>CM031960.1:600000-872500 GCA_018749465.1 Paracanthobrama guichenoti | reverse complement strand
GAATTTAATTAAGAATGATATTCTTGAATCTGAATTAATCAAAAATCAAATAATAAACAAAATGTGCCTGAAAAATCTAAATCATAGAAAATCCAAGTAAATATATAATTCAGCGCTACACGCACTTGAACCACTAATTAAATAAAACAATAAAATAAAAAATCCTTTATTTATAAGTCACTTTGAATAAAAGTGTCTGGTAAATGCATAAATGTAATTAAATTGCAGTTATGTTTCCAGTTTCAAATATCCCAGGCCTAATCAATGTTGTGCCATGACCTCTACCTTGCATTGCAGTGCAGAGTCCTACACTGATAAAAATTATTCTGTGGTGAAGTAAATACTACAGGAAAAAAATAAATAAATAAAAATAAATAAATAAACAAATTTCTACATGAAAAGGTTAGTTCGGGCAAGAATAAAAAAACTAAGTAAATTCTACATTGGTACTCAATTTAAGCTTGTTGAAATTAAAGCGTAAATATCGACATTATAAAATAAAGTAAAACTACTCAACTTTTCTGATACTGGGGTTCCCATCATGCACTGGGTTTTGATTTTTCGCTGTTTTCCAGCTGTATTTATACTATTTATACTGTTTTATCACTGCTTTTGTTGTTGGGTTTAGTAACTTGCTATTTTGTGAAAAATGGCACATACTCAAAACCGATCCATCGAGTGTTACTGTCATTGGGTATTGTGTACCGAGTACTGAGGTAACGTTCCCCGTTCACACGGATCTGCGAAAACGACAAAAAATGCTGTATTATGCATGCCAAGCCAGTAGTTGGCAATGTTAATTTGTAAAGAAACGCCTATAGACTGATCACGTAATATGCATGCACATGACGTCACAGTTTTCACATATTCGCATTTTTGACAGCATCATTCTCAAAAACGTGCACTTTGAAACCCATTTTCAAAAGTTTGAGGCCCATTTTCAGGCCCCCAAAATGCAGTGGTCATGTAAATGAATGGCCAAAACACAAAAAGATTGGCGTTTTTAGTTTGCCCCTTAGATGCTGGGCTTATACATGTCAAGTGAGAAGTCAAGTCATTGTAGCACTACTATCTGCTAGTTGACTTTGTTAAGGACTCTATAAATAACTGTATCAAGCCTCTGGGAATAGATTGTTACATCTTTCCATTAAAATTAATCTGGCTATGAAAAATGTACAACCTTCAAGGCACGAACATGAGAGGGCTGACAGCACCATGCGCAGGGCCAATGATGAAGCCAGTCATACCAAAAACAGTGAGGAGCCATACACTTTATAGCAGCATGCAACATATTGCATGGCAATAAAGGTACTAAATAAAGTGCTGACAGCCATTTAACATGTGCGACGGTTGTAGACAGCTTTACTACATTGCAAATTATGATCAGGGCATTTACAGTGGAATTTATCCTTGAAGACTGTTATCAGTTACTTTCCGTATTGTGAACCTACTATTGAAAATGGTATGCCATTAGTAATGAAGACACTTAGATTAAAAAAATTAAAAAAAATAAAAAAATAGGATAAAAGAATGAACATCTCCTCTGAGTGCATCAGGAGAGACACAAAAAAGAAAAAGAAAATCAACTTGGATTTCATAAATAACCTAACAGAGTTTTAAAAAAAGTATGTTGTATAAATAATGAAAAGAAAATACATGTGACAAAATCTGCCCTACCATGATGGAATTCCTCATTGTACATGCATACTCAACGAGAACGTGCGCTCCAGGGATGCTGAGCTCCATATGTGGTTGGATGCATGACTGTTACATGAATTCAGAGCATCAAAGATCCTTTAACACACTCTTATTTAAATGGAAAGAGCTTCTAGTATTTCCTATATTCACTATTAACTTACTGTTAACTTGTCACATGATCCTTCAAAAATCATTTTATTACACTGTATAAATGCTCAAGAAACATCTAATATCATCAAATGCGGAAAACAATTGAAAACTCAACTGCATATATATTTGTAGAAACCAAGATGTATTTTTCCAGGATATAAATGTTCAACATAACAGCATTTACTTGAAATATAATTTTTGTAACATTATAAATGTCTTTACTTAACAATTCAATGGATCATAAAAGTATCAATTTCTTTAAGAAAATAAAATTAAAAATCATATTGATGCCAAACTTTTGAATGGTATTGTACTGTATATCGCCAAAACCAATGACCCGATTTTTTAACATAAATTAAAAAATGTGTATGAAAATAAAACAAAAAAGAAAAACATTTTAAAACAGCAAATTGTAAAAGATGCACAGGTACTAATACCACAGGTAACGAGATTAGAATTTAGAATAGATTCATTTTAAATGCACAAATATTACATTATACACATTACATATGTTATTTTCATGTTATGGCTAAGGCTTACTGATATTAATATATATTTTAATAAAAAAATAAAAAAATTTAAATGCTACACTTAAACTTAGGTATCACAACATTATAATAAATAGTATGAAAATTGGACATTCATTTTGAAAATTGCTGAAGATTACGTTTATCAGTGTTAAATTTTTAGTCTTAAGATTACCTGACGGCAACTAAATATAAAAACAAGACAAATATGAGCATGCATAATAAAAATATATCAATCAATAGATAGATAGATAGATAGATAGATAGATAGATAGATAGATAGATAGATAGATAGATAGATAGATAGATAGATAGATAGATAGATAGATAGATAGATAGATAGATAGATAGATAGATAGATAGATAGATAGATAGATAGATAGATGGATAGATGGATAGATGGATAGATGGATAGATGGATAGATAGATAGATAGATAGATAGATAGATAGATAGAAAAATTAAAAATCTAATAGTAGGGGTTAAAATGGCTAACCTCAAATATGAGCAACAATAACAATGACCGCTACTAACAAGTCTCTTAAGAGACATTCTAGAGCTGTGCCTCTGAGGGTTGAGGTGACAGCAGGGGCTTTGCTCTCCTGTATGTGTGGCTCATTACTGAAACGATGTTGTGATCAAAGGAAGCGGGGTGCACTGATTACAGGGAAAAGCAGTTTCAACACCATGGGTGAATGACTGCCCCCCACCAACAACATCCAGCGCCCTTAAGGGAAACAACCCACTGCCCTCTCTCTTCTGCCACTCTTGTGTCACACAGACAACAGAGAGCAAGAGAATGTGTGTAAGAGGTTGTTTTGTTATATAACTAGCCACTTAAGCCATACAGACACATCCGCTTTGTTTTGAGGTTTGGAGTTTCTGTCATGACTCATGAGGTCTTTAAAGTTCTCCTCCATCGTACTTGAACATAAGGTGCTCATTCTAATGAAAACAGCTGTGAGGAGCGCAATGAAACACCTGGTTCTTACGTCATAGTAGAGTACTAAACCTTACAGTAATGGGCAGTTTCCCCTTGTGTTAGCGTGCAATGAAAGAACACTATATCAGACCAATATGGCTCAACCAAAAATTAAAAATCAGCAGTTATCTACTCACCCTCAGGTTGCTTCAAACCATTATCATTTTCTTTC
Source organism: Paracanthobrama guichenoti (assembly GCA_018749465.1). Taxonomy (NCBI): domain Eukaryota; kingdom Metazoa; phylum Chordata; class Actinopteri; order Cypriniformes; family Gobionidae; genus Paracanthobrama; species Paracanthobrama guichenoti. The sequence continues at coordinate 868,972 of CM031960.1, read as the reverse complement.
TTCTGTGGAGCAGTTTTGAAGAATATGCTGGTCACTTTTGCCAGAATAGGGTTGTCAAACTTCAAAAATGACAGAAAAATGCCATAGAAGTCTCATACAACTGGATCTTACACTAGATTTCAAGAGATTTCAAGTAATTTACCGCTTCAACAAAAGGACCCGATCCAAAAATAACAACTTTATTTAACAATTTCTTTACTTCTGTGTGAGTCTCCAATGCTGTTGACATGAGCACCACGACGCATGTGTGTGGTGCTGATGCAGGAGCCGGCCAATACAGAGCCTCCGTTCTGACGTAGAACCCGGAAGTGCTGCACTGTGTTTACAAGGTGAACAGCGTCAGAGACTGACACAGAAAAGAAGAAATTGGTCGAATATAAATTGGTCGTGAATAAAGTCGTTATTCTTTTTTTGCGCACAAAAAGTATTCTTGTCACTTCATAACATTAAGGTTGAACCACTGGAGTCACATGGACTATTTTAACTGTCTTTAATACCTTTCTGGGCCTTGAAAGTGGTGATGCAGTCTATGCAGAGGTCAGAAAGTTCTTTTCATCAAAAATTCATTCTTCATTTGTATTCCGGTTTTGGAACAAATTGAGGGTGAGTAATTAATGACTGAATTTTCATTTTTGGCTGAAGTAACCCTTTAACTATCCTCATCCAGGCCTTTGAACATTGTTGTGGAAAATTAGGGGCCTTGGGAGTCATTTAGACCACTTTTATGATACTTCTATGGTGCTTTTTTGACTTTTTCTAAACTTCATAGCCTCAGTTCTGATTCACTTATTAAAATATTTTTCAAAAATTAAACTTTTGTCTTAAAATGGAAGAAAGAAACTCAAACTGGTTAGGAACTACATGAGTGTGGGTAAATAATAACAGAATATAATTTTTTTTGGGTGAACTCTCTCTTTAACCATCTCAAAGCCGGTCAGATCTGCTGGTCAAGCCCTCTGAATAACCCTTGTTTGAGACCAAACTTATACCTCCCACATTCCAGCCTTGTAATTTGCTGTTGTGGTCGTCTCATATGACTCGCATGCATGGCAGCACATAATCTATTTGGGAGTTGTCCCCCTTCTGTGGCCTGCACTGGAGGGACCGCCACGTCGTCTTGGTCATGGGGCCGCAGACATCAAACGACAGGCAGGAGGCCATGATTAAAGTTCGGGCTTTAGGAACTTCTCAGAACAGAACCGCAGCTCAGAACCAGAGGTCCCGTATGGCCGGACCCACATCGTAAATCTGACAAGCGAATACAGGCACACAAGCAATCCCGTACCGCACAAAACATCACATATGAGTTAAGCGAGAACTAACTGCACACAGGTACACTTTTAAAGTCTCTTAAGTCCTCTTTACACAGCAAAAGCAGCACAAAAAGGTTTACACTGTACTATTATAATATTATAGGTAGCCTAAAAGTATTTACACAGTAATGACAATCTCATAAAACTACTCAAACCCATTGACAAAACATTGTCATCTGCACTCATTCTAATATATCAAAGCTGATAGAAAACAAGACATGCGCTGATTGTCATAAAGACAAAATGTCATGCAGTATTTCACTTATTTAAAGTGATAGTTCACCCAAACACTTTGTATTTCATTGCATGGACAAAAACATTTTCTAATACTTTTACATTTACATACTTTCTTATGTGAAACACAAAACAAGATACTTACAAAAATGTAAAGAAGTCAAATCTATACCTATACATAATATAGGTATCTATATCTTACAAATTTGTAACAACAAATGATCACAGAATTTCCATTTTTGGCTGAACTATCCCTTTAAGAACAGCTTAAATATGCTGTAAAATTGCTTTTAGGTCCACCATCCAGGAATATAACAGGAACAGCTTGAAAGTAATATACAAATTCAAAGGAATAAAAATAGCTTTTAGAAAAGAATAACAACAAAAAAAAGAAAGAGGACTGACAGTAAAACAATAGACGAGAAAAAGAAAGTAATCTAGCTCAACGAAGAGCTAAAATTTCCATAGCTAAAAATAACTGCACATCTTATGACGCAAGTCTTGATTAATGCCTGGTTGTTACGAAAGATCATTTTTTCATGTGAATTTTAACAGAAATGTTCCAAGTTAATCGACAGCATTTGTGCACTCAGGCATTATGTTGATCACCACAGAAAATAACGTTAACCTGTCTCTTTTTGTAAACAGTACTATAACACACCTACATTGTATGTAAACATGAAATGAGTAAAAATTAAGTGACGAGTGAAAAGTTTGTCAAATATCTACTTAGCTTTTCTTGCTTACATTTATTAAAAAGCAGATTTTTAGCATTTAGCAGAGCTGAATAACTTAATTATCACAAATTCATACAATTAAAAACATAACATTTTGTTCTCTACACAAAGAAAAGAATCAGAGGTGTCCATGAAAAGTTGTGCTTCACAGTGTAATCATTCATTTAGAAAATATTCCAAAGTTTGAGGTCAAATTTGAGGGGAAACTGTGTTTTTCTATTCTCTGACAAATAGAAAGTTTAATGTGACCGCATTTTTCTGAAATAGAAATATTTTCTAACATTATAAATTTATTTGCTGTCACTTTAGATCAATTTAATGTCCTCACTGAATAAAATATAGTCATTTCTTTTAAAATAAAAAAATCTGACCCCAACTTTTGATCGGTAGTGTATCTTCTACTTGATCATTTTTATTTTAAAGCTTGTTTTCAGGAGTCAACAAGTTATTTTGAGACCTTTGAAGAACATTTAGAGATTGGAGGTCTTGGAAATGTAATCAAAAACACTTCTGACCTTTTTCACAAGACGTGTGGAGTCTTCACTAATCTGCATAAAGCGCATAATGACGTTGTTCAGATAAATGTCGCTCAATGTCGCATGGTCCTTGCTCTCCCGTCGAACCTGGTTCAGCAACAGGTACCAACAGTTCACCGGAGACAAGAGATTCTGGTCTTTCCTGCATGCGAGAGAAAAACAGAGAAATAGACACTGATCAAACATAATGAAAGGCTCCTGTCTGCGAGCTGTCAGGACCATCTGTGCACTTAACTCATGAACTGGATGAAACCACAGACAGATCCATCTTACCAGCACCCATCAGGATGCTTTAAGAACCATTCACGTGGATCACACGCACATTAACATCCCTCTCATCTCTTCCCTTCCCTTGATGATACATGGCCTATTTAAGCATTCATGATCTGTGGATACTTTTGTAGCATGCATGCAGAGCAACAGAACCGTGAGTTGGACCTAAAAGTAGTGTGGAACACGATGTGCTTCTGGGACATATGGGAAATTCAGAACGTTTCTGGGTCAGAACTCTCTCCAGATAATTACGTACCTGCAATATGACAAATACTCATAGTATTCCATTATATATTCATTTGCATAGGGACAGCACAAAAAAAAAAAAAAACAGAATGTGACAGAATGGGTTTATTTTGTGATAATGACTGAATGTCTATACTCTATCCACTTTATTACCCAACAACTTCAGAAATACACTGTTGAAATTCAAAAGTTCAAGGTCAGTAAGATTTTTTTCAAAGAAATACTTTAATTCATCAAGGATGCATTTAATTGATTAAAAGTGACAGTAAAGATATTTATAAAGTTAGCAATAGTAATAGCAATGCTTGTTATATCAAGTCTAAAAACAAAAAAATTAAGAAAATGTTGCGAGGAGGTGGTGACATTGGCAGCTGATAGAGATTGGGATGTAAGGAAGTATTTTTCAGCTCCATTTCCCTTCAGAGGTTACTCCCTGCAAAACAGGCAATGCATTTCATCACTGCAGGTGAAGGAAATGTGCATCTGCACCAATACATCTAGTTTTTAACCTTAAAAGTGTTCTTCAAAAACAGGAAACTAAATCCATAAAGATGATGGACATTCCTTAGAGTAACTGACTTTTTGCCAGGAGGATCAGTCATCTATGTAAGACTGGATCAAATGGATGATCTAATTGAGCTAAAAGCCTAAAGATGCATGGTCACAATATGAACAGGCCAGGGATTCACATTGCAGGGAGAATTATTAGAGCCTGTGAGCTTACCGTCAGTCTGCAGTTATTGTAAATCCTTTCACAAGACCGTATCAGCCTGTAGAGCACGCACTCAGGTCTGTGTGTACTGTATGTAAAGAATCATACAGCACACACTGTACGCACTACAGGATTCAACAGAATCACGCTGGGCTGTCAGGAAGATGAAAGTGTACATATGATTCAGATTTCGGATTCATAAAGTAGCAAAAACACAGCTTCTGCTTCTTGAGCACTGAAATGCATGAATAAAATGAAAAAAATTAAAAAATTAAAGTCACAAGGCTATTACATGCATGGGCATGAGCAGAGGATAAGAGAGAACTTTGTCTACCTCACAAATAATGGAAATAATATTATGGATGTTGTGAATGATAACTTTTTATGATATTCTCGTCGAATAGTAGTCATTCATTTAAGACATTGGTCGACTATAGCTGCATATTTATGATATTAATTTAATTACTTCAATATATACTGCATCAGAAAAAGTTTCAGGGCTGATTATATATGTAACATTGTTAACATTGTTCTACATTACAGATAATTACAAAACCATAATAATGAGCCTTTAAAATATACAAGAATGATTATGAATGTGTCGAGGAAAAAAAAAAAAAAAATGAAAGGAGACTGTCTGAACATTTTAATTTCTTAATAAACTGGCATTTTCTGAGTCAATGTTGGAGGCGAAGGTGAATTTGACGATGCTGACTCTAATCTCCGCAGTATAGTGGATGCATCTGTCTATAGAGAGAGAGATGCACATTAGGTTAAACATGTCATGCTGTAAAACCAGTACTAATTTAGCATGCACACTCTGCATGAACACTTGGACATGCACCTAATAATAGCGCACATTTATCTAGGTTAACGTTAATGTTAGAGCGAGTAGACATGCAGAGTGACTAATGTTAAGCTACTACTTGCATGTTTAAAATGATAAGCCATGTTTGATGTCAATGAATGAAAGGTGAACATTTGGATAGTAGATATAACCTGTCAGATATACCAGAATTACCACATGGACCAGCCGTATAAACAAACTGTCCTTCAGACTGATTCCTGTGGTGTTTGTTTTTTTTTTTTTTCAACTATCTGACTAATTAATTTTGACTAAGCTTCTTCTCGTCAACTAACATTTAATCGACTATTAGTGGGCAGCCCTACTTCATACTAGATCATAGAATAAAAATATTTGAGTCAAATGTGTCCGAATGAAGAATGCAGGAAAGGGGAGAAAGAGAGAGCTTACATTAAATAAACTAATAAAAAATAATTCATTTTATAAATATATATTTATTTATATACACCTAATATTGTGTTGGTCCCCCTTTTACTGCCAAAACAGCCCTGACCCGTCGAGGCATGGACTCCACTAGACCCCTGAAGGTGTTCTGTGGTATCTGGCACCAAGATGTTAGCAGCAGATTCTTTAAGTCCTGTGAGTTGCTAGGTGGGGCCTCCATGGATTGGACTTGTTTGTTCAGCACATCCCACAGATGCTCGATTGGACTGAGATCTGGGGAATTTGGAGGCCAAGTCAACACCTCACACTCGTTGTGCTCCTCAAATCATTCCTGAACCATTTTTGCTTTGTGGCAGGGTGCATTATCCTGCTGAAAAAAGGCCACAGCTGCAACAATGGTCTGCAACAATGCTTGGGTAGGTGGTAAGTGTCAAAGTAACATCCACATGGCAAGGTTTCTCAGCAGAACATTGCCCAAAGCATCACACTGCCTCCAACGGCTTGCCTTCTTCCCATAGTGCATCCTGGTGCCATGTGTTCCCCAGGTAAGCAACGCACACACATCTGGCCATCCACGTGATGTAAAAGAAAACGTGATTCATTAGACCAGGCCACCTTCTTCCATTGCTCTGTGGTCCAGTTCTGGTGCTCACGTACCCACTGTTGCCGCTTTCGGCGGTGGACAGGGGTCAGCATGGGCACCCTGACTGGTCTGTGGCTATGTAGCCCCATACAACTGTGATGCACTGTGTATTCTGACACCTTTCTATCAGAACCAGTATTAACTTCTTGAGCAATTTGAGCTACAGTAGCTTGTCTGTTTGATTGATGTTATGCCTGATCTGTGTGGGCAAATGGCATATCCTAAATCTAGAGCTCACATACACAAAAAAAAGTATAAAATAATTGTATATATTTAAAGTAAACATTATATATACACAGGAATTCATTTGAGTCGTAGAGTCACACAGTTGTCACACTAGGTAATGAAAAGACATGAGTTAATTTGGAAAGCACGTGACTAATCAGGTCTGATACAAAAGCAGCCATTACTGCTGAGTAGAGAGCAGAGAGCCAGCTGCAACATTAAAGGCTGCAGTAAATCAGCAGTACTGCTCAGACAAGATTCAATAGCAACTGGCCTCAAAGCAGCCACCTATCAACTACTCCTCACTGCATAGCTCACATCTTGGCGCTTCCAAATAACTTTACAAGCAGAATTTGATCAGAAAACTTCAAAATAAGTTGAGAACAGAAAAGCTTTAAGAAATTAAAGCAAAAGAGCAATACAACTAGATCAGGGGATCAGGGCAACCTAGGAGTGGTAATCGCTGGCACGTGAGCAAAAGTGAAAGAGATGTATGCATTTCATTCAGATAAAGTACCTTGTACCTGCATACAGATCTACATTTTGAGGTAAACATTCATCATAGTAACACAGCTTGTTTTATTAAGGTAGGAGTTATAAACACGATTAAGTGCGAGAATTAAATTGCTTAAGTCAAATGAAAGCACGCAGCTCTGATAAACCATTAGCGTGACCATTGCGCATCACACGCACACACGTTACTGATTGACAGCTTACAGTTTGCTACGCTGAAAATAGGTAGTTAATGCTATACATTTTGGAGTTATTCAACCAAGTAGTTTGAGTCCTATTAAAGGTGCACTGTGTAATATTTATGAGGATCTATTGACAGAAATGCAATATAATATACATAACTATGTTTTCAGTGGTGTATAAAGACCTTACATAATGAATCGTTATGTTTTTATTATCTTAGAATAAGCCATTTCTATCTACATACACCGCGGGTCCCCTTACAGTGAAGTCACCATTTTGCGCCACCATGTTTCTACAGTAGCCCTAAATGGACAAATTTCTCTACAGAGTGCTAGCTACTCTCTGCTGTCTCAGACGACATCTTTGTCCTGCGTGGACCACCATAGCTTCTCTATGTGCTTCGAAAGGGAGGGGTTAGCGGTGGGCTGTTGCAATTTGCAACTTCACCACTAGATGACGCCAACATTTACACAGTGTACCTTTGAACATTCCACACATATCAGAATGATTGTGATGCATGTGGAAACTCCGTTCATGCGTACCTGGTCACTTCATGCGTTTTCTCTGATCGGTTAGCTATCCAATTGTGAAAAGACCAAAAGAGAGGGCATTTTTTCGAATTCTAGATGAAACCGGACAAAATGCATCTAGTTGTTGAAATGGTAAAAAACTAAACATGCGAGAGCGTGTTATAATGGCTCCCGGTACCCAGATATAACAGCGCTACTGAGGAGCTGAGCAGCTCTTCAACAAGCCGACATGCAAACTGCCACAAATGAAGCTGAAAGTTCAGCGTCACATCCTGAAGCTCAGCACACAGTTGTCTTCATTAAAAGTAGTGATACTTAATTATCTTACCAGTGCTGATGCCGCTCTCTCTCCAATTGCGGTCTTCGATCTTGGAATTGGCTGATGATAAATAAAATAAATGTGGCACAGTGATTTACTCAGAAACTTAAAAAGGGCACTTCATGACAAAATGGTTGCTGACCCCTGGACTACAGCATCTCAAGAGAACGGAACACTTTCTATACAATTTTTAATTACTCCAGAAAGAAGTGGCATCAAAATCCACTTTAAAAGCAATAATCCACCCAAAAGTAAAACTGTCATCATTTACTTACTCTCGTCATTCCAAACCTCCAACAAATATTTTTTATTATTTTTTATTATGGTATTTTGTAGAATCTTCACACTTTTTCATACAACAACAGTTCACACTGAACAGTGTTGTTGTTGTTAGCTAATTTTCGTTGATTGAAATAAAGCAGTAATAAAATAATATATAAATATTAAAATTAAAAATACTTTAAAAAAGGTAACAAAATTCAGAAACATTTCCTAGTACTAAAATTATTTAATTTATTTTTTATTGTTTTATCTGTTTTAGTAAATTAAAACTTTATACTTTATATTTAGTACACAATTTTTTTACATAAAATTAATAAATAAAAATAGAAATAGAATATAACATATTACTAACTTAAACTAAAATGTAAACTGAAAATATGCAAATAAAAGCTATTTCAAAACAAATACAATAACAGTAAAAAATAAAAAAAAAAAATAAAAAAAGTATCATACAAGTAGTATAGATGGCTTATGTGCTATATTTCGAATCACTGAACAAATTGTTCAGTTCAATCTGAGAACCGAACCGAATCTACCAATTCACTGAAAAGCTCACTGACTTTGTTCTCTTATCTAGTTCTTGTGTTCTTTAAAACGGCTAATTTTTAATTCCAAAGAAAGTCATTAAGGGTTTGAACAAAATGTGACCGAGTAAATAAGGACAGACATTAAATTTTTTGTTCAAGTATTTCTTTAAATGTGAAATTAAATATTTAGGATATAATAATAATAGGATATAAAGTCTAATTGCCACTTAAAAGCAATACAAATCCCATAAAATTTTCTAAGACAGCAATAGAGGGTATGCGTGTGACATCACCGTCGGCCAGAGTGAGAAAGACTGAGAGGCAGCATTGGTTTTCAACATGAATGCTGCAAAAAACACACAAAACATCTAAAACGGGAAAGAGCTTTGAGATTGACTGTACAAACTGATTTGACAAGAAATCTGAGGTATATTTTTACAGACTTCCGAAAGCTACAGAAAAGAGAAGCAAATTCACTGTGCAATTCACAGACACAACTGAACTCCAGGCAGCGAAACGTGGATTTGCAGTTATCATTTTGTCCCAATATGTTGAATTTTGGGGTGAAGTCATACAACTGTAAGGAACACCTATATTTAGTTTAAACTGAAAATCGTTTGTTTTACTCGTACTTTCGCAGTTTCCCCCATTAACTCCACTGACGCAGCAGCTCTTCTGCCACTCAGTCACAGCTTGTGCCAATGTGCCAGTTACCAGGTATAAGCAAGCCTGTATAACTACATTGAAGGTAATTACCCAAATGAATTACACCTGGTTATATAAACAAAAATTAATATGGCCCTAATCTGCTGAAATCATAATAACAGATTATCATTGTTTGTAACAATGTAGAAGTCTTTGTTACCTTTGATAAATTTAATGCATCCTTGCAGAATAAAGGTTAGTTTAAAATTAACAAAAATGAATATGGCCCTAATCTGCTGAAAGCATAATAACAGATCATCACCAGTGGCATAAATAAACTGCAACTACAAGCCATGCAGTAACTGCATCAACACTGTAGCCAGAGGAACTTCATTCGGTGCTGGTGTAAACATCCTGCAGATCGCAAACATTATATTGACAGCTCATCGATTGTGAAATGCCAGAGCAAACTAGAGCGCTTCACTGGAGGGTTTGGCAGCCAACAGCAAGGTCATCAAAATGAAATGAGAGAGAAGGTGCAATCACGCAGACAACTAAAACCAAATAAACTTACTGGGGCATAGCATATAATCATAATACCTTATATGAAGTGCAAGTGCATTTGTACCCTAAAAAAGCACCTACACTGTCCTTGTGGAAAGGCTATTGGGCTAAAAGCCATCTGTGAAATGAAGTAATCAAAAGGAAATCTAGAGTCCAAGGAGTGGCAGCTGGATGATGAATATAATTAAATAATTCCCATCCTGAGTCCAGCACCCCGCCCTGGGCAAACTGTATGTGACGCCTGTTAGCTCAGCAAACACGTGCACTAAAATAAGCTCCAGTCGATTCGTCGCCACGACGACAGTGTCATCTGGGAGAAGTTTAATCGCACACAAATACCCTGCCTTGTAAATGTGTGGACAGAACCTGGAAAACCTCATAACATCAATAACTAAGAGGGTGGTGTCTGGTGTGAATGCCGAAATAGGCTACAACTGTTAAATTACAGGAATTGATATATAAAATGAAAATCAAACTTTTTTCATTCAATATTTACTGGAAATTCACTAAAATATGTATTTATTGAAACACTATTCAGGGTGAGAAATTAGCACCCGCCAATTGAAAAACTTATTTTTATTGGTTACTACTTAAAACATTCCTTGTAACGGATTGGACAGCTTTTGACAAAGAATGCTGTTGCTAGTAACAATAATGCACTTTTGTTGAGTAACTCATTTGATTGGTTTTCAGCGCTGAGCTGATGATACAGACGAAAGGAAAATTATTGGTTAAAAAAAAATTTGGCGACCTGGTAACTTACTCACAATAACAACAAAGGCCATGGATTCAGGGAACGGATTAGTTTTAGTCGCATAACATCAGTTAATGGAAACAGCATCATTTCGCAAAAGTTTATCGGCATTTAGAAAATATTACGTTTCGCGCAAATCTGTAATGGAAACGCAGCTGCTGTCGAACCTACGCGTCGTCAGAAAATGCAAACAATTCGTTCGTTAGAGGAACAACTAACCTTAAATTAGAGGTAATAAAAGACCACGAGTCATCCAAATCTCAGCTTTTCATGTCAAGAAAAGTCTAGGCGTCCTTTCAAAAAGGCCCTTTATTTCAGAACATTTGTAATTGTAAAGAGTAGTTTTTCATTCAAATAAATCTGCAATAAACTGCTAATTATGATGGATATAGAGTTACCGAAAAACTAAAGCAACTATTTACAGAATTTACAAAATCAAATGATTCTGACAGTTTTTGCCATTGAAATGACTGGGGGAAAAGTGTCCCAATCAACCTGAATTCACCCCATACTATGCTAGTGCACTTTATTTTATAAATTTGAATTCTGGAAAAAGTGGCTGGTAAAAAATATAAGTGCCTGGTAAAATTGGGCATCCACCAGCCACTGTTTGGGGTCGGCAATGTTTTTGAAAGAAGTCTCTTATGTTCAACACGGCTGCATTTATTTGATCAAAAATACAGTAAAACAGTAATATTGTGAAATTTTTACAATTTAAAATAAATGTTTTCTATTTTAATATATTTTAAAATTAATATATTCCTGTGATGGCAAAGCTGGATTTTCAGCAACCGTTTCTCCAGTCTTCGCCGTCATATGATTCTTCAGAAATCATTCTAATATGCTTATTTGTGACCCTGGACCACAAAACCAGTTTCACGGGTATATTTGTGGCAATAACCAACAATACATTGTACTGGTCAAAATTATCAATTTTTATTTTACGCCAAAAAATCATTAGGATATTAAATAAAGATCATGTTCCATGAAGATATTTTGTAAGTTTCCTACCGTAAATATATCAAAAATGTATTATTACTAATATGCGTTGCTGTTAAGGACTTCATTTGGACAACTATAAAAGCAAACAAACCATACATCAATGGAAAGCTTATTTATTCAGCTTTCAGATGATGTATAAATCTCAATTTCAAAAAATGTACCTTTATGCCTGGTTTTGTGATCCAGGGTCACATTTGATGTAACAAAATTCTTATATTACTAATGTTGTGCAGTTGTACTGCTTAATATTTTTGTGTCAGGATTCTTTGATGAATAGAAAGTTCAAACAGAACGCATTTGAAATTAAATTTGTTTGTAACAATTCACAATTCGCAATTCACAGACACAACTGAACTCCAGGCAGCGAAACGTGGATTTGCAGTTATCATTTTGTCCCAATATGTTGAATTTTGGGGTGAAGTCATACAACTGTAAGGAACACCTATATTTAGTTTAAACTGAAAATCGTTTGTTTTACTCGTACTTTCGCAGTTTCCCCCATTAACTCCACTGACGCAGCAGCTCTTCTGCCACTCAGTCACAGCTTGTGCCAATGTGCCAGTTACCAGGTATAAGCAAGCCTGTATAACTACATTGAAGGTAATTACCCAAATGAATTACACCTGGTTATATAAACAAAAATTAATATGGCCCTAATCTGCTGAAATCATAATAACAGATTATCATTGTTTGTAACAATGTAGAAGTCTTTGTTACCTTTGATAAATTTAATGCATCCTTGCAGAATAAAGGTTAGTTTAAAATGTGCATAATGTATTGTGTTGGTCAAGCAGGAATGGTTATCGGACAGCCGGTATGAAATTCTCTAAAATGGCTGATGTATTGCCCTAGCACTTTATTTGAAATTAGATCCTGTGGTCAATTCTGTTATTACGTTTTTTTTCTACCCCAATCCTCTACAGAAGTCATAAATCAAATTTTCAGCGCAAAAAAAGACTCTAAAATGGAAACTTTCAGTTAGGAACTAACCAAATCCATACATACACTAGCTTTGCGTGGTAACGTGACCACATCTCTCTGGTATCCAACTTGCAGGCCCGATCCATCACACTTTGCTCTGACTGAGAGTCACCTGAGATGCTCCTAGTGCAGTTGAGAAGATTGATTCTGTGACTACAAGAGTAAACCAGGTACAGTAAACTGTTTCTTGACAAACAGTCACTTAATCTTCCCTCTCACTGGTTTTGCAGAATTCTGCTGACTGCATATATCAGGCCAACTTCAACAAAGAGGTAAAACACACCCTCTACTTTGGCTCAGCTGGCCTCATCTTGGACGCCATCGGTCAGACATCAGGCCAGACCTCTGGACTATGGAACAAAACGGGATACAATCACAGCGGGCAATGGTGTGGACATCTTTGCTGAAGCCCTGTGGTTACAGAAGAGTCCAAATTTAGCTGAAAGATCTGGTAAAATGACTCAAACTGCTTTTGAAATGAGACATTCTGTCTAACAACTCTGAGATGCGGATATCCCAGTTAATTACTGACAAATCTGCAAGCTCATTCTGATGTTAATTCATTCAGCAAACACACAAGCTACACTTGCTTTAGAAATGGCCATCCAACTTTACATCGGCACTTTATACTATATAGTTAGACCTTCACCAATAACCTCCCACTGTAATCTGCACCCTTCTTTACTTCTGCAACTGTTAATACTCTGTCAGTATTTAAAAAATGTCAAGTTTGGCAACTTGTGTTTCAGAATATGGTAGAGTTGTGTCAAGTATCTTAAACCACAAAGTGCCACGAGGAGATTCTCCATTGCCTCCAGTTGTGCACACAGCTGCTGGACTCATTTAGGGCTATTAAACCAGCATTTGGTCTATTTAAAGAAGTGAAAAGCAAACACACTCAATATTTTGAGTTGTACCAGTGGTTTCTGTACTAAAATTATGTAGATATAGACTGTCTTTTCCAGCCAGTGACTGTATAATTTGATATGGATTCTTTATTTCATATACACATATTTATATATATTATTATATATAATATATGATTATATTATATTATATATTTATTTATTTATTTATTTATATATATATATATATATATATATATATATATATATATATATATATATATATATATATATATATATATATATATATATATATATAATATCATATAAATATATGTGTATATGGTTATTAAGTATTATATATTATGTATTATATATTAGTTATGTATTTTGCATAAAAAAATCAAATGTAATATAACACTGCACAGTCTTCACTGTATAATTAAGTATAGATTAATCCTTATTAAGCTACAAAAAGTTCTTTAGTCAAGAGCAGTGTGTGACTTTCTCTTCTTCTTTTGTTCAGAGTCAAGGCCCACACCGCCACGCCTGCCTTGATCACATATTGCTTTAATATTCCTGATGTTTATTTATTCATAGATGCATACATTTCAAAATAAGCATAACATTTAAAACAAGTATAATTTAGGATCCGTTTCAGATGGGAAAGGAAAAGTGTCATACAAGTTCAATTCCTTGAAGTGCCATTTATTAATGGAAAAGAAAAGATAAGCAGGATTACTTCCCATTTCCACATCATTCCACATCAAGCTTTTAGGGATGCACCGACACCACTTCTTCCAGAATGAGTCCGATACCAATACTTTCGTTTTTGGTACTTTGGAATTTTTAAATGCATTAAGTAGAGAAAACAAAAGAATATGAATCATATTAATTGGCTTCATTTGTTTAGCAAATATATATTTCCTTTTTTATATATTTTTCATGCTTAATTAAGCCTGCTAAAATGTATTGTATGAGCTTCATTCTATTGCTCGATCAAATTTTACCTTTCAATTGTATCCTGTTCTCTGAATGAGCGTTCAGCAATCAAGACCATGCTACAGAAGTGCTCTCTCTCTCTACCGTCAGTTAACGTTCATACATGCCTCATTTTACTTTCTTTGCCATTGACATATCCGATCAAACTAAAAACTTTCCACTGATATCTGTGAAAAGGGGATGCGCTTGACAAGCTCGCACATCTGTGCAGCGCTCAATCTACTGCGCACCACAGCAATATAGGCGTTACTATATTTTGTACTAATTAGATCCATTTACTTCATAGACAGCCTTCTATTTTATCCCCAATGTATATGTCTGTGTTTCTTTATCTGGACACAACCATTGTACACACGCTGCGTGGTATTGGTTGTTGGTATTGGAGCATTTTAATGAGTACGAGTACACAAGCACAGTATCGGGCCCGATACTGGCATCGGTAGAGGTGCATCCCAACAAGCTTTAATATGTTGAATAAGTGACCCCATCATTTGCATTGCATCATTTGAAAATTGTTCATATGGAACTATATAGCAGAAGTCAAAATGTTCATAACACTTTAGACAATAATAATAATGCTGTGGGTCAGTGGTTAAAGATCTGGGAGGGAGAGCAAAAGTTTCTAGATTAAAACCCCAAAAAAGTTGTACTTTAATACAACTGCCAGTAATACAACACACTCACTTATATTGCTGGTGATCCTTGGTGCTCCTGGTCTTGGCCATAAAGCGTTCGGCGAGCTTCTCCAGGTTGCGCGAGTACTCCATCTCGATCTCGGACTTCTTGCGGAAGAAGTCCTGGAGGTCCTGAAGGAGCTGGACCCTCATGTCTGTCTGCTGCTCCAGACATTTCTGCTGTTCCACCAGTTGGGCTCGAATCTCTGAACAGACAGAACCAAACATTGTTTGTTCTAAGAGTCGCTCAACAGAAATCATGAACGGAGTGAAGGCAAATCATCAGGTTTCTTTGCACGCTTCAAAAGCTCTTTGGAAATCTCTTGCTAGCAGCTCAGCAAAGGCAGACTAAAATGTTAAAATTGGCCAGCAATATATCTTCTATAAATAAACCATTCAGATTTGCCCTGAGCTAGTTTCATTGTGCAGTATCAGCAAAGCTACAGTAATCCAGGCTCATCAGGTGGAGCAGGTAATGCCCTTGTGCTGCATTTTATTGCAGCCAGAATGAGGAACAGACCCAGAAAATAACCTAATGGCTCTTTAAAGCCAATGTGTGTACAACTCCTACAGCCATGTAGGCACTACACTTCATTTAACAAGCATTTTTTTGCTCAAATTACCTCCGGTTTCCTCATGTGATTGCCCCCTTGTCATTGGAAATGGAGCTCATTAAATTTGCAGTCCACTGTGGAGGCTCAGTAGCTCCATACCATAATATACATTCAGACTTCCTCTCTCAGCCCTCAAGTGGCCCAACATGTTTAATGTATTTCTCATAAATGTGGGATCTGTCCACTTTGACAAGTTACACAATAACTAGATGCTCTAAAAGCACAAACATTTCAACAAAATTATGGTAATTGTATCCCGTTCTCCCACAAATAAAGTATCAACGTATCTGTGTTAAAGAAATAAATGGCAAGAAAAAGCACTGAAATTTATATCAATATAATATTGAAATGTTGTTTATGTCAATAAACATGAATATCGGGATATTATGTTTGATGATACTGTATTGATTCAAAAACACGTTCAATATTAATTTACTGGTTTGCATTCGAGATTTGTGGCTTTGTGTACATAAATTAAATTACATTAAAATAAAAATAAAAAAGTAATGAAAAGTAGTTTAAACAAAAAATTTGATTTTTAATAACAGGCTATAAATATTTCAGAATTCAGAATTGTAGTACAAGATGTCTGGTTTAAGATAAGCACATCATTCACATATCTCCACACCTGAACACTCTATTTTGCACTAATAACCAGCTGATTAAAAATCTGTTACATAATCCACAATACACCATTACCTCAAAGACAGTCAAAGAAATTCCAAGAACAATATACAATTTTCTGCGCTCAGCTTTCCTTCGTCACCAGTATCGAGTGACCTTCTGTGACTACAAAGAGCATTCCTGGCCCTGTGAGGTCATGTGTATGGTAAACATCTGCATGGAGTCGGTGTGCTCAAGCATGTGTGAGACCGTGTGTCTGATCAAAGCCCCTGTGATCCACTTCAAACAGAGAGATAGATGTGAGCACCTGTGAGCCGTCTGATAGTGCACAAACAAGACCTCAAGGTGGAATCCAAGCCTTCCACTTTCTGTCTCTACAGTTAGCTTCAACATTTTTGCCACTCACGGGTGGGTTACTAAGATAGCTAATAGCTGGGATGAGTTTATCGGAGATTGCATGCTATTCTTTAAAGTGCAGGGAAATATGTGAGCAAACAACAGGGCCTGGGTCCATTTAGAGATAAAGCAACCATTTTTGAACCTTTCATGACCTCGACTGGACGTTAAAAGAAAGAAATTACAAAGAGCCAGAACAGCAGACTTCAGTCAGAGACATCATACTGAATTTAAAGGTTCAGTGTGTAGTATTTATGAGGATCTATTAACAGAAATGCAATATAATATACATAACTATGTTTTCAGTGGTGTATAAAGACCTTGCATATTGAACCGTTATGTTTTTATTACCTTAGAATGAGCCATTTCTATCTCCATACACCGCGGGTCCCCTTACAGTGAAGTCACCATTTTGCGCTGTCATGTTTCTACAGTAGCCCTAAACGGACAAACTTCTCTACAGAACATAATAGATGGAAGTACTGTTTTGGCTATTTATTACCACAAAATTTGAACTAGTCTCTCAGTTTGGAAAAACAAAACAACAGCATACAAAAAACTATTCGAAAACAACTTACAATTGAGTTTTATGGGGCAAAAATCCTTACAACAAAAATAGAAATGAAAAAGTGACCATTGCTAATGTTTGCTAAATGTATAACATAAAATATTAAAGCAATAAGCCCCAAGCTTATAACAGCTAACTCCGCTCCACGTCATGCCTAACAACGCCCCTAAGCGGTTATAAATTCACTGTAAACCATGGCTTCAATGGGCTTAAAATGGTTACCACACAATACAAATATTAAAACTAAAATATATGCATTTCATGAAGTAAAAATCACTAAAAGATCTTTCCGCTGGGAAAAAAATAGTCCCTGGCTGTGAACAGCAACCACTGATCCATAAAAATTTTCTCTATATAGATCAGTGACAGAAAAAGAAGTTAAAGTCCCTGTAGAGTCAAAATTAAATTTGTGTTCTGAGTTTGTCACACCACAGACAAATATGTTATTAACCACCCAACCAAATTTGGATCATAATAAAAACCCGCCAAGTAAATAAAATAGCTCATGAAAATCTTGAAAAAATAAGCAACATTCTCTGCTCTCGAATGCTGGAGGCGTGTCTGCTGTCGGCACCGAAACCATGCCCCCTCGCATGAAAGCTGCCGTTAGCACACAAGACAACACTGACTCACGTACAGTTCATGACGGCACCAGATGTCGACGAGACGGGAGGATGAAGGCCAACGCGGGAGATCCCATTCTGCAGCGGATTATCAGTGAATCCCAGTTTTGTCTAATGAAAGCTTGTAAAACTATCCGGTGTAAAGTCACTGCAGAGGCAGGTGTTGGTGATGATCCTCAGCTCTCCATCAAGGTGGCTCTTCACAAAATTAATCCACCGCTTCTTGATATCATCGTTTTTGTTTTGTAAGCTGTTTTGTAAATTGTAGGCTGTAGTAACTAAAGGTGCTGACAGTAACTCGCGATCGAGCGGGCAAACTGATGCGAATGTGCTCTAGTTATGACAGTGTTAGGGGAGATGCCATATGCTCAGTGGCTCCAGTGCGTCATGGAGCCACTGTTTTAGCCCCGCCCAAAAAATCCTCAACACAGCAATGGTGAAAAACTGTTTAACGGTATAACTTCACAATTCAGTACTACGCAGTTCACAGTCTTTGTAACGAGTTTTAGCAATACATTTCTAACATTTAGAATGTGTTTAGAAACAAATCTCAGAATTGCCTTTACAGGGACTTTATAATTATTATGCCATTAGATGGCGGCAAAGACTGTCTTAATGAGTGAGTCACTCAATAGCGAAGACTTTTATATTGAAAGGAGGACTAAAGCTTGTTGTGTGAACACGGGAACAAGATGCAACTGACAAATGAGCGCTGTCACTGTCAAGACAAACCCCTTTACTGTTAAAAAGGACAAGATATCGAAGCGGACGTTCAACTGATTTTTTATTATGAATAAAAGGACTGGCCTCAAAGAAAATGCTAAATCTGAATGCAGGAAATACACTCGGTCACTCAATCGCTCAAAAGCTTCAAAGAACAATATCAATGAGAACAAACATACATTTACGTTGCTAAGAGTGGTTGCTAAGGGTGTTGTACAGTGATACAGAGAACCGTTGGGTGAAAACGAGGCCATAGCAGTGTGTTATTGTGAATAAAGCACAGCTATTGACCAATCAGAATCAAGGACTGGAACCGTTTAAAAATTTAAATATTTTTCACATTATGGTAATGGAAATTGGGGCAGCTAAATGATCAACAGCTATCTATGCTATCATGACAGCTTCAATATTCTCATATACCAATAACGGCAGCATGCTGCATTTTTTTCTTATACAGTCTGTGCCAAAATCTATGTGGGACATACTGTACCAGAATCCTGTATGCAGACGATCTCATCAGCACTACCTGAAATAGCAACATTTGTCAGGAGACTTCTGTTAATGCACTGGGTTGTCCAGAACTGCCATCTGCTTAACAACTCGGCATGGGGAATATACTTTCCAGACTGTCACGTTCTCTCAGTTACCAAAGTATTCTGTATTTGGGTAATTGATATGACATGTCAAGCAATGCAGTGTGACATGCCCGTGGTATGACATTCTTCTGTACACTGCATCTAAAACGCCTGTAAACAACATCACTGTACATGCAGTTTTTATGCCTGTTCTTATAAAATGTCAAATAAAAAAAACCCTCTGCGCTATCGATCTGTCTTATCTGAACACCACTAACGTGCACTGTAACTATGTGCACGTCAACTCATAAAAGACCAGGTTCTCAATAAATAATCATGCTAGAAAGTAATCCTCTATGGGTACAAAAATCCCCTTTCATACCTATAATAGATAGTGACTGTTTCAGGCAGACAGGTGGGCAGTGGCCAGGGGAATATCCTGTTTTCATAAAGTTCAGCACAGCTGGGAGACGTCAGTCAGTCGGCCTTGGACCAGTGCAAAGGAGCAATGTGATTGCCCATGGCCTGATTGATTTTTACCAACTCCAGTGCATCAGGGAAAGTCTACTCACTTTTGACAGCTCAAAGCAGCGAGTCTGCATTCTACTACTAACAAGCTATGCTACAGAAACTAGAAGGCATCATGTGAACCGTGCCGTTCACACTGCTAATCAAAACAAGGCCTAACAGAATAAATACAGACGTAGAATGATTTCATAACAGAAGTAAGGCAAAACATGAACCAAACTCTTGTTATATGCCAGTTTAATGAGGTCTTTTAAATTAATTATTATGTTAGTTAGTATTTGTTTATGGTTACATACATTTAATTATTTATAATGACTGGTCATTATCTTACTACTTTAATATATGGTGGAAGAAGAAGAACTAAAGTGGAAGAACCTCAAGAAAAAGTATGTCTAGGTCAGCTTTCACCCCAAAATATAAAAAAATATATATATTAAAAATATTTTTAAAAAATTTAATAAAGAAATGAATAATACAAAAATTAAAAAAACTTTTTAAAGTGATAAAACTATATAAAAACAATAAAAAAACAAAGGCAAAATAAATATTATACAAAATTTAAGTCTATTTTTGAACATTTAAATGGCTAATTCACACAGAAAAATTTCAAGCCATCCTAGGTGTATAAGACTATCTTCTTTCAGCCAAACCCAATTGAAGTTATATATTTTTTTAAATATCCTGGCTCTTCCTAGCTTTATAATGGGAGTGAATGAGAATGGGACCTGAGATTGTGAAGCCCAAAAAAGAACATCCATCATAAAAGTAATCCATATGGGCGGCTCCAGTAATAATAAAGACCTTCTGAAGCGAAGTGCTTTTGTAAGAAAAACATCCATATTTATACCTTTCTAAACTATTATCACTTCCAGTAGTGGACGTACGCGAGTCTAGTTCCGGGAGAAGAGTGACCTCTGACCTTTTGGCCATGGGTAGGGATGTCACAAGTACCGGTACTTCAGTACAAAGTCAGTACTGAAATTATAAAAATGTGACGATACCAGCATTTCTGTAGTAGACTTCTGTAGTAGACTGTGGGTACTCACAGCTGAAACAAAATAAAAGTTTGGTTTAATTTTTTTAAATTGACAGAATATATTAGGCTACTGTTGTAGCCTACAGTAGATTTAGCTACGTTTCTATGTAATAATAATAATACGTCTCTACCAATAATAATAATTATGCCTAGACGGTTTAAATGTTTGTATTATTTACTTTATTTATAATAAACTTAATACATTTAATCCATTTTTTTTTAAATGGTTAAATAAATGTGGTACCGAAATTGGTACAGAGTACTGTAAAAATTGTATGGTATTGGTACCGACTACTGGAATTTTGGTACCGTGACATCCCTAGCCATAAAATATATATTTATTTAAAAATCTAAATTCTGCCAATAATTATAATACTTAAAAATAAGTATCTAAATTAATATTTAGTATTATTTGTTAAGGGACTAGTGAAAGCATGGGCAAGTAAAAATCTGAACTAAACCAACCAGCCAGCCTTACATGTGGCTCTACTCTCTAAAGCCATTTCAATTGGCGGCAAGAACATGAACATGGGGTGCAGATGCTGTTTTATCTGACTGTAAGTCTTCCTCAGACTCAGCAGGAATCTGAATCTCAGAGGACTGGGTCCAGCTATTAGCTCATTACCATTTCCTGAGATGGTCTGGAGGCCTGTATACACAAACACACACACATAAACAGGAAAGACTGGCCCCTAGGAAATCTTTGTATATGCCTTCACAGTCTGGTCAGACTGTGGTCTACTGACCTACTGAGAAGCAGTTCCTTCCTGTTCTGGCCTTCAACAGGACCAAATTACACCTTACTGCCTGAACTCCTCTGACCTTAAACTCCTCCACTTACTTGCCGCTCTCCTCAAATTTTAAACACGTATCAATAGCACATCCATGGAAACTAACTGTTTAACTAACTGTAACTGTTTGGGGATTCCTTTTTTAGACTTAGGCCAAGCACAGCTGCCAGTAAAACGACTTAGAAAGTATCAAAATTCTCAACGACATGGTCAGCAAAGACTGAATAAATATTAGAAGGTTACTTATCCAAGACAAATAAATGAGTTTAGTAGGGACTCTAATCTAGTTTTGGCACCATGTTTTAACACATGGAGCCAAGTACAGCATAAAAAATTTATATAAATATAAAATAAGAAATAAACCAATATTATAACTGACAAACACAGATCAGTTGTTTGTTTTAGACATTTTAGGAAACCTAAACCAGGACAAAAACTTTAAGGTTTAACTTTATTTCAAAACAATTTGAATGAACAGACAACCACTTGAAAGCATGAAACAGAAGTTGCTTGAAATAATCTTTTCTTCCTATTGTGATATGAAATTATTTTATTTTATTTTATTTTTTGCTATTGCTGTGATCTTATGAGAGTGACAGGTTGCTATTCCCACCAGTAAACATTTTGTCAGAGAAGAGATGTCACTGCAAGAGGGAGGGGAAGTTCATTTGATTAAAGATTACAAGGGCATATGAATGCATAGATAAATCATTTATAATACATACTGCTACGATCCATAAAAAAAAATAAGACCTGTCCATTTTGATTTTATGTTGACTTTAAACACTTTAAATAAAGCTTTAGCTGTATAATTCTGTTCACTATGACATGAAAAGGAACTGCAAACTGTTTCCAAAAAGGTTTCTTAAAATTCTGGAAGTCTGTTTCCACCTTGACGGTGCAGTAAGCAATTTCTGAGAAACCCTGTTGATAGCTGATATCGATACCCCTCCCTTAATTGCTCCGCCCCCCAAAATGAATACAATGCAACACAGGCAAGCACTAACAGCTGGCAAAACAGACAGCTCGTGCAAATATGGATGAATCAACTGTGATTCAACAACGACATCAGCATATTTTGCTTCTGTGAAACAGCAAAAAAACAATGTTAAGGCTCGTTCAAACCAAGGACGATAACTATAAAAGATAACCACAAAGATATAGTTCCAAAAATCATTCTCAATACAACCCTTTACAATGCAAGTAAAACACTTGCATTTGCGAGTAAAGCTTCACTCTGGGCGACTAAATAATATCCATCATTAGTCAGTGGCTAATAAATGCTTAGATTTTACTCACCCGTGTGTGTGTTGGAGGCTAAAAATAAGTTTTGTATAGATGTATTTTCACTCACTGAACACTCAGAGAAACAGTTTCGCTCACTGTCAAGCGATCTGTCTATTTCAGTTCAGCTCAGCGGATGCGCACCTGTATTGACGTACCGTGAACTCTAGTGTGAAGGCGCACAACTCGCCGTCATTTTGCTGAGAGTGCTGTGTTTCTCTCTCTCTCACACGCACGCACACGCACGCACGCATGCACGCACGCAAAGAGAGAGAGAGTCTTAATTAAATACCAAGCAGAATCGACGCGCTACATGTAAACCATATTCTTTGTTGTATTTTCCAGTCTAAACAACAGAGTTCTATTCTATTGTACTATTGTTCTATTCTAGATCTATTACCGTCCTCGTTTGATTTCAGCAAATCAGCTCGAGCGAATGCAGACAACGTGATTAATATTCATGAACCCAGCAGCTCATCAATCCTTAGTGCATTGTATAGTTATTAGTAGTATTATCTTATTAATAATTACTATTATAATTTTTTACAGAAACAGTGAATGACCAACAATGTCTTAAGCACCACCACCAATCCTAAATTCAGTTAAAATATCAAATATGCATTTGTGTGTGTGTGTGTGTGTGTGTGTGTGTGTGTGTGTGTGTGTGTGTGTGTGTGTGTGTGTGTGTGTGTGTGTGTGTGTGTGTGTGTGTGTGTGTTAGGGGTCAAACGATTAATCTCAATATATAATATAGATGTAGATATCCATATAGAAGTATATTTGAATATATGTATATATTTAAGAAATATTTGCATGTATATACTGTGTATATATAACTCATTTATATTATATATAAACATTTTATATTTAAATATAAAAAAAAAATCTTAAATATATACATGCATGTGTGCATATTTATATATACATAATAATTATACACAGTACACAGTGTTATATCATGTAAAGAAATGTTTTATTTTGGACGTGGTTAATCTAATATATCAGTCTGGCGAGTAAACAAAAAAAAAAAACATTTTACTAGCCCATGGCGATTCTATTGCCAAGGTAGAGGGTTGCAATATTAAAGAATAGCAGAGTTCACACCACAGCTATAACCAGAACGGCACAGAGAAATCAATTTCAGAACGATTTTATCCAGCTGATGAATGATAAAAACGACAGCCAATCAGAATCCATCCAGCTGTAACAAGCTAGAGCATTTAAAGCAGCAGACAAGCAGACGCTTAGAATAAACAGAACAATATCGTCCACTGACGCTAATAAAGTTATCTTTATAGTACGGCTGGTTGGTATTCAATTTTCAATTTTGGAATTCAAATATTTGTTTTGTGTTTTGTTCTGCAGGTTGCTTGAATTGTGGGTTCATTATTCTATTATTCTTAATGAAAAACACAACAACAAAACAGTACAATGACAAAACTCCCTTAAATAGGCGCCTTTACATTTCGTGTTGAAATCAAATCTTCCACGATCATCTTGTCATTCAGCTCAGCTCCTCACTCTCGTGATGAATGAGATCTGACTTCTGCTGCTGGTCTGTACTGAGACTCTCGTTCAGCTGCACATTCAGTATTTAATTTGTTCTCGAACTGAACTAAACATTTTACTACTATAAAAAAATAAATACGATGGTGGGGCCAGTGCTGCGGTGGGCAAGTGATGTAACCGGTGTTATGCCTGAACACTAAGTGACTATCGCAGCAAGCCTATTATTACCCGTTATTATCAATCTAAATTAATCTACTGCAAAACATAGGAGCTTGTTATTGGGCCGTAACAGACCGGTGTGTTTTGTATCACTAGTGCAGCGTCCGTTGTCTGAGCATATAAGCCCTGCCCGCGTGAGGTACACCACTTCTCAAGATTCCTGCCATTATTAGAGAGAATAATTTGTTCAACCCCCTCCCTCCGAAACTTCCAATATTCGGTGTTGATTATTACCGAAGCTTCAAAGCTCAAAAAATTGTATTCGGACCAGCCCTACTTTACAGTTATTCTTAGTGCGAACACGCCTTTACTCACGCATTGAGCAAAAACAAAGCAACCTTGGTGTACGTTTTCAGGCCTTAACGCTCTCTAACGTCTCTCCAGCGCTGGAAAGCTTCTCAAATATTAACACGGGTCCTAGCTCTTGCCCTATCATAATCCTTCCAATTTCATCTGACCTTTTCCTTTTTGGCAATGTCTCAGCCATCTCTCTTTCTACAGTCTTTCTACAATTGTTCCGCTTCCTCACTCCTCCTCCTCCTCCCCCATCATGGGCGTATACGCCCCCTATTGCTGACTGGGTACAAGAGTGTTTTTGTGCTCCGTGGATAGGTCCAATCCACTGTTTTTTGTCCTATTTACACAGCCAGGACTATGTACAAAGACAATTTTTTTTCAGAACACACATAGAACAGCATTTTTCAGAAATTTCTGCGAAGTAAAAAAAACAACAAAACACAAAAAAAGATAATGGTGAGGGTTTAAAAATGAGAAATAAATTGACATGCAAGACAAAGTCCCAAAAATAATAAATTAAAGAAAGAAGTTAGTGATATAGTTTTATAGAACCACCCAACAAGAGCAGACAGGTCCACTCCAGGCAGACATGTATAAAACTTCAATCGCGGAGCATAATCACGCTGGCCCATGCGAGTCATCATTCAAACCCGAACGTAATAAAGACAGTAGAAATGTGAGATTTATAATTATATTATAAAGGGAATGGCTGTTTATTCAGCTGCTGTCTGATATCAGTTTGAGCTGGAAACATAAAAGACAGATCACATTTCCAGACAAAAATTTAGTTCTTTTAGTTTTAATTATCTACAATTGTCGTCATTTTTTTTCTTTTTGTGCATCTAATATTTATTTTTAATTTAGCTTTATTTCTATTAACAAAAATATTTGAATAGTTTGTTTTAATTAACAATAAGGCTAAGAGATTTGTTATGGGTCTTTATAAAGGTTCAAATATCGAGCGAGAGAGAGAGAGAGAGAGAGAGAGAGAGAGAGAGAGAGAGAGAGAGAGAGAGAGAGAGAGAGAGAGAGAGAGAGAGAGAGAGAGAGAGAGAGAGAGAGAGAGAGAGAGAAAGAGAGAAAGAGAGAAAGAGAGAGAGAGAGAGAGAGAGAGAGAGAGAGAGAGAGAGAGAGAGAGAGAGAGAGAGGGAACAAAAATGAGAAACTCAGGTGCATAAATGTACAACCATAGTGAGCAAAGACTGGCCCTTCTTTCAGTGATTCATATCCAGGCCGTCCCAGCTGCTTCGACTGCCCTCGGGGAAGGGGGAGAGCATCACAAGAAACTCAATACACGCTTTCAGACTACAGTTTCATACTGGAAAAGAACTACTCTCTCTCACACATTTTTTTTTCGACAAGAAAGTACCACTATGTTGCAAGATGACACTGTATGCTCTTTGAGTTCACTTTGTTCCTTTGTTTAGAAAATGCCAGAGAGAAGAGTCTGAAAAAGAGAACCGAGGATAACATTTCCCTTGCAAAAACTAGTAACTTTGAGGGAGCAGCCAGGACACGCCATATTTGGAGTAAGACCCTTGGAAACGTGAGGAATGCCGACAGATCTTCTCCTGTAATTAAATGGGGCTTTTCCTGACATCTAAGAGATCAATAAGCATTACAAATACTACATCATGTTTACCTCAGAAGGTTTACATCTTCTCACAACCAGAGATCAAAGGAACTGTTCACGAAAAAAAAAAAAAAAAAAAGACAAAATTAATCTTCTGAACTTCAAGGATCGTTGTAAAAATGCAGCAGCGATTCCAAATGCCCTGCAGTGTATTGTTTGAAGTGACGACTCTATTCAAGAAACTGCATTCAGTGCTTGGGGGGCCCACTAGAGCAGCCTGACAGGGCCTCACGGACCACACGTGAGGCGGTTCAATCCCACACACAAACACCTGGACGGTTCAATCTAAACACATCTGCACGGTCTAGTGTTCTACATACAACTATAAGGATCTGTAGGACACACCTGCAGAACTCTTTCCCTCATCAGCCGACATATGTGGTTTATCCCATCCATTAATACACTGAACACCACTGACAGGCTCCACAGACAATAAACAGTGCAGGACACTTAAACTAAAGGCCCTTTCACATGATACCTGAAGAGAAGTACATTATATACCGGTTGAACGTTGTAATCAGCAAACTTTTCGAAGCGTAGCCAATGATTATTAGACAATTCACATCACTATGATGCATCATTTAAGTGAGTGATTGGGGCACAAAAATCAAAAGATGGAAGGGAGTAGATATCAGAATGGACATCAGTTTTGAGATTTGCTAAAGATTTTAACAGGGTTAAATTATCGTCGGTTATTATGAGATACTTGTTGCACACCGCAGTGCGCTATATCGATATCAGGCACGGTAAAACATGGTACTCGCGGTAAATCAAGAAAACAGGATTTAAATAACAAGAGTAACTGTGTTGAGCTATATAACAATGATTTGTTTTCTGTGGATGAATGTATCCAAACAATTGCTCACCTGTCAAATAAAAAACATAATATATTAAAGCATCTTTGGCGTTTCCATGGTTTCTACAAAATAAAATTGAGGATAACAGGTATGATCCTGGTTAAAATTGCTTACTTCTCTGGATTTAAACATTCTTGGAAACATTTGGGATAATGTAAGTACAGAAGTCAACAAAATCTATAACATTGTTCTAGTGGTTTTGGATATTCTAATCCAAAAATCTTACATATTGTGCCTTTAAATGCTAAAAAAGAGGAAATAATTAAATATCTATATGATACATTTATTCAACACTGACCTTTACATTAAGAATATCTCTACTGCTGGCCAATAAATTATATGGTACTGATGTATTGTGCATCCCTATTATGCACAATGCAGGGCAGAAAGTTCCTAAACTTATCAAGATGTGCATTGCAGAATTGACTTGAATCTGCATCAACTTTCTGCTAATGCAAATTTTCTCTTTATAACCATTTACAAAGTCAGCAAGTCTATGATGCATAGTGTTTTAAAATGTGTTCGGCTTTTAAATGTTGCGTAGTGTATTCCAGCTTTTAAGGGTCACAAGGTCAGACCAATGGGTCAGCTGACAGGTCACCTGTCACCTTTTGGTCTACCTGTCATGCTACTTCACTGCCCAGTAAACATGGGGTTGTTCTGTCAGAGAACATTATCAGTACCCGGTGGGCTCCTGGCTGAATGCCCACTGAAAGGAGTCCAAAGAGAGTGCAATATTTCACAATAGCAATGTATATCAATTATATTTTGACCACACATGAGGCGGTTCAATCCCACACACACAAACACCTGGATGGTTCAATCTAAACATCTGCACGGTCTAAATGTTCTACATACAACTGTAAGGATCTGTAGGACACACCTGCAGAACTCCATCGCCTCATCAGCCGACATATGCAGTTTATACCATCTATTAATACACTGAGCTCCACAGACAATAAACAATGCCGGACACTTAGGGTGCTTTTCATACTTGGTTCGATTGCCTGGACCGAACCCGAGTTCGATTGCTCCCCCCTCCCCTTGCCCCCACTGGACGGTGTTCATATTATATTATTTGGGTCCGAACCGGGGTGCGTTTGCGTCAAAGCAGCAGCTCTTTACCCCGTTGCTTGGTAACAACGGCGAGCGAGAAGGTGGCAAAATGAATAGCGTTGCTCACCTCACTTTTATATTTTTGTTTTTGAACCGTTGGTTTTGTTACCAAAGCTTCAGTAGGTAATGGCACTTGCGTCTATCTGCCGCAAATGTACTGCAAATGCTCTGAAGAACGCTGGAGATGAGCAGAAATTGGATCTACAGCTCTGTGCTTGCAGTACATCAGTCACGCTCGTCAGGAAAATTAGTGAAACACACACAAAACACACATATGATTTGATAAAAATGTCATTAATAGCGGTTCACTTCTGCAATTTAGTATGATTGTGTTCACATCAGGAGCGAACCGTACCTAGTTCACATGAACCGAACCCCAGACCACCTTTTCAAGCGGACTCGGATACGGTTCGCGGGTGCGCACCCGAGTACCAAAAATGCTAGTGTGAAAGCACCCTTAAACTAAAGGCCCTTTCCCATGATTCCCACAATTATATTTTGCTGAATATAAGGTTTGCTATGATATCAAAATTATAGATACCAGTGAAATCTCACAATTCCACAACAGAAACTAATACTAGGCTAACTAATACAAATAATTAAATAAAATTCTGAAACAATTATTTTAAACAACAATTATTATGTATAATGGCATAGACAGCAGGAGGTACTAATACATGGAACCAATATACTGACACAAATTAGCGATTAAAGGGCCAGGGGTTCAAATCATCCGGAATCCTTGTCTACCTTCTATGACTGACTCTTTCACATAACCTGGTCTTTAGCAATCCCACAAAGGTGATAGATTAGGTTTAGTGATTTTTGATATTATTTGTCTATGTGCCCTTTACTAGTAAAAGGCCAACTGTCACTAATCAGATCAAGGCTTGCAGGACAGGTCAAATGCTCCACGCTGGCAAACTAATGGATGTGTTGTATTATAAAAGCCATGAATCTCTTATTACAGATTTTATTACCTGGTCCATCTTCATAACACCCTGAGTGCTCCCGCTGGACCGCGCTGTGTCATTTGCATTTAATGTAATGAGCAAGCATCCTATTGTTACAAGAGACACTGACAGCTTGAAGTAATCTATGCCCAAGTACATTTAAGTGACTTAATTAAGAGCAATGGTGTGCTTTATGCTAGATGGTCTTTTTTTATCTGGAAAAATTAGAAAAATTAAATATAACTTACCCTAAAAAGTTATTATCATGGCAGTGTCATGGTTTAATGATGGTTTTAAATTATATATAGTACTGTTTGATTACAATGTTCATTTATCATGGAATTTCTATGATGTTTTCGTTTTTTATTTTTAATAAATTTGATTTCAAAGATTTCAAACAAACTCCTTTCACGTTGTCATTATGGGTATTGTTTGTAGAATTGAGGGAAAAAAATAATGAATATAATCCATTTTGGAATAAAGCTGTAACATAAAATGTGGAAAAAAGCAGATGCACTGTACTTCTAGGAAGTTGACGTGTCCTGCTGTGTAACACGCTATACTCAATCTAAAAATAAACGTTTGGAGTTAGTAAGATTTTTTATATTCTTGAAAGAAGTCTCTTATGCTCAACAATTCTGCATTTATTTGTTCATAAAAGTAGTAAAACTAATATTATGAAATGTATACAATTTAAAATAATTGTTTTCCAGTCTTCAGTGTCTTTAGAAAACATTTTAATATGCTGATTTGATGCTTAAATAGCATTTCTTTTGTGGAAACCATGAGTTCAAAAGAAAAACATTTATTGGAGACAGAAATGTTAATGCACCCTTGCTGAATTATGTGTTGTAAGAGTTAATAAAAGTATGTAAGGGTACCACTACCTACCGTCTTGGTTGGAGTTCATTTTAGCATACTAAACAACAAAAGGGCTAAACCCAGACATACAAGAGAACTATAATTGTACATAAGACACAGCAGGACAACACATGTGTGCCTAAAAGACAAATTACACAATGTGGCCCATCATGAACTTCAGAGGAACAATACAACTGAAATACCACAGGGCCACATGGCAGACATTACCCATCGGTGCTCATCTGAGACTATATCCTAGATCTTCTAAACAGTGTTTTAAGACATCCCATTCCCTACAACCCCCCTTCCAGTGAAAAACAACCATCACCTCTACAGATCTTTTTAACCAAAGAAGTCCAAAGAAAGTAACCCTAGAAGGACAGCGTTTACATTCAAGTCCAAGCCTGTTGCGCTAGAATATCTGTCATGGTATGTTAGCTCTGGGGGAGAAGGATTCACCGTAACAAAGATGTAATTAGAGGTAAAATGAGAGAGTCTCAACCCCTCAGGGCAGGAGATAGTAGCCGATGTGAACCCAGGGCCTCTAATTGTACCACAGAGGTGCCACTGGGAAGTTTGTGCGATGGGAAAATTGAGATGGCACTCAAACTTGAAGTACGCAAAAGATTTGCGCAAGTTCATCACCTCTATATGACAGGCAGTCAAGATGGAAACACAAATTTCATACTCAAATCAACCTGCTACTGAAATAATAACCAGGTGGAGTGCTCCAAGAACTACATTCAGTTAAACAGGATGTTTTTTTTAACCTACCTAGTTAAACCCACAAAAAGAAAAGCTATAGGATTGCTATTGACTAATTGACAGAGCCTATTTTTTACTCTGGGACCGAGCAGATGTACTATTGACATGTCATGCATTATGTTGTAGTTGCCGTTTAGAATTACGTCACATTTGTTCCTGTTGTTCTGTCTTTTATGTCAATGATCTTCTCTAGACTGTAGCAAACATAACAGCTCAAATAGAAGGTCTCACAAAGAGTGAATAGAAATGGTCTGTACTCCTTTATAATGACCAACAGACATACGGCAGTTAAGATATTATGTCCTCGGAAAAGCATGTTTTATAGGAAATGAAGTCGTTGTTGTTCATGCTTGTTATTCATGCTTGAATCATGCTTGCATTAAATATTGAACGTTTAAAAATGAAGTTTTTAAATGTTTTAAAATAAAACATATATGGATTAATTATGGGTAGGTTGCATTTCATTCCAAACAACCAATTATTTTGGATGTCTACAACATGCTTAAGGTGTTCTACACTCCACCATGAAGCACGGATAACATCTATAAAGGTCAAGAGGTTAGCTTGACCCTGTAAATTAATCTCAATTAGGCCACAGATTGACATAACATGAATCATCAGTCTCATATTATATCACAATGCATGCAAATCAGACATGTGAAAAAATATTGTCTATATGCAATAATAAAAAAAAAAAAACATTCTAATATGAATATGACCAAAAATGCATTCAATTTTGGAGTATACACACTTCTACTAAACAAGATTTGTTTTTGTGCTTAATGCCAAACCCCTGAGGTACATAAACAACAAGTCCCAAAAAAGTTGTCTTATGTAAAGATCTTAAGAGAGCTGGAGTTATGGGACAGGGCTTTGAATAATAGGTCAATGTGAATGAGGCTTCTTATCTCAAAAGGAACAGCTGGGACCACTAACACATCTCCACTGGACAACCAGACGACAGATATGATCCACACACCAATGAGTTCTGTCTCCCTCTCTGTCTCACTCACATAAACACATACACAGAGAAGAGAAGAGAAAAAAAAAAAAAAAAAAAAAAAAAAAAAAAAAAAAAAAATTTCACATCAAGTAACACAAACTTGAAAGCTGCATAAGTGACAAGCTACAATACTAAAGAAGATTCTTCATAAATCACTTTACTCATCATGTGTCTGTGTGGTCTCTCTTGCAACTTCTAATAAACACAAAACAATGTAGTTAGATGTAATTACAAGAGTAATTTACCACCAGATCCTCCTGTCAACCCTCATGACAATGGGCATCTGAGGAACCACACTCCAGTGGTCTCAACTCTTAGGTAGGCCCTGCAGGGTGTCTTGGAAGGGTTAGGTGTCTACATCGCAACATCTAGCTACTGGTGCTTGCATCTAGCACTCATTGCTTGGACCTCTTCTCTTCTCCATCTACATGACATTACTAGAATCTGTCATTCAGAAACACAGCTTTTCCTATCGCTGCTATGCTGATGACAGCACACAACTCTACCTCTCATTCCAGCCAGATGATCCAATGGTAGGCACTTGCATCTCAGCCTGCCTGACAGACATTTCGGACCACTACCTTCAACTACACATTGCAAAGACAGAACTGCTTGTGACCTTGTGAACAGTTCACATCACAACTTCTCCATTCAACTAGCTTTGTCATCCATAACTCCTTCCAGGACAGCCAGGAACTTCGTTGTGGCGTGTGTTGTGATTGATGAGCAGTTCAACTTCACAGACAACATTGCTAGAACGACCCGGTCCTGCAGATTTAGGATCAGGCCCCTCCTATCAGAGCATGCTACACAGCTCTTTGTCCAATCTCTTGTTCTATCCAGACCGGACTAGTGTAATGCTACCGATAGGCCTTCCATCATCTACTGTCAAACCTCTGCAAGTGATACAGAATGCAGCAGCGAGAGTGGCCTTTAACAAGCTGAAGAGTGTGCACGTCATACCTCTCTTCATCAATTTGCACTGGTTCTGGTTGCAAATAGCCACTTGCATCAAATTCAAAGCTCTGATGTTTGCCTACAGAACGACCACTGGCTCTGCACCCCCATACCTAAACTCACTACTTCAAAGTTATGTGCCCTCCAGAAGCTTGCATTCTCAACCGTTTTCAAGAAACGGCTAAAGATGCATCTTTTTCATCAATACATGACCCGTTAATACTAACACCTACTATGCTATTATACGTTTCTATTATATAGGCTATATATAAAACAAAAACCTTGCTACGTGTACTGTGCAAGACTAAGTGGGACTTGTCACAGCAATTTCTTATTGTTTCCCTTAGGACAAAAGTCGCTTAGGACAAAAGCATCTGCTAAATGATTAAATGTAATGCAAAACCAGTCTCATTCCCTTTCTCTTGCCTTCTCCAATAATTCCCAAATATAATACTGTTATATTTGGTTTCTATAAATTAGGGATGTGACTGAGGAACTTTTCCCACCGTTTAATCGATGTGTGACCACACCGGTAATACCGGTATCACCGACGGAGGCTTTTAAATCGCTAATTCTAAACCGAAGGTAAAATGCGCATGACCGCTCGGGCATTCATAACGGAGCAGAGCAAAGCGAGCTTCCATAGGAATGAACTGAAAACATACCAGTGGACACGCAGTGAATGACAGTGTGGCCGTAAATGCATGTGCACTGCGCTCCGCGAATGAATGACAGTGCAGCCGTGAGCATTTTACTTACGGTTTAGAATTAGCACCAATTCGGGGGCGGGTTGCTTAAATGGTGGGTTCATTAGCCTATTATGCTTAATGAAAAACACAACAACAAAACAGTACAAATGACAAACTCACTTAAATAAGCGCTTTTACATTTCGCTTTGAAACCAAATTTTCCGCGATCATCTTGTCAGTCAGCTCCTCGCTCTTGTGACTCCTGCGACTCTCGTTCGGCTCAAGCTGCATTAAGCAGACACATTCAGTTTTTATTTGTAGTGTCTGTTCTCTAACTGAACTAAATTATTTTATTACAATAAACGACAGTGCTGCAGTAGGCAAGTGATGTAATCGGTGTTGCACCTAAACACCGGCAACACAGATTTTCACAGCAAGGCTACTATAAATAAACAAATGATTAAATATTATTCATTTTGTTAATTTACTTCATAAACTATGTAGAATATGACTCTTTCTGATTTCAGATTTCTGCTGCATTTAATTTCCAGCATTAAACTTCTTGAATCTAGGCCATTTGCCATAAATAAATAAACATAATAAAAACTATAAATACATATTAATATTATGAGAATACATGCAAGAACAGCACAAAAAAAAAAAAAAAAAAAAAAAAAGGGGGTCAAAAAAATATTATTGAAATTATAATAATATCTGTGTAACCTCCATGCTAGCTAATCAGGGCAAGAACACAGTCGTCATCTGCAGGCAGATTCCCAGGTAATTAAAGTGGAAGGCAATATAACGGAAGCTGAAGGAGCCCACATCCTCTTAGTCTTATCTTCAGAAAAAAAATCCCCTCAGGCATACAGCCCTTTTCTCTCATTCTCAGTCCTCCGTCTGCTCTGTTTTTGCTTTACATGGATCCTCCTTGCATACAAAATCAATGAACTCCATTCTAGTGGACATTTTCAGACAAATAATAGGGTCATTTTTGCTAAAACATCAAGTGCCATTACAAGGCAACCATTTTCACGGATTAATCAGTTGACGGAATAGAATTTAGACAGCCTCTGCCATATTCCATGAAGATCGCATATGCAGGTGAGACCCTAACAGGGTCATTTATCAGCAGTGCTGCTGTCCACCAGTGCGCAAAACCAAAACATCTGGACCAGCTGACCATTCATCACCACAACGACAACCCATTAAACACAACAAATCAGCCTCCTCCAGGGGGGCAACAGCTCTACCACAGGTCACGCTGATTAAAATGGTTTGACGCGCTGACACTGTAAACAGACTCTGAAAAGCACAATAAATGAGTAAACATACAAGTAAACGCTAGATGTACAGCACAACTCTGCGGCGTATCATTAGTATCTAAAGACAATTCAATGCATTTGGATTATTATTTTTCAGTACAAGAAAAAAATAAAAAAATAAAAAAATAAAAAACGTTTACCTAGGAGGATGCCTGTGTTCTAATCTGTTCTAAAACTTTATTTTTGTCCAAATCTTTGACAAAGATACTAAAAAAAGGGTGAAAAGTAAAAACACCTACACTATAGCAACTTGATGACCTTCAGTGATTTAATCAAATGCATTAATCCCAAATTATCCCAAATGTAGGTTTAGATTATTCAGTGAGTAAAAGTATCCATAAAACCTGATCCATTAACACTAGAACTACCAAGGCAGTCATTTTGTACCATTTTAAAATGTTTAACTTTGAAATTAAATCCATATAGCTATAGTACCCTGACTTTTCTTTGAGTGTGTATATTTTGTTCTAATATTGTTATTTTATTCAAATTACAAAACACAAAATAGTTCAGATTATTTCTACCTAGAATGGCCATAACGGTCAAATCGACCGCACACATTACAGACGGCGTATGCCGCGTATTATTTCAGTGTTTGCTAGTTTTCACCATCAGTGAAGATGCGCGTCACTGTTGCCTAGCAACTTTCTAGTTGTTTTTAGCCTTGCTTCAGAGCCTTGACGATGCTGGTGGCTGCCCAGGATTGTTTCCGATTCATGTGATCCAAACATTTCCAATAACTCCAGTACAAAAGTCAAAATGTATTGAAAAAAAGTGTCAAAAAAACAAATTTAATAATTTCCAAAATTCACTACATTTTTATCTAACGAAACATTCTTCAATCCATATTTGTTGGCATGTAGACTTTAAAAAACATTTTCACTGCGGTGAAAAACTTTGCTCTCCCACTTGCCACACAGAAAGCTAGGCATGCACCTTCGGGCGCGGACTAGTAGCTCTTACACAATTGTATATTACAAAAAAGATCGTAATATGTAGACCTACCTGCGTTCGCTTGGTGCTCGGTGTTCCATTTAATCCATATTGTTCAATTTTGACACTTTTTTTAGGGTGATGCCATCATAAAATATGATAACAGACATATAAAGCTTCATTCTAAAACCTCAATAGAAACTGCAAATGTAAATATGACAACATATTTCTAGTGTTAAATAGAATTAGTAACTGTTACACAGTAAAAGCACTTTTTTAAGTTAATAAAAAAAGATTATTGGAGTATGTATTACAAGAAAATACTATTTCAGTCTTCCTACTTCAAAATTTCATTTTTAATTTAAAATGCTATTTCTGAAATTTACTAGCAATTTCTAAGTGAAAACAGTTTTTAGCTCAACTGAACAAGAACAGCATTTCCAATCAATAAGGTTACATTTGGGGAATAAAGAAGGTAGCTTCCCATGTGGACAGTATACAACAAGGTTGCTCACTAGGTTTTGGAGTAAAACTAGAGGACTAAGCAATCAGAAATCAGCCTCCTGAGATTCAGTACACTGTCGAGAAACAAATTTCATCTTTAACTGCAATTGCAGTTAAAAACTCTCATCTAAGCTAGACAATTCACCTAGCAGTAATTTGTTTCAGGAGGTGCATTATGCAATTAGACCAATGAAGATTTATCACAAACTGCATTCTTGAAATGAAGCACTTCTCTGTTGGCAATGTTAAAGCGTCTCGTGTACACACGCACCGCATCCCCATCTCACTCTCGCTCAAGAGCTTCTCTTCTGGCAAAAAGAGCAGCGCTCCAACGTGGATACAAGTGAGTGCAAAAACACTTCAGTGTTCACAGTGTCAAGCATGGTCTATTTTCAGTGCTAGCTGCCTGTGTCCTTGAGTAACTGTTCTTTTAAGCAGAGCAATGCTCAACTCTGCTGTCAGCCCTGTTACTTCGAGCCATTATAAAACTGAACCAGGTCTACTGGGAGACATGTCAAAGCTAGTGTGCTCCTTTTCCACCCAACCTGAAAAACAAAGACCTACATAGCCCTATCGTGCAAAAAAAAAAAAAAAAAAAGATTCTGTGTAATGCGCACTAACTTGCTGCTTTGTGCATTCTGTGCTGAGCCAGAGCACTGGGGGTAGTTTTACATGGAAATCAGCAGAAATGTAGATAGGAAAACCTGATTAACACAATGGAGACTGGTGTCTCTGTAACCTTAGAAAACTTCCCTCTTGCTGATTCATCATGCTGCATTTGAGAGGGCATTTTTTTTAACGTGAGATATAAAAAAAAAATATGTAAAAATGAATGAATAATTCAAGGGGGCGACCACAGGATATCCACAGTCACAGCTGTCAACGCCGGAGGCAATACTACTCAAGTGAGAAAGGAAATAGCCAAGGGAGAAACAACATAGAAAACTGTGCAAATTGTAAAAGTCAAATAACATGGTTTGTAAGAGTTAACTAAAAAAAAACGAATAACTAGAACTTTTAATTTTAGTTTCATTAAATGTATAGATATTTAACTGACCAAATTATGCTACCGGTCTTATAACTTAAAGAGTTAGTTCACCCAAAAATGAAAATTCTGTCATTAATTACTCACCCTCACATCGTTCCTAACCCGTAAGACCTTCGTTTATCTTCGGAACAGAAATGAAGATATTTTTGATGAAATCTGACCCCTTGAAGAGCTATCTGAAGAGCTTTCTGACCCCTTCCATAGACAGCAACTTCATTGTTACTTTTATGGCCGAGAAAGGCAGTAACGACATCGTTAAAATAGTCCATGTGACTACAGTGGTTCAACCTTAATTTTATGAAGCGACGAGAAAGTTTTTTTTATGCACAAAAAGTAAACAAAAATAACTTTATTCGACAATTTCTTCTTGTATGTGTCACTCTCTTACTCTGTTGACGTAGTGTAAACAGTGCAGCGCTTCCTAGCTCTACGTCAGAACGACGGCTCACCATTGGCCGCATGCATGCGTCCATGGTGCTCACGAGAACAGCATCGACCAATGTAAGCCGACGTTCTGGTGCAGAACTCGGAAGTGCGAAGTTCAACTGTACATGCTTGACACATGAGAACAAACCTGATTCTTGCGGAAGCTCAAACGTGCTGCGTAACACACGAGAATGAACCTCATTGGTTCTCGCACGTCATAGCAAGCATGCTTGAGTTTCCATTTACCACAACTGATGTGGTATGTTGATGAATGTAATATTTGAATAAAAGCCTAAATTAAATATGTTCAGCGTGTAAAGGAATCATGTCTCTTCAGATAATTTGGACTAAACCACTCAATTCATACTTTTACGATTTCTTTATGAACATTTTGAAGTGACAAAGTAGTAGTTGCATAGGCTGTCAATGGAGGGACAGAAAACTCTCAGATTTTATTTTACAGGGTTGGAACGTCATTTTTGGGTGAACCAACCCTTTAATACCCAGCATATTGATAGTGGCTCCCTAATGTGAGAGTATCATTAGTATAATTTCACTATTAGTCTAATTAGCATCTCTGAATTATATTTAAATGCAAAAGTGGCATTCAATTTTAGCTTGATTCATTTGTATAAATAATTTTCAAAATGTCAACTGTTAATCAATTCAGAACTCTGACTCAGTTATTCCATGCATTGTCACTAAAGAAAAGTCACTCAAATTCCCTAAAAAAAAAAAAAAAAAAAACATTCTCATGTAAATATTCCTTTTTAATTCTATTGTTATTCCATTCATTTAGTGAGGCCTTCTGAGCCATCTTTATTTTCTGCCTTTAAGGCATCAATATATAATGAACTGAATAACAAATTGAAACACATACACACAGGTATAACTATATCTGCTATCCCTATTCTATAGGCCCATGTACCCAATCCTGTGGTTTGCAGTATAACGGTTTCATGTTAAGAAAAGTTTTGTATTCTTTACCTTAATCTCAAAGCTCCTAATGATCATCAACCACATGCTAATTTATGTATAGACCATCTGCAGCTCAGCACAGGGGGTGGAGAGACGACCGAGCAAGAAGAGATGTACTGCAAAAGATGCTGCTCTAATGGGAAATGTCTGTTTATAATGGATCTATAGAAGACAACAGGCTCCATTATCATCTCTCTTATGATAAGACACTCCATAAGACACTTCCAGCACCAGACTTCACTGCTCAGCGCGACAGCCATGAAGCTCACTGAAATATAAGACAAAAATTATACATTCCAGTCCTGATGAAGAGGAGTTTTAAGTGTTCTAAAAAAAACATTACAGTTCAAATGAAGATAAATGTTGATATGAATCTACAATGTATGTATGATGCTTCAAATCATGCAATTTCTTGAGAAGTGCCAATACTTTTTACAATTACAATTTTCTAGTTATTGTCAGATTAATCTGGAGTATTTTGGTGTAACATCAGCAATGCACAACACACATTTTTTCCTCTCAGTTTTCTGTGAGATTTCTTTTGCTAACTGGTAAAAAATAGAAACTAGCCATTTCATAGAATAATGGTTCTGTAATGAATAATTTAAATTATTTTAAAATTGGGAGGTTTAATCTCCTGTGCGGATTATAAACTCAAACTTTTTGATTCCTTTCTTTTTTTTTATAATAAAACACTCTGGTGCTCTTAATAGTGTGCAAGGGCTTAAAAAGGTCACCGAACTGTAACACAGCACTAATTTAAATTTCATAAAAAGGACCCAAATAATATGCTTTGCGTGTGACTGCTGGTGGTGAGCTCAGAAAAGAACCACAGCGCTCAGATTGGTATCAATAAATGGCCTTTTCTTTGGGAGTCCCACACATCCTTGGCTGGAACCACAAACGCTGTCTAAAGTTTCTGCCTCCAGGGAGGGAACTGCACAGACCAGGCAATGGCACATGAGATGAGTCTGTAGCCCCCTGAATCTTTGAGACAGCTCGCACCCAGACCACAAAAAGGCTTTATCGCGTGGGAGAGATAGACAGAACCCATGGCAAACAATTCCCAACATCAACTCTAAAAACAGACACAACCAGGGGCAAAGGCAACCGCATTCAAAAAAATCATAGAGGGAAGACATTCTGGTGACTTCACTGTGATGATACAGCATTGTATGAATTACATAAATAAAAGGACAGGGCTGTGCCTTTGCCACAAGTGATAATCAATCAGGCTTAACGCAAACAAAGACGAGGGAAAGCCGTTCCCTGACATTTCATGCCTGACCGTTGCCTTCGAAAAGATCGCTACCCCCAGCGATTCAGCGCCAGTGGCCCCAGACATCTTTTCAAGGAAGGTTTGCTGAAAGCATGGCCTTTGGCTATTGATTAGACCGGGCTGGAACCCACCGCCTACCCCCTCGACCTTTAAAGTTCAAAAGGTCAGTGCAGGAGAAAAGAGGGGGAAGGGGGGTGGGAAGAGATAACTACGGCAGTAGATGAATTTCCCTTCAATCAAGGGACTGCCACTTGGGACAACTCACACTAATAACTTTTTTCAGTGCAAAATTTGACACTTTGTGTACAGAAATATTTTTCTATCACAAAATGTCCTATTGGTAGTGGCCAAAATTTTACATATTGATTGTAATATGATTCTTTTATTCTAATTATTGCAACATAATATCAACAAAGTAATTAACTAGTTTTCCCAAATGTTTTCACTAACTCTCCAAAACCCAGAACTGCTTTGAATTTGCGGTTCGACTGCCTTTAACTTTACCTTCACTAAACTCGACTATTAATCTTTGAGCATCTATTTGATGACGACAAACATGGCCTGACTTGTCAGCACGATAAAAGCTGCTTGTTTGTGGTAGCTGCCAAACTTTGATTGTTTGGGATTGCATTAGTTTAAGTAGGATGAAGACAAAGACACACTGGGCTGAGCGCCAGGAGCAGTTCTACTGCAAGAACAGCCAAGTTAGTAGACCTTTTTTATCCCATCATACACACCCAGAGTGCCATAAAGGGCCATGCAGAGAAACGCAACTTGGTTATACAATATAGAAATGAAAAGCTGCATATTTTTGGGTTTAGAGTTTACCTGACTCCGATCAGATGCTTGCATAAGAAGAGTTCTTGCAAAAGACAGCTAGATGGAACACAGTGGACTGAAACAGCAGGGGCCTCGTTTTAAAATGTTAGACTATTTTTCACTTGACAGTTCTTAAAAGAGCAACACTTGATGTGGAACAATAAAAAAAATAAAAATGCAAATGTGGCAGCCAAAAGACATCCATCAAAATGAATGACAGGTTTTTTAAGGGGATGAATATAAAGACGCAAACTAAAACAGCTAAATCATGCTAATTAAAGCCACAAAAATATTAAAACAATAAAATAAAAAACATTTCTCGTTAAAGTTATTGTAAAAGCCATATACAAATAATTTCATTATTAATAGCTATTTTAATTAATAATTTTTCAGATAATACTTACATTTCTTTAGTACAATGGCATTATAATTACATTTTTAAACATGTTTTTATAACAAAACCTTTTTACACCTCGAACATTCAAACAGACTTTTCAACCAAACAATATCATTACTTTTGTGTTATAATAATTGAAATGATCACAGAAGTACTGGGATAAAAGTTTATAGTTCAGATACAAAAACTGATGCATATGGTAGCGATCAAAATCACCTTCTAAAAAGCAACTTGACTCTTCAAATAAAGATTGTATCAATTACATTGTTACACCAGTGTAAAACAATTAATAGTTGACAACTTAAAAAAAAAGTAGAGGAAAACTAGTAAATAAACCATGCGAAATTGAAAAACTTAAGTTCAAGTTAAGTCAACTGATCACTTTTTACAGGGGGTGGCAACAAGTGATTGTTAAAAAATTTATTTGTCATTGAATTGAAGAGATTTGTTCAAAAACAGTTTCATAATGAAACAAGTATTTATGAGTGAGTCATTGAATCATTCATTCAAACTCATTTTAAAACATAACTAATTCAGATTTATAAAATATTTTTAAATACAGCAGCAATTTACATTTTGTCAGAACCTCTAGTAAATGAAGTTATTTTGGAAGAATCATGATCTCCGTTTTAAACCTAAAAAAATTTATGATTCTTAATTTAGCCTGAATCGTGCAGCTCTACTATAAAGAGGCAACCAAGATAGCGGGCTAGTAGCTTGCAACCAACAACAACCCAAGGGAGGCCAAGTTGCTTTAGTGTGAGGCCTTAGGGAGGGAATGCAGGTGCTGTGAGGAGGCATCTTGGGTTACTTTGAGCAACAGACGATAAACAATGACAGAGTCATCAGCATGGTTGCTAAGGGAACACACACAACCAATCAGGGCTTTTTGATCTGTTGGGAGAGAGCACGCGAATGAGAGAGGGATACATCACATATTCATCTCAGGAAAGAGCAGAGAGAGAAGAGGGGTAAAATAAAAGTACCATACAACCATATTAATCTGACAAAAGAAAAACTAAAGCATGCCAAAGAAATGCACCGTCATGAGTCTTTGCAGCTGTCTTGATTGTTTGCTGCTTATCTTAACGGCCAATAATTGTCTCGCTGAAGCAAATCAGAGTTGATTGCACATTTCAAAATAGCATACATTAGTGAATCATGTTGATGCCATCGAATTAGAAAAATCAAATTAATGCCATTTACAATTAGCCCAGGTAATATGAAGCTTCATACAAACCAGTATTTAAGGGATGATGTAGGATTTTGCCTGGGGCAATCAGCAGAGATCAATACTGGTCAATGGGTGAACACTGCTGAGATCATTCTAGTTCAGTAGAAATAAAAAGCCAAAACATTACGATGTTTAAGCACATGGAGAACACGCAAACAGGCTCAAGTCCTTCTAGGATGTTTACAGTCACCTTTTTGAAGAGCCACTCCACCAAAACAAACTTCTCAGCTTCAAGAGTGCAAGTTAGGTGGCGAAAGAAGATTAGAAGAGATTAAAACAATTAGATTAAACCGGAGATGAGCGGTAACGTGAGACCTTCTATGACTCAGGGAGAAATCTCACCTCCTGCTTTATCCCATGACAAAAACTGCACTCATTGAAGGCAGTATCGCCTTTCTTGTCTTGTAACACTGGTTAATCTTAACAGTTCTAACTAAGGCCTTATGGGAAGGGGCTCTGGCAACCTTGATGGGCCCCAAGGGAAGGATTTCTGTGCTTGTTCTTTCATCATGGCATGATTTGCTCTTATTCAGGACTTTTTCAGGTCTAAGGCCTAAGATGGGTCACAAAAGGCCTTCTATTCTATCTGCTAAAACTGCAAGAGCTACATGCCAAGACATGTCTGAATATGACCAGTGCGTTTTGATGTACATCCACGTAAAAAGGATTATACAGAATAAAAATGTATGGTGGAGACTTGGATATCCATCGGTTGCAGACTGGCTACAAGCGCTTGTAAACTAAGAAAAATTATAGAAGCCATGAATCACAGACTGACCGATCCCCAAGTTGCACTCAATGGTCCATTTGAAAAACGAAAAATGGTACAACAATGTTGTGTATAGACACAGATAAGACAACCTAGCTTGTAAGTAAAACCTAACAATTCCTTGACTTGTGGTGTATTGTTAAGATTCAGGATGGCAAAGTCAGGGTGTGACGTGGGTGGAGAGAAGCAGATTTTATTGGGTGGAGTGAAAAGCCCAGCATGCGTGGAAAAACTAAGCAGAAGACAGGCTTAGTCTATCAAACAAGAGAGAAGGAGAGTAGACACAGATGGTCCCATCAATAACCCCCACTCTTCCCTCCACCACCAAGGGTGTTCATCCAGTGTTTGGGCACTAGAATCAAGCACAAAGGCTGATGGTCTGGCCAGAGCAGATGGCAGGTATTTGTGGACCTGTGGGGAACAGTGGTACAGGATGCCTCAAGCAGGAAGTGTGGGAATTCTACTGCAAAAGAGACTTCATTAACA
Organism: Paracanthobrama guichenoti; assembly: GCA_018749465.1. NCBI lineage: Eukaryota > Metazoa > Chordata > Actinopteri > Cypriniformes > Gobionidae > Paracanthobrama > Paracanthobrama guichenoti. The sequence continues at coordinate 825,164 of CM031960.1, read as the reverse complement.
AAAACGGGCGGGAAATTGTAATGACATAGCTGTCAAGCTGTTAATTACTTTAAACTGATTTAAGGATATTATTTAGGTCTTGTTAATAACATAGTTTAAATTTTTGTTTATACTATAATTGTCATTTAGTGCAACTGCTAAACTTGCAGAAAGAAAGAAAGAAAGAAAGAAAGAAAGAAAGAAAGAAAGAAAGAAAGAAAGAAAGAAAGAAAGAAAGAAAGAAAGAAAGAAAGAAAGAAAGAAAGAAAGAAAGAAAGAAAGAAAGAAAGAAAGAAAGAAAGAAAGAAAGAAAGAAAGAAAGAAAGAAAGAAAGAAAGAAAGAAAGAAAAGAAAATATAGTGTAAAGGGCTGATTCATTTGAAATTAGTCAAACCGAGTCAATAAAATAAATACATAAAATTAAAAAAATTAAAAAATTAAAATATATTAAAAAAGTGTAAAGGGTACATCCAGTTTGCAAATTAATTGTTTGACTGGCTTTTTAATGAAACCAAGTCAATGAAATGACTCAAAGACCGAACTAAGCATTCTTGACAACTCGCTTCCTAACTGAATCGACTCAGATTATTCACTTAGTGATAATCAGAATCCTGTAGTAAACACTGCCATGTGTGTTTGGTCGTTTTTCAGTTTGTATACAAATCGGACTGATTAATATGATTACATTCGTGGTTAGTATAATCTGTGCACATCCAGGATAAGGCTAAACCAGAGAGAATAAAGTATGAGCTGTGAATAATATCTTAGTCAGTAGCACTGAAAATTACACAAGCCCCAAGATAGCCCTGACAGTGACTTTCAAACACTAAACAATCTTTAGGCCATTTTTAGAAATTAACTCATAGTTCATTCATAATTTAGCAAGGTTGTCATTGGTGTCATTATGATAGAGCAACAACTCAAGTGACTCAAGTGACAACTCAAATCTCAAGTGAAATAATGTAAGCTGAGCCACTATAGTACTTCATGCCTAACAAGGCGGTTTATATAAATAAGATTTTAGTTTTTTAGTTCAAATGTTCATTTGCAAAATGCAAATTTAAAAGTATAAATATTCCAAATATAGTCGGTTAATGAATATCACAAGTCACAAAAGCTAAATGCATAATAATGAGCAAATTATGTTTAAAATAGCTTTAGATGTCACACCACAGGACGTCAACTTTGTTAAAGCATTTCATGTATGTATGTATGTATTATATATATATATAATATATAATATATATATATATATATATATATATATATATATATTACACACACACACACACACATATATATACATTTTCCTCATTCAGCAGCGCATGACAGGGCATTGTGTGGGCATTTGTGAGGGCATTTTTACTGGGAAGATGCGTTAAAGGTTATAACATTTAATGGGGAAATATTTTCTGACAGGTTGAGGACAGCGTCCATGTCAGGACCCAGCAGGGGCAGGCCAGTGAGTCGTGACCTGGTGAAATCAAAAGAACGCCAACTGTGCAACATCAAGCAGACAATCTGGCCAAAGAAACCAATGCTATTGTGCTTTGCTAGCAGGCCAAGGACCAAATTATGGGTTTACACATCTCTGCACTTGCTATGAAGTAAATCAGCCATGCTTCATAAAGTACAAATAAAAAGCTATATTTTTAGAGTATCATTCATACATTTTCAATTTGGTAGAAACAAAAATTACAAAATGTGTCAGAAATACAAATTTAACAAATGCATTACTGCACATGTAGGGTGTGTTGTTCAGACTTGGCAGGTTTGGTTCGATTAAAATGAACGTATAAAATAAAATGAACTCTTTCTCTGTTAATGTGGTTCATTTGAATAAATGTGAATGCTGCCATCCGAACCTTGGTTCACTCCAAACAAGTGAACCGAGACCCACCTTTTCAAGCAAACTCTGGTGCAGTTTGACTGAAATACGAATGCAACATGAAGCAAAGACATCTAAACAAACCAAAAACAGGAAGTGACGTTACAAGATGCTACCCTAAAAAGGACAGAATGCTCAGGAATACCTGGTTTTCCTCGACATTGGAACTACGCTGCCCATTACGGTGTTTGGCCATACACTGATTACATTTCTTGGCCAACCTGGTTCACACCAAACAAGTGGACCAAGACCCACCTTTTCAGGGGGTTTCAGTTTGCTTCCAAGCAACTTGGAACACCGCCCCTTCTGTCATTTTGCTTTTTTTAGAAATAAAAACCATTTAGTAAAAAAACGTGTTATCGGAAAACAACAATGTGAAAATTTCCTCACCGTGACATCCTTACAATATGGTCAGGTTTATGTGTTGCTATGTCTAACTGTTAAGTTCTCCAGCAGCTTTATGCGGAGCAACCACTGGGATTCTCTGACCTTTCAGTCATAGCTGACCTAACATGATAACTCTAAAATAAGCTTCATGTGACTCATGATGGTGCTAAAGCAAACAATACGAGTGACTGCCAAGCTTATAGATAGGCAGCACAGAAACAGCATGTGGAAACTATGAGCAAAAGTCATCACAGACTTACTATGCGTTAACCTTAAACTTGAAAAGGTCAAAATTCAAATACTTGATTACTAATAGGAAGCAAACCTTTGAAGTGCATAAATTCTCTGATGTCCTAATACACATTACTCATCTTACTGTGCATGATTTATCGCTATTACAGAGAACACAAAAGTCTGTCTTTGTAATCTTCATCAAAATAGAACTTTCCTTTGCGGCTGACTTCCCAAATCCCACTTACTTCCCCCTCCAACCCACCCCATTCTGTCAGGTAACACCCACTATTCATAATCCAATCAATTGCTAATGAATAAGACATGCTAATTAAGTCCTGCCATACTTTTAATTTCACTTTCCAAATATAAAATGGTTGTGAATGCCATTTACTTTTGACTTTATTAGCTTCCCAGCCGTATTGAATCAGAAAATAAAATATATAAATCTAAGCACAAATAATATGATGCATGATCTGTGATAGCCAGGATCAGGACAAGAAAACAATGTGCAACCACCAGGAGCCAAGAATACAAACAACACACCACTTAGGACACGAGGCCGCGGCATAAGCCGATAAAGAGGGATTTCCAGGCACAGTTCAGGCCTTTCCTCTCTCTCACAGTATCACTTTCACAACAACTATAGTGTTGTAGAGGAAGTAGTCGATCCCAAAACATCAGTCAGATTGAAGGAAACTTAAGGAAAGGTAATCTGACTGTATCAATGTGACACAAATTAGATATTACGCCACTGCGGTATGCAAATACTTTAGTACAAAAAATTAATTTTCGGTTTCAACCTAAATAGTTTTGGAGGGCCAAAACAGTTAGCACTTTAAATGTCAGCATTAATTGTGTGCACACAAATTAGATAATCTACACCAGCTGTGAGGACTTCACTTCATTGTGACCAAAAATGAGTAGCAATATGTCATTTATTTTTCAGATGAAATATCAAGAGGCGACTCTTTGCTTAAGAACTTTACTATGACTGATTTAGAGCTCACCAAGTGATTGTCAATTCACCAAGAACCCAAATTTGTCCAGTTTTGTTTTTCGCCTAAATGAACAAAGATTGTATCAAGTATAGTGCACAATTGCACACAAGCAAAGTTTTCACAGACAAAATGTTACAGGCACAATATGTACGATTTTTTTTATTCAAATATCCAAAAACTAGTAGAACAATGTTATATATTTTGTTGACTTGTGTACTTACATTATCCAAAATGTCTCCAAGAATGTTTAAATCCAGAGAAATTAGCTATTTTAACCAGGACACGGAACGTGGAAACCATGGAAACACCAAAGACGCTTTAATATATTATGTGTTTTATTAGACAGGTGAGCAACTGTTTGGCTGCATTAACTGACAGAAAACGAATCATTGTTATATAGCTCAACACAGTTATAGTTTAAATCTTGTTTACCATGAATACCATGTTTTACCAAGCTACGCCCTTGTTTTGAGTAAGCGACCTCTAGCAGCAAAAAAAATACATATTGTGGCTTTAAATTCAAATGTACCTGATATGGATACCAACATTTAGAAGACAATAAAAAAAGCACAATAACATAGCTGTCAACATTGCAACAGCATAAAGTTTGTGCTAGAACAAATCTCCCTCCTTCAGTCATGGAAAAAGGCATGACTGTTAATCTGAGGGGGGGTTTCATGTTACTACAACCCCATTTGGCTACAACACAAAGCTAATGAGATGCTCTGCACAGGCGGATTCTGTGCATCATGCTGCTATTAACAGTCTTAGTCATCATCAGAGCGAGGGGATAGAGACATTCCTGCCAAATGAGCACTGCTACTCTGACAAACGCAATGTCATGATACCGACGTACCTCCCTCTCCCTCTCTCTCTCTCTACATAAATAATAGGCATTTCTGTCTGCAAACAGCCCTGGAGGACTCAGCCCTTGGGGTGATGCCAAATCCCCATGGTTACTACAATGCAGCAACTGCCTCTTTCCTGTGATGAGGATGATGATGCTCATGAGACGAAAAGGAAATAGACCATCCGGCTTAGTTTGCTGAAAAGTAAAAGGGAACCTTTTAAAAAGTTCTGCGAAGACAGGGAGCAAATTTGGCCAACGAGTTTCCATGACTGCTCCAGTCATTTGCAATCAATGTAGCCGATGAAAATGAAATGCAAATGCAGCCGTTGAAATATTTTTAGGCACAACTAGACAAATTTATATTTATTCACAGAAAAAGGTGTCTGTTTAATGAGTCATATTAGAGACATTTTGAGTGGCTTGTGGGAAGGATAGTGAGTAAGTGGGCATAATTGCGGAGAACAATATTAAAAAGCGGGTCCTTGCAATTACTCAGTCAATTAACTTGGTATAAAAACTCAGGCATCATCATCTAAATTATAACATGGCTGCACGCCATGAGAAAGCACAGACCTCATATTTCTACGTTCTCCTGTTAGGGCTAAGATTGTATTAACTTTCATGAATTTTCCAGGCCTGGAAATCATAAATTTAGAATGACCTGATACTTCTAGGTTTTCTGAGACTGTGGAGACCCACATACTGTAGTGTTACTTCCACTTCCACAGATGAAAATACTCAAAATAGAATGAAAAGCAAATAAACTCAAAACAGAAGAGCACTTCTGCTTCATTACAGATAAAACAAGGAGTTATGCTGAGCATCAATGACAATCCATAACTGAATATACAATAAACATGGTTCCAAATTTAATTTTTTTTTTCTTTTTTTTACCTAAAGGCAAGATGCCTAGGTTGATTGTATGGAGATTGTATAAAAGAGAAAAGGTCTCATTAAAAGACATTAAACTTTGGCATAAAAACAGCAATTTTATTTAAAAATAAATAAATAAATACAATTCATATTTGAAAAAAGTCCATGTGGCATAACCAATATGAAAGAAGCCATTTTTCTGTCATGTGACAAGAAAAGCATAAAAGGAGAGGAACCTTTATGCATTAAAAAATTTTGAAAAACGTAACTTAATATTTTGACCTTTCTATGAATAGGAATTTTAAATGGCTAATGAAAATCATGGGTCCTTGATTTTCATGAATCAAAAATTCATTACTTTGACAAATGTTTTGAAAATAAAGATCAAGTTCATACTTGATGTTATACCACTTGACATTTTTAGCCAAAATATTTGTAAAAACAATATTTTTAAATGACTTTTCACTAGATTATTTAGCATTTCCTCTTTTTTTGTAATATCAACCTTATTTGTCATTGACACAACAGCATGTGACAATCTTCTTCGTTGCAAAAAATAAAATAAAAAATTCTGATTCTTTACACAAAATGTTCAATTTGTGAATCAAACTATTAGCACGATGTACAAGTGATCTGTTCAATGATTAAGTTAAATACTTTCACTGCACCACTGCCTTAACCAGCCATTCAACTAACGTTACTACTGCAGTTTATGATTCTTACCTTTGACTTGAGTCTCGTAATCTGTAATGATCTCCTTTTCCTTTTTAAACTTCACAGGAGGATTCGACATTTTCAATGGTGAATAGTAATATCAATAGTTCAGTTGTGAGAATGTTTGTAAACTGGCTTGTTTCGGGGCTTTTAGCAGCTATAGCAGCAAGTGCATCCCAGAGATTTTCCAAGTTGCTCAGGCGGAAAATCCCAAAAACCAAACCCCGCAAATCATCGTCCGAGCTCCGAACGATTCCGCTTGTAATCCCGCCGTCAATGCTATCAAAACAGAGCGCGCGCTGGAAGAGTTTCCTCCCAAACAAGTAACCCTTTCCTTGGGCAAATGTCCACGGCTAGGAAATCCAGCCCTTCAAGCTGTCTTTTAGTCACCCGCCGACGGACCTGGACAGACAGAGCAGCATAATGACATGTTACACAGGGCTAGCGTGATTTTCAGCACCCTTTCCTCGCGTCCGTATGACTGTTTCACGGATTCTGGCTGACCTCAAAGCAGCTGGAAAAGCAAGTGGTTGGAAATGGGAGGGATTGGAGGTGGAGGGGGTGCACGTAGCGGAAATGTGGACGGGATTGACAACTTTTCTAACCAGTTGTCCCCGAAAGTAATTTTGTGTTGTCATTGGGGATAGAGCTATTCAAAATGTTGCATTTTGATGCTAATAAACAAAGCTAAACAGTTTGAAAACTTGTTGTTTTGTGTTTTTGAGATTGATATATGCTGCTAACGCTTCTATTCGTTACAGTCTTAATCCTTTAAAAAGTGCATATGATGTGGTAATGACTTTTAAAGTTGTAAAGTAAGCCTTGTAAATATTTTTCATTGGTTTCAACAACTAGTTTGAGTAGCAACGCACTAAAGCAACGCACCAGTGTGTGTTGTGTAGGACGCCTAGTGGGCAGTAAATGTAATTACACGAAAATAAATCACTGAGTATGGCAAGCCGTTTTAACGTAAAGAGTTAGTTCACCCAAAAATGAAAAGTGTCATTAATTACTCACCTTCACGTCGTTCCAAACCCATACGTCCTTCGTTCGTCTTCGGAACACAAAATTAAGATATTTTTGATGAAATCGGAGAGCTTTCTGCCACTTCCATAGACAGCAATTTAATTGCCACTTTCAATTCCCAGAAAGGTAGTAAAGACATCAATAAAATAGTCCATGTGACTACAGTGGTTCAACCTTAATCTTATGAAGCGTCCAGAATGCTTGCTTTGCCCAAAAAACAAACAAAAACATCTTTATTCAACAATTTGTTCACATCTGTGTCAGTCTCCTAAGATGCTGACGTAGTAAATACAGTGCAGTGCCTCCGAGTTACGTCAGAGCTACGCCAGAACGCCGGCTTACCATTGGCCGATGCTGTATAGGCTACATGAGCACCATGACGCATGTGTGCGATGCTGACGCAGGAGCTGACCAACGTAAACTGTGAATAAAGTTGTTATTTTTGTTTGGTTTTTGCGCACAAAAACATTGCTTCATAAGATTAAGGCTGAACCACTCGAGTCACATGGACTACTTTACTGATGTCTTTACTGGGCCTTTCTGGGCCTTGAATGTGGTAATTAAATTGCTGTCTATGGAGGTGTTCCGAAGATGAATGAAGGCTTTACGGGTTTGGAACGACATGAGGGTGAGTAATTAATGACAGAATTTTCATTTTTGGGTGAATTAACCCTTTAAATCGTTCCTAGTATCTTTTTACTTGTAAGAATTCAGTTAGAGATCTCTACAATACAATTCTTACTAGTAACAATTATGATTAGAGAGCTCTAATTCAGTTAGAGACTTTTTACAGTGGCGTACATGCAGTCGTTTAAAATGAGCTCTATATATTAAATAAAAATGCTAAGCAAATAGAAAAGGTTGCAACATTATTTCATTGGTTAATTTATTAATTTATCTATTTTTATAAATTAATAACAAAGCACATAAAGTATGCATAATCTGAAGATGTGGATAAACTGATTGCCAGCTGATGCCACATAGAGCCTCTTAAAATCAGCCTTGAATTAATCTTTTCTCAGAAACCTTTAGGACACACAACTATCCCCTCTAAACACTTTTAAGAGTGTTAAAGGCATCACTTCGCTATGAAGATTATATTTTAAACTCTTGGAAATGTTTTACCACACTTTCATCTTTTATTTTTACTACTTTTACAGATGCCTTTTTAGACAGAGAATTTGTTTTTACTATTGCTTTAGACCCACTTTCAATCTACAAAAATCCATTATAAAAGATGAATTAACATGACGATAATCTAAACAGAGTGTCATAAATATATAATATACTTTTTTTCACATTAGATATATAGATGTGATAATGTTCCAAAATAAAATGGATTAATAATGATTGATATAATAAATCTGCTAAAAATTTAAGTTCAAAATCAATCCCTAAACTGTGTGAATGAATGTCAAGCACAAAGAGTGTGGTTGTGTAGAAAATTTGATTTGTTCAAAACTATTTTAATACCACCCCCACCAATTTAATAGAGATAAAAATAGGAAATATTTATTTTAAAAACAAACAAGTTTGAAAAATAAATCATCAAATACATAAACATAAGATCACAATGAAAGAAAAATTTAAATATATATAATATTTATATACACACACACTCACCTAAAGGATTATTAGGAACACCATACTAATACTGTGTTTGACCCCCTTTTGCCTTCAGAACTGCCTTAATTCTACGTAGCATTGATTCAACAAGGTGCTGAAAGCATTCTTTAGAAATGTTGGCCCATATTGCTAGGATAGCATCTTGCAGTTGATGGAGATTTGTGGGATGCACATCCAGGGCACGAAGCTCCCGTTCCACCACATCCCAAAGGTGTCCCAAATTTTCCTATTTGTCGTGGAGATGAGTGGTACCCGGTGGGGTCTTCTGTTGTTGCTTCTATAGCAGCTATAAACTTGCCTGAAACACTGTCACTGGTAATGGTAATTCATGGTAATGTTCTGGCAAATACAACAAATACATTTTTGTTACTTTGATTTTAAGTGTACATCCTCTCCAGCACTTTATGCAAGCCTAAATGCTTGATAAATAAAAAGCAGACGGTTTAAAAGTGAAATCAGTTTCTTTTATTAATTTGCACTGAGCTGAAAGCAAAAGACACCTTCAAGAAAACAAAAATGAAATGTTAACCATGTGAAATACACTCACCTAAAGGATTATTAGGAACACCTGTTCAATTTCTCATTAATGCAATTATCTAATCAACCAATCACATGGCAGTTGCTTCAATGCATTTAGGGGTGTGGTCCTGGTCAAGACAATCTCCTGAACTCCAAACTGAATGTCAGAATGGGAAAGACGGGCTGGTCTGAGTATTTCACAATCTGCTCAGTTACTGGGATTTTCACACACAACCATTTCTAGGGTTTACAAAGAATGGTGTGAAAAGGGAAAAACATCCAGTATGCGGCAGTCCTGTGGGCGAAAATGCCTTGTTGATGCTAGAGGTCAGAGGAGAATGAGAACTGATTCAAGCTGATAGTAGAGCAACTTTGACTGAAACAACCGCTCGTTACAACTGAGGTATGCAGCAAAGCATTTGTGAAGCCACAACACGCACAACCTTGAGGCGGATGGGCTACAACAGCAGAAGACCGCACCTTATGACCACTATGTACCCATTCTCTGATGGCTACTTCCAGCAGGATAATGCACCATGTCACAAAGCTCGAATCATTTCAAATTGGTTTGTTGAACATGACAATGAGTTCACTGTACTAAAATGGCCCCCACAGTCACCAGATCTCAACCCAATAGAGCATCTTTGGGATGTGGTGGAACGGGCGCTCCGTGCCCTGGATGTGCATCCCACAAATCTCCATCAACTGCAAGATGCTATCCTATCAATATGGGCCAACATTTCTAAAGAATACTTTCAGCACCTTGTTGAATCAATGCCATGTAGAATTAAGGCAGTTCTGAAGGTGAAAGGGGTCAAACACAGTATTAGTATGGTGTTCCTAATAATCCTTTAGGTGAGTGTATCTGTTTACATAACTCCGCTTACAACATAAAAACGCTTTACCTGTTATTTTAATTGACTTCATAAATTAATGTTACCGTAAACATGGAGGGCATTAATGCACAGCAGCATATGGTGAACCAGGTTATATTATACCATACAGTAGCATCTTTTATTTCACATGTTTAAAAACAACTAAACAACAATAAAATGTCACTGTATACAAACCAAATTAACGAACGGCTCCAAAAAGAAGTGCAAAGCGAAATGAATGTTGATGCATAGCATCTGCTCGCTGTCTTTATGAGACTGTATTAATGTTCTCTAAATGAATCCTAGGTGATTTTGAAAAAGGCTTCCTCCAACACCTCTGTGAATTTGTCCTTCATCTGTTGACGAAAGCCACTGTACCACTCCAGCAGTCTCATCCTCCTCTCTGTTTTTTCTTTCTGGTTCATCCCTCTCTCCCTCTCCAGGATGGCAGGCAGCTCCCTCCAGTCCTTGAGGAAGATAAAGGGTGCTCCTGCATCTTTAAGCAGTCGGAGCGGGGACCGGTTACCAACTGCACAGGCCCCTGGAGTCAGGACGTCCTCCACCACAGGCACAGAGCCATAGGCACAGGCTTCGTAGATGCGGTAGCACTCGGTGTTCACTCCCACTGGACAAAGAGTGAGGTCACTTTGTGCTAATGCCATCTGGTACTGTCTGGAGGTGTCTGCAGTCTCTTGAGGAAGCCACCTGATGACACAAAATGCAAGAAGTATTTAAAAAAAAAAAAACCTTGCACAATCCAGCAATGTTTGGAATTGAAGGATTTATGGGTAAAACAGAAATACACAGATGTGTACTGAATCATAACTGTTATGTTCACCAAGGCTGCATTTATTTGATCAAAAACACAGTAATACCCTGAATATATTATTACTATTTAAAATAACTGTTTTCTGTGTTATTATACATTTTAAAATGGAATTCATTCCTGTGATGGACGGCTGTATTTTCAGCATCATTATTCCAGTCTTCAGTGTCACATGATCCTTCAGAAATCATTCTAATAGGCTGATTTGCTGCTCAAGAAACATTGATCAATGTTGAAATCAGTTGTGCTGCTTTATACTTTTGTGGAAATCATGATACATTTTTAAAAAATGTTATTGATGAATAGAATGTTCAAAAGAACAGCATTTATTTGAAATAGACATATTTTGTAATATTATAAATGTCTTTTGATCAATTTAATATTGTTCCTGAATAAAAGTAGTTTTTTTTTTTTAACGGTAGAGTAAGTATTTTAAAACTTCATTTATCCATTGACGTGAATGCAAATGATTTAAAATCAGACTGATGAAATAATGGACATTAATTTTCCAGAAATACATACTTCTCTCTAACATGCATGAGGCAATCTTTCTCCATGCCGCTCTGCTTTAGGACGCCCATCAGAGTTTCCCTGGAGGAGTTTTTGTAGATAGTGCCAAGGAAGTTGCAGAGGTACGGTCTTGCAGTTTTCACCATCTGACCGCTAAGTGTGACTACTGGGAAATGCCTGTATCTGCAAACATTTTTTTTAAATAAACTGATTATATATATATATATATATATATAAATAATTACAGAAAAACCCATTTCAAATATAAAATATTAAATAATCGTTATTATAAAACAAACACTTACGTGGCAACACCCAGGGGCCACTGAAAGATATCTTTATCGTTGACCCAAAAACTGTCGTACACAAGAAAGAGCAGGTCCACAAACCCGCCGTGCCTTTTAAGGTAAGGACTGATCCAGTCATTATTGCAGCGCTCGTTGCCCAAAAGGACCACAGCAACCCGGGAGACAGTGCGGGCCTGCACCAGACCCTGGACATGCTGAAGCCACTGGATGGAGTAGGAGATTTTCTGCTGCTCTCTGCCATTCAAAACCAACACCACACTGTCTGTGTCGAGAGAAACATGCTCTTGGAGCACTGCTGGCCCTGTGTAGAAACTGAGGACAGATTATGACAAAAGAAATTAAAGTATTGTGGTTTCTGAAAATGGAACATAATGTTTTACTTAAAACAATAATGCGTTTAAATAGTTTGCCTTTAAACCAAAAACAGCAAGAAAATTTAAAAATCAGAAAATTTATTTAATACTATTTTCCATCTTATTAGGACACAAATAATAGAATTTCATGATTTTTATTTTTTATTTTAATGTTTGTATCCCACAGGATATGTCGCCTGTTTTAGGGTTAAGTAAAACTCCTGTATTAAAACAGAAGGGTTTAAGGTCAAAACAGAAAAAATATGAGAATGTGTACTGGCTAAATGTTTATAATATACTTATTAACTGATCATCTAACATAACTTATACTACCAGTTGGTACATTTTTTTTTTTTTTTGAAAGAAGTTTCTTGTGTATGGAAGCTTTATCTCTCTATCTCTGACTTTTTCAATTGCAAGTTTATACCTCACAACTTTTAGAAATAAGGTCTGAATTGTGAGGTATAAACTAGCAATTGCAAGAAAGTCAGAATTGTGAGATAAAAGTTGTGAGATAAAAGTTTACCCATTTCAAGCTTCCATACTCATGCTCACCAAAGCTGCACTTATTTAAAGTCATGACTTTAGAAATGAAAATGTGCCTTGATTTTTTGACATATGGGTCTTTGTACCATTAAAACATCCTGCAGGCTACATAGCTTAAATGTCCTTCTCATTATAAACGAAGCATTTATTTAATCAACCTCCAAACACTGCTCTGTTTGATATTGCGGGAACTGTAAAGTCACACAGGCAAATTCATTTGCATATGACATTAACGAATAGTTTTACATCATCGCACAATAGGCCCCACCCACTGGCATTCAGTCCCTTAACAACGGACATTTGCCTACACTGGATGTGAGCTTTGCGTTGCGTCAAAAGCAAATAGAACCCATTATAATCTCTGACGATAAGTAACCCATTATAGTTTCTTAGAAACCCATTATAGTCTACACTGGATGCAGTATACAGATGCCCATTCACTTTACTCCACGCACATCAGTCTGTCAACACGACAAATGGAAAAGTGAAAGAATGTTCACTTTGACTAGTCCAGATTAAATAGCCAATAAAAAAAGTGGCCACTTACTGACAAGCCTTAAAGGGATGGTTCACCCAAAAATTTAAATTCTGTCATTGTTTACTCATCCTCAAGTTGTTCTTAACCTGTATAATGGAAGATATTTGGAAGAATGTTTGTAACCAAGCAGATCCAAGCAACCATTGACTACCATAGTATTTTTTCCCTACTATGGTAATCAATGGTTGCTTGATCTGCTTGGTTACAAACATTCTTCCAAATATCTTCTTTTGTGTTTAGCAGAACAAAGAAATGTATACAGATTAAAAATAACTCGAGGGTGAGTAAATGATGACAGAATTGAAATGTCTGGGTGAACTATCCCTTTAAAGGAGCAGACCCTTAAAAACAGATCATTTCAGACAGAGGGTCAGAATGAAGGTTGAACATAATCGTTTTTATCTATATACTTTATATTTGTTTGTTTTTTGAGATATACTGCAAAAACAGTAATATTGTGAACTAATATTACAACTGAAATATCTTTTTCTATTTGAATCATTTAGCATTTTAAGTTATTCCTGAGATGGCAAAGCTGAATTTTCAGTATTTTCATCTGAATTTTAGAACAGCATTTATTTGAAATCGGAATCATTTGTAACATTAAAAAAAGTCTTTACCGTCACATTTGAAAAAAGCTTACCTGAAATTGATCTTCCCTGACTGTATCTCTCCTTCTCTCCATTGGCTGGATTTGTCCGCTGGGTTGAGAGGCCCTTCTAAAATATGTTCCCACAAATAAAGTCCTAGGAAAATGTGAACAAGAAACTATATTTAACCTTGTTCTCTACTAATGCAAAACAACAATAACAAACAATGCAATGATCTCTGGAACCAACAAACAAATTCCACTTGCCAATGGCTGCTTTGCCCCAGATCTGAACTTTATATGTTTTTGGCCTGTTTTTAGCAACATGATCTTGATATGATCTGAAGGCATCTCTTCGTTTTTGCAGAATTAAGGAGTGTGCACGCTCATCCTCTTCCCATGGGTTCCACTCTTCCTCTCCTCCTTTTCCATTATCTGGAAACATGCATTTTATTAAACAAATCTGTTTTTTACATTCGATCACAAATGTATGCTCTTTTATTGCATGTACGCTATATTATATTGTTTGTTTATTATAACAAACCCATTAGAGTATGCTGGTTACATTATTTTACCTATAATCACAGAGCCCTTTTTCACTACTCGATGAACGCGAGAAATAACCCTCTTGCTGAAAAACACACTATACGCGGCGTACAGTGAAAATATCGCATACGCCAAAACAACTATAATCGCTATCTTCCGGCGAAAGAATCTCATGTTTGATTTTCAGGTGACCATCCTGTGGATCCCGATAAAATTGCGTACAAGAAATGTCCAATGTTCAGATTGGAACGATTCGCTCACGTTGATTCATTCAGCCGACAGCCCCAGTGAGCTAAAAAGATTCAGATGATCGAATGAACCGATTCGCAGAAATGAGTCCAACGTCTCGTCACTACTGTTTACATTTTCCCGAGATAGTCTTGTATTGCCTGTTCAAAATGATAACAATTATCAAAAAAGTTTATACATTTCAACAAATACCGTGAAAATAACATACTGCATTAATTAAAGTATGCATTGTATTTACCATTTCAATAGATTATTTATTTTATAATTTCTGTTTTACAACGCGCTTTCCGTTCAGTCAATCTCCGGACGACTATAACGTGCTGAAGGAGGAGCTTCCGCTGTACAAGCTCTCTCTTCAAAGGTCGGTGTGACCGTACGGGCTGTCAGGATCCTTCTTAACTGGGCAAAAATGATGTTCCTGGCCGCTCGTTTGGGGACTTTGTCCCCTTACCTGCAGGCTTGTGGTCCGCTGAAAACATTAGTCCCCGGAGCAGTGAACACAGAAGTGCTGATGAAGTGTGCTGCGAGCGGTAGGTGACCATATAACGTGGTCCTGTCATTAGTTCACAGGCTGGTCCGTCAGACTCTTGACATGATATTCGGTTATGCTGTCTTTAGGTTTGCAAATTTCATAAGAAATAATGTTATAAACGTAAAAGGTCTAAAAATAGGAAAAAATAATATTTCTCTCTAAATAATGTATTATGGCAATCCATGTTTATCTCCAGTGTACAGGAGTTTTTTTTCCCACAGCATAAGAGGCTCATATTTCATATTAAAGCTGTAGACTTGTTCTTGATTTTTGCATACAATTGGTATTTTTTTTTTTAATTATAATAATATTTTATAATAAATCCTTAGAACTTTCTAGAGATTTTTAGTCTCATGCTGCCTGCATGTTAACAAGTAACCCTGCAGTTTTTTTGTAAAATATGATTATTATTAATATTGTTATTGTAATGATAATATATTTCTTATTTTGCTTTTATTCTGCAATAATAATAAAACTTAAAATCATAATTATCAGTCATTAATATGAGCACAAAATGTTTTATATGTATACACATACTTTTCATTTGTATTTTAACCAGAATAATCAATGAGATTTTCCCCAAATTGAGCAGCCATAACGTGTGTGTGTGTGTGTGTATCTCTCACATACAAATATAAATTATAAATCTAACTGATGTTTAGTGTGTGTCCATTGTATGATGACTAGTGTGGAGATATTTATTTATTAGACAACCATGGCAGAAGTTGTATCCCATGGCCACATTCTAATCTATGATGAAATTGCCAAGATTCAACTGGCTCAAATTGTGAATAAATGGTTGAGTGAGCATGAGGAATCATTTTCACACATTGGCCACCACAGAGTCCTGACCTTAACCCTAATGAAAGTCTTTGAATAGTGCTGGAGTAGACTTTACAGAGTGGTTCCACTCTCCCCTTGTCAATACAAGACCTCAGATCAAAATGAATGCAACTCATATTAGGCCAAATGTCCTAACATTGACTGACAGCCAAAGACCCCAATGCAAACAAAAGTTAACCTCTCTTATGTTAAACACAATAAATAAATATATATTTGTGTAACTATCCCTTTTAAGTTTGTCCAATGAGTTTTTCTCCTTTTTAGGCCATTTTGGAGCACGTCTCGCTCACACAGACATCAAAATCCCTGACTTCTCTGACTATCGTCGTGCTGAGGTGTTGGATCCTAAGATGTCCTCTCAGGAGAGCAGTGAAACTAGGCGGACCTTCTCTTACTTGGTGACCGGAGCCACTGCTGTGTTGGGTGTCTATACTGCCAAAACGGTTGTGACCCAATTCATTACCTCAATGAGTGCCTCTGCTGATGTCCTGGCCCTGTCCAAAATCGAGATCAAGTTGTCCGATATCCCAGAAGGGAAAAACATGACCTTCAAGTGGAGAGGCAAGCCTCTGTTTGTTCGTCACCGAACGGAGAAGGAGATCTCAGCTGAGCAGAATGTAGACCTCTCAGAGCTCAGAGACCCCCAGCATGACAAAGACCGCGTCAGCAACCCCACCTGGGTCATCGTCATTGGTGTCTGCACTCATCTCGGCTGTGTCCCGATCGCAAATGCCGGTGATTACGGCGGGTACTACTGCCCTTGCCACGGGTCACATTACGATGCTTCAGGAAGGATCAGAAAAGGACCCGCACCTCTCAACCTGGAGGTGCCTTATTATGAATTTCCTACTGAGGATACTGTAATTGTTGGATAGGATAAACAATGGACATTTTCTCTGTGCTTTTATCTTGCCAAACCTAACTGTTAATAAATATATATATATTTTAAAGCAACCAAAATCTATGTTTTTGAGTCTTTTGACTGGGCATTTTCCTGTGGAAAAAAAAATCTTCATGCCTTAAAATAGCTTGACTGTAACACTACACCCTTGCTTCATTGTACCCAATTTTTGATAAAAAAAAATATATACCAGGATGACCTGACTTCTCTCCTTCAGAGAATGCTTAATGATATGCTAATGCCCGCCCCCAACATGACATGATTGGTTACAAGGTAGTTTGTGACGCAAGGAACACTGGAAATTTCAAACCGTGTTTTTTGAGACAGTCTTTTTTTCACTGCAGTTTTAAGGGGAAAATACTCAGTGGTGTTGACATGTGAATTTGCACATGGTTTGTCTGAAAGCATATTAAAAGAAAAAAAGAGGCATATAAACATTTTCACCACTGGGGTCTTTAATTAAATAACTTTAAAAGGCATTCATTCAACTATCATTTCCATACTTTCCATGTTCCATATTGCACAATCTTCCTAAATGTTCTGAAAATAAACCACACAATATGCCAGTAAATTATTTCAAAGAACATCCAATGCTTGACTAATTGAAAATTACTATATAAATTAATGCCAGTTTCAACTAGGGTACTCAAGCATCCAGTCAAACAATCCCTATAACGCATGATTTCAAGGTGTCTGGCCAAATCTAAATATTAATAAATATATATTTTAAAGCAGCCAGCATTAATGTTAAGGCTTTTGAATGGGCATGCAAATATTGATTACAAATTAGTTATTAAAAAAAAAAAAAAAGTGTAAGTAACTTTAAAAGGCAATAATTCAACAATACCATTCACATGTTCTATAATGCACAATCTTCCAAGTGTTCTGAAAATGAACTGCACATTATGCCAGGATATTATTTAAAAGAAAATACAGTGCTTGTCAGATTCAAATGTACCATGTAAAGTTAAAAACGTATGCCAGTTTCAACTACATTCCTCAAGCATCTAATCAAACAACCCGTATGACATGATTATAAGGTTTGAAATGTTTTTTGTTTTGATGAAGATGGTGTCAGTCTACATAATGCACTTCAGCTTGAAGTTCCTTATGTACATAGCTCAGAAGAGCAGCAGTTACCTGCTGCTGAAGTGTGGCATTTCCCATTACAAGGGCAGTCAGCTGTGCAACATCAGTCCATGTTATTGAGCCCAAGATGGCTACAATATCCTCATAGAGTCTGTGCTGCTGGTCTGGTGTCAGCTCCATGATGACCTGGGGGAGAGGTTTAAATTGTCCACTTGTCATCCAGCATCCAAGCAGTCCTCCAACAGCCCCACCTTAAAAACAAAAAGGTGCAAGTAAGAAAAACATCTCATACATACTATATACGAGGTTGACACCTGTATTAAAGGCATTAATGAACTTGCCCACTGCAATTCCCAGAGGACCCCCTATTAAGCCTCCTGCAAAAGCTAGACCACCAGCTGCCGCTGCTCCTTTTCCAGACTGCTTCACTGCTGTTTTCACTTGTTGATTTGCGGATAATTCACAACACAATTTCATTACGTCATCAACACGTGGAGGCATCTTGCTTGGAAAGATTACAATGTAACTGCAACGTGAAAACAAACCAGTGTGACTCTATACTTTATAAAATACATTATAAAATGCGTTCTATTACCTAGATATAGGTATTATTCTATTTTATATATATATATATATATATATATATATATATATATATATATATATATATATATATATATATATATATATATATATTCGACCATCTTTACTGTATAAAACGTTGTCTAAAGGACACAAATAAAATAAGGGCCGCACACTCACCGTCAAAAGCACCTTTTCGATTCAATATTGACAGAATATAACCGCAATTGTGGCATCAAACATTTAGGTATTTAGTGACCCACGTCAAACTACCAAAACGCCAACAAGCGCTAGGTCATGATTTTTTGAAAGTGTGAAGCTAGAAATAGCTTTTTCAAAATAAAATACCTTTACAGATAAAATGATATATAATTTCCTGAAAATTTTTATATTATATATATATATATATATTAAAAAAAATGTGAATTTTATTTGCAAAGATAAATTGAAATTTAAAATGTAATAATTTAAACAGCGAACGTTGCCTGTCTTCTGCCAGTGAATGAAAATAAATGCATATGCGATGTATTTAAAATAAATATTTACACTGTTTTTTTGTTGTTGTTTTTTTACATTTTATACCAATAAACTAAGCAAAAATATATATATGTTCATGTTGAGCTAAATGCTACGTTTAGCTGATAACGGGACAGTTCTCTTATTTTGAAAAGTTTCTTCATCGGTTCGTTTTAAAAAAAAACATCACAGTCAACAATTTCTTTTTTCACACAAATAATCTTTAGTATTATTTCACCGACCTTACGACTGGCTTGTATTACTGATCGGGATTTAATTATTCCATGATATATCTAACTTTGATGTTATATGTATAAGTAAACTGTCTACTTCCTAAACGTGCCCGGGCATGTCTAACAAAATTTGACTTTTAAATGGCGCTCATTATCATCTCCGCAGAGGCAATGATGGGATGTTTCCTGCATGCAGAAGCTCACATCAGATGCTCTGCAATGACAACAGCTGAGTTGATGCTCGGACATCATGACAGTTCTGAAGACTGAAACGGCTGCTTTTGCTGGAATGAGTGAAAACCTGTGGTTGGAGAAAGCCTGCTCTATCCTTATTCCTGCTTTACCATTATGGATCATTGAATATGCATGGACTAAACGGATGATGGAGGTCTTAGAAGGTGTTTCTTACAATGTCTTTTTTATAACCCAACCAAATCTGCATGTTCAAAACCTGTAACTTATATCAAATTATGATACTGATAAGTGTAATTTATTATATATCTTGCATTGCTTTTAAATATAAACAGTATAATCTATTTAATCAATGTATTTGCATGTAACTACACGGTTCCTGTTACTTATTGATTGCACAGTTGGTGCAAATACTACACAAATAATAGATCTAGTTCTAGAAGGAGTAGTTCACCCCAAAATGAAAATTCTGTCATCAATTAACTTGAAATGTATTTTTGTAACAAAGAAAAAACTGAGCCCAAAGCTTTTAAATACTCACTCACCCTCAATCAAACCTGTATGAATTTCTTTCATCTGCTGAACACAAAAAGATAATTTGAAGAATGTCAGTAACCAAACAGTTGATCTTCATCATTGACTTCCATAGTATTTTTTTCCTCTACTATGGAAGTCAAAGGGGTCCATCAACTGTTTAGTTCCCAGTATTCTTCAAAATATCTTCTTTTGTGTTCAGCAGAAGAAAGAAACTCATACAGGTTTGGAACAACTTGAGGGTGAGTAAATGATGACAGCATTTTCATTTTTGGGTGAACTATCCCTTTAAGTTGATTCTAAGTCATGAACGAATGGTTAGGCTTGTCACAATCATGAATTTTGTTCTGACGATTAATTGACATAAAATAATTGCGATTAACAATTTAATTCTGTCTTGTTTATGTCACTGACTGCAAGTCCACATGGAATCAAATATAACATCTTAACAAAAATATAATAAATTGCACCTGTATGCGTTACTTTAACGCTATAACAATGAATACCCAGATATCAGAAATATCAGAACCAATTTGATTCTGACCCAAATCTTGAGTTTCGGCTGCGAGTTTGGCCCACAGACCACATGGAATTAAGGCCCAAGATTGGCCCAAAAGCTGCTTGCCAAAAGTAAACCAGATCTATGCTGGAAGCCGACCAAAACTCACCCACAACATCTTCCATGTCCCCATAAATCAGCCACAGCTGGCCTAAAACAGTGCCAGAAAAAAAGATGCATAATTATTATTATTATTATTATTATTTATAATAATACAATATAATGCAGTCTAATTAAACCTACAAACCTTCATTTTGTATAAATATCTTGTGTACTTTATTACAGTGTTTTTTTATATTCTTTTATTCTTTCACTGGATAACGATATTTTGCATTTTTATGGCATTTCTTGAATCGTTTAAATTACCTTGATTTGGATGTCAGAATGTGATTGAAATTTAAAATGGACAATTATTGAGAAAGAGATTCTCAAATAATTGCGATTAGAACGAATAATCACGATCACAGGCCTATGAATGGGAGATCTAATCAACTTTCACTTTTTTCAGTTCTAGGTCCTCCATTATGGCTAGAAGGTGACTGGCATCTTCTGACCCTAGAAGAGCCGTGCAGAGTCCGTGTGGTGGCGGCAGAGGTCTGGAGGATCGTTCAAGCCCGAGACATCAAGCACTTTGAGAGAGTCATTGAGTTTTTGGATGTTACATACACACTTGTGCCACGACTAGTGACTCCCATCAAACACATGAAGATCATGTTTGGTCTGCAGACACTGGTGAGACATAACTCAACCCACCAGAATGAACTTGCTGTCATGTATAGGGAGTTTTCAAATTGAATAAATATTAAGTTGTTTTCATTTTCATAGCTGTATTACGATTTTTTTGTTTTAGGTTGTCATGTGGATGTTGTGGAATGACAAGAGTACTGCTAATATCTCTGACAAGATCGAAAACTTCTTCCCTAACAGCCTGCCAGAGTATCACAAATGTGTAAGTATAATCTTCTTCCACCAGGGGCCACCACAAATACATAAAAAGCAAAGTAATTGATACATGCTCTATTTGTGACGCATGGGTTCTCTCTGTGAAATATAATATTAAAAAAAATGTCTTCATCATACTTTTTTTTTTTTTTTTTTTTTAAATCTAGAGCCGCAGAAACATGGATCTGATGCAGAAAAACCAGAAGGATTTCAAATCCTTTGCTCATTGCCTGGCAAGAGACAGGGACATGCGCGAGACTTATATTCGGGTTAGTGAAAATGGCCTGCTGTCTTAAAAAGCGTTATGAAATGCTTTGAATGGCACATTACTTATATCAGCACTAGTTTGCATCAATTTCAGATCTTTAAATCAAATGTGACCATTCAACTTTGCAGGATTTAATGGAGGAGCAATACGGTGAACGGTATGCACAGAAACTGGAGGAGAGACTTTCACACTATTTGACAGAGCTGGATAAAGTCCTTCCACAACCTACGTGTATTGAACAGGTTAGTGTTTATGTACATTCATATCTAAAGTAGCTGCATCTTCTATTTAGTTGTTTTTAAGACAGGCATTGCTATTTTTTTGTACTTGTTTCTAAAAATAATAGTGCATAAATTGTTGCTGACAGATGATAAAACGGGTGAAAAAAATCCCAACCACTTACATTTGTAAATATATTGGCTAAATATCAAGTCAGGGTTCCTGTGGGTCCTTGAAAAGTCCTAAAATGAGTAAAAAAAAAAAAAAGGTCATAAAGTGTCTTAATTATCTTAAATGGTATAACAAAAGTATAATTTTAAAGGGTTCTTAACTTTGAGGACGTAAAAACAGAAAAGACTTCACACTTTTAAATGAGCAGCTGGAAGTAGTAAAGCATAGACATTTCAAAATAAGAGTCCCAGTGCTTTTGGGCTTGTTTATAACTAAAAGTCCCAAATCATGCTTTTTTTTCTGAACATATATTATTGGTATTTTGTCTATGCAATAAACTATATCTGGCATTAAATTCAATGTAAACTCTTGTGGTTTCTCTTTTGGCTGCCTAAGTGCCTATCACAGGAAGGAAAGACTACACTTAAAAAAGAAGAAGAAAAAAAAAGTTATTGGACAAACTCAATTCAGTTGAGGGCAGGTTTTCCATCCAATAAATATGAGTAGCCCCAACTCATAAAAACCATGCAATGAAATGTTATTGAGTTGGTCTAACTCAGTTTGATCAAATATAGCTTAAATGATATTCATATGTTTTTTATATTTGTCTAACCTAAATTAAAACATTTAATTGGAAAATCAGTTTCATTCATCAATATACACAATGTAATGATAAAAACTGCTGACATTAGTATAAATCACTGAGTACCCACAGCGCCACTCTTCTGCATAATGGTAACCACAAAATTTAAAAACATTACATAAAGTCCTCTAAATGTCCAACATAACTGAACATTAAACACTAACATTAACTAACAACAATCTTTCCTTTACTGAAAAACACATAACAGAACACTTTAATCCCTAAATTTACTCTCCTAATGCAGTCCTTTGCAAAGCATGCTGGGAACTACAGATCCACTGCCCAGTTAGAAAAAAAAAAATGATTTATGTAGTTTTAAAACAAACTTCAGTTTTAAATATATTGGGCTAACTGAACACAATTAATTTAAGTTGTGAAAAATGTTTTAAAAAAGCATGCTACTTTAGCTCATTTTAATTCATTAAACCAAACAATAGGCAAAAAAAAATTGAGTGTAATAATAAGTTATTAAGAGTGAAAAATAATTTAACACTCAAAATATAGATTTAGCTAGTTTCAGCCCACTAATCTGTTTATTGCCTTCCTTTAAATACATTATTATTGTATCTAATCTGCCCACATTTGCATATGAATGTGTCCAGGTATTGAAGCAGTACCATCCATATGGGAGGGGAGAGAAGATCCTGAAAAAATTACTTTCAAGGGATAGTGCGTCTCTAGCCACAGTTCTAAAGAGGCTCCTATATAGCGGTAAGAAATACGGTTTTGGCTCGGAAATTGTCATATCAGCTTTTAAATTGTTTAATTTTCATTGGAATTTTCTCTATATTGCAGCTGTAACAACAAATCTGAGCCTTGATGACAGTATCACACCATCACTTTCAAACACTTGTGAGGAACCAAGGGACGATAAAGTTAAACAATCCCATGATAACCTTCATGTCATTTTGAGGCCATCTAAGAACAGCGCAAAGGAGAATCGATTCTCACAAACCAGCACAAAAGAGCTCTTTAGTTCCCAGGACTTGTGGCAGAATAGACACACAGGGATCATTTTATCTCAGGAGGAAATTTGTGGTGATGGAGGGATTGTTACGTCCACGCAATTGTCAGATTCTGAAATGGATCAGATTGACTTTAGCCAGTCTTGTCTAGTGGAGAAGGACCAGATTGGGAGGCACAGACAGGCAAAGACTCAATCTGAACCAGAACAGAAGGAAGGTGAGACTGGTGTTACAGAGCAAATGTGTACCAGACATGGCAAAAAAATGAGGAGCATCCTTCAGGAATGTTCTGAAGAGCTTGATGGAGAAGCTGTACAGGCAGAATGCACTCCCACATCAACCGAAAGCACTCCACCTCTTTTCCCACACACACCAGAGCCTCAAGCATCTCCAAACCAGCACTCATTGTCTTCAAACCCTGATTCATCCTCTACGAACATTTCAATGTCCTACATGCAACAGGTCAGTCTTTCATCAGTGTCCTCAAAGAAACCAGCTGCTCCTTCACCTTCAGTCCACCAACAGTCCTCCTCATCACCTCAGTCCACAGCCTCAAAGCAACTCAGCACCCCAAGAATCAATGCAGGACAGATTTTAGCTACTGTTGTCTTAACAGAACCAAGCAGAACCAAAAAACACAATCTGAAACTGTCCTTAGAGAGTCAAAGCTTCCTCTTGCAGTCCAAGTGGCTTCAACCTCAAGTGTGCCTTAATAGACTGAGCAAGGAAGAGTGCGCCAGAGCCACAAATTCAAACATTTTAGGAGAACAAACAGCTGAACATGATCAATACGTGGTATTTGATGTAAATACACTGTATTCGGATTCATACTCAGAAGATTCAGACTCTGATGACCCTGATTACAATCCTAAAGGGGAATGAAACCGAGGATTCCAAAAAAGTGCTAGTGAACATGGTCTTCATCATGTTTTGCAGATGCATAGGTACTTAAACATTTGTTTTAACAGGTGCTCAAAATCTATTTTTAACAGTTTACATTGAATGTTTAAAAACACTTGCACTAGGGTTGGGGAAATATGCAACTTTTTTACTTTATTTTTACCTCATCGGTTTACCTCATGGAGTACTCCTGTCCTCAAAGCCTGATTCATCCTCTACTGACATTTCAATGTCCTACATGCAACGGGTCAGTCTTTCTCCAGTGTCCTCAAACAAATCTGTTGCTCCTTCACCTTCAGTCCACCAACAGTCTCACTCATCATCTCAATCCACAGCCTCCAAGCAACTCGGCACCCCAAGAATCAATGCAGGACAGATTTTAGCTACTGTTGTCTTCAGAACACATTCTGAAAATGTATTTAGAGAGTCAAATCTTCCTCATGCAGTCCAAGTGACTTGAACCTCAAGTGTGCCTTAATATAGCAAGGAAAAGTGTGCCAGAGCCACAAATTCATACAGAACCCATGATATTTTAGGAGAAAAAGAGACTGAACATTAACATTTCTTATTTGATGTAAATATTGTATTATGCCTCATACTCAGAAGATAAGACTCTGATGACTCTGTTTTAATGTCTAATTAAAACATAGGACACCAAAAAGAACGTGACAGTGAACATGGTGTTTGTCATGGTTCTCAGATGCATATGTACTCAAATATCGATTTTAGCAGGTTACGTCGGTTTACCGCATGAAGGTCAAAGTGCTTGCCTTAACGCTATTGATGGTCAGTGGCAAAATATTTATATCCTATTGACTCGCATATGTTTTTTGTGATTAGTTCATTTGTCCTGATTGCCCTGAAGGTCCTATGAAGCGAGTATAACTAAATCTACATGGTTTCCAATATGCTGTTGGTTTAGTGACGCATATGGTGGGTGGGTCAGGGTTATCGCTGGGTCTCTGGATGGTGTTCTTTAGTGGATAGATGTTGACATGGTTCTTTGATTGACTTGGAAGGGTTGTGTAAGGACAGACATTTTGGATCATGATGCAATTTTTAAGTTAAGCGCACTGCAAAAAAAATATTTTTTTACTTAGTTTTTTTGTCTTGTTTCCAGTCCAAATATCTAAAATAAATAAATAAATGCATTTACTAGACAAGTGAAATGGCATAAGATGGCAATGTTTTAAGAATTTTTAGATATTTGGACTGGAAACGACAAAAAATACTAAGTAAGAAAAGCATTGTTTGCAGTGTTTACCTACAATGTCACGGTTGCGTTGACCCTACTTTCAGTTTAGATAGCACGTCAGGGCAGATAAGTGTTTTAAGGTTAATCTTAGCCTCACTAATTCAGTGTTGCATGTGTACGTGTTGGATTCCTAAATGGGTTGTTATGCCAAGTAAAAAAAAAAAACATGAAAGAGAATTGTGGGTTTAAAGTTCAAGGTTATTCCCGTGTCCATTCTAAAGTTTGTTTATCTGCCTTGAGTGTAAACTTTATCTGCCTTAAATGCCTTAAATCTTCTAACTTTGTCATTATTGCATAAGAATTTACGAGGTAGATGAAGCAAGTAATATCAGTAAGCGTTTTGGATACTGATTGTTTAAGCTTGAAAGGGTTAAGTAAATCAACCAAGTGACAACTATTTATTTTCTAACTGTATGACATTTTATTAAAGGGATAGTGCACCCAACATGACATTTTTGTCATTATTTACCTCATGTTCCAAACCAGACTTCGTTTACTTTATGTGAACTACGAACGTAATATGTGCTCGTCACATTTCTCCAAGCAGTTACACTACAGTTGCGAGAAAAAGTAGGGGAACTGCTTGCAGAGTCTGTGAAATGTGAATAGTTTTAGCTAAATAAGCGATCATACAAAATGCATGCTAATTTTTATTTAGCACTGTCCTGAATAAGATAGTTTACATAAAAATTGTTTACAATAAAAAGTAAATTTATTAAAATGATCCTGTTCAAACGTTTATGAACCCTTGATTCTTAATACAGTGTGTGTCATTACCTGGATGATCCACGACTGTTTTTGTGATGGTTGTTCTTGAGTCTCTTGTTTGTCCTGAGCAGTTAAACTGCCCGATGTTCTTCAGAAAAATAGCAAATTCTTCAGTTTTCCAGCATCTTTTGCATATTTGAACCCTCTCCAGCAGTGACTATATGATTTTGATACTGAGGACAATTGAGGGACTCAAACACAACTATTAAGGTTCTGGGGGCCCATGGGCTTGAAATTATGTTTGGGCTCTGCCTACGCTATAATGACCTCAACTACATCAATAGCAAAACATACACAAAAATCTAAATATTCTTTGAGGTTCCTAGAACAATTAATATGCAACATGCCTAGCTTATAGTCAAAGTTTAGAGATACACTCACCTAAAGGATTATTAGGAACACCTGTTCAATTTCTCATTAATGCAATTATCTAATTAACCAATCACATGGCAGTTGCTTCAATGCATTTAGGGGTGTGGTCCTGGTCAAGACAATCTCCTGAACTCCAAACTGAATGTCAGAATGGGAAAGAAAGGTGATTTAAGCAATTTTGAGCGTGGCATGGTTGTTGGTGCCAGACGGGCCGGTCTGAGTATTTCACAATCTGCTCAGTTACTGGGATTTTCACGCACAACCATTTCTAAGGTTTACAAAGAATGGTATGAAAAGGAAAAAAACATCCAGTATGCGGCAGTCCTGAGGGCGAAAATGCCTTGTTGATGCTAGAGGTCAGAGGAGAATGGGCTGACTGATTCAAGCTGATAGAAGAGAAACTTTGACTGAAATAACCACTCGTTACAACCGAGGTATGCAGCAAAGCATTGTGAAGCCACAACACACACAACCTTGAGGCGGATGGGCTACAACAGCAGAAGACCCCACCGGGTACTACTCATCTACACTACAAATAGGAAAAAGAGGCTACAATTTGCACAAGCTCACCAAAATTGGACAGTTGAAGACTGGAAAAATGTTGCCTGGTCTGATGAGTCTCGATTTCTGTTGAGAGATGGTAGAGTCAGAATTTGGTGTAAACAGAATGAGAACATGGATCCATCATGCCTTGTTACCACTTTGCAGGCTGGTGGTGGTGGTGTAATGGTGTGGGGGATGTTTTCTTGGCACACTTTAGGCCCCTTAGTGCCAAATGGGCATTGTTTAAATGCCACGGCCTACCTGAGCATTGTTTGCTACAAGCTCGAATCATTTCAAATTGGTTTCTTGAACATGACAATGAGTTCACTATACTAAAATGGCCCCCACAGTCACCAGATCTCAACCCAATAGAGCATCTTTGGGATGTGGTGGAACGGGAGCTTCATGCCCTGGATGTGCATCCCACAAATCTCCATCAACTGCAAGATGCTATCCTATCAATATGGGCCAACATTTCTAAAGAATCAATTCCATGTAGAATTAAGGCAGTTCTGAAGGCGAAAGGGGGTCAAACACAGTATTCGTATGGTGTTCCTAATAATCCTTTAGGTGAGTGTATATTATAATACAGTCTCAGTCAAGAGAAGATCAAAACCGTGAAATAACACTGAGCAATAAAGCCAGAGATGAACGGTATCTTGTGTCAGATTCTTACATTAAATCAACCAATTCAATCAGAATAAGAAGACACTACTACCAATCAAATAAAGCCAGTATCAACAAAATCCATCAATGTATTTACACTTAATGCAACTCAGATGCGGCATGAATGGATTTACACTGTTGCATAATCAGTGTTGGTGTAATGCATTACTAACCAATTAATTAATTACTGTAATTTCAAAGTAAGGAATTACGCTTAATTTCTTTGTCATTTACAGTTACTTCTGATGTGATTCAAATACTAATTATAAGCCTATATAAAACAATAGTGGATTTAACATCAACATTTTACATCTTATGTTAAACTGTAATGCAACCTTCTCCCTTTAAATATTTTGGTCAGTTCAAGAATAATTTATGCAATTTTATATTATTTATTTGAAAGAATTAAAAGTATGGTGGCGTGTATGGAATAGTTTTTAGAAAGAGAATAATTGGAAAAGTAATCTAATTAGACTGTTGAAGATGTAATTAGTAGCTAGTAATTAATTAAATAATAGGCTACTTAATTTTTTTTTAATAATAGGCTACTTTTTAAATATGAAACTAAAACCGACAGTATACTGTACTGAGTGAGTTGAATTCAGCTGATTCGTTCAAAGTGCTAATTTATGGCAAACGACTGTATTTATGAATAGATAGCTTAAATAAACCATTTACTCATCTAATTTGTTCTCTTTGAGGAATAAAACACAGTGTTGTTTGGCACCGCAGCAGTTGTGTAGTTTGTTCTATTTTCTTTGATAGAGCAAAAACATAATGTGTCTATGGATGTTACTCAGTAACTTATTTTTTTCTGTTGTCACAGTGCAGATGTTCAGAAAGACAGCACTGTTGCTTCTGTGATCACTGAAAACAAAAAAGTGTTGGATTTACATGATTTAATTGTGTACATTAATTCCAACATAATTGAATATTAAATGCTATTAAACACAATCAAGTCTCCCCCTTTCTCATCTTGCTCAAAAATACATAAAATAACACTTTAACATATAAAATAACATTTACTCTCTCTTGATTTAGCCATATGCAAAGCATGCTGGGAACTAACAAGCCCCACCCAGTTTCAATTAACGCAACACAAATCATTCATGTAATCGCAACACAAACTTAAGTAAACTTCGATTTGACTTATATTTAAGTGGATTTAACACAATCAAATTAAGTTAGGACAAAAGATAGTTTAGTCAATAATTCAAGAAGGTCCATATTTTAAAGCTCTTTCTTGTACTTAAAATTAGCATATAGTTCTTGTAATTGTTGAACTATAGCATTTGTTACAATAAGGGTTTATTTACAAAGCAAGACTCATAACCATGCAGGCCAATGTTAACTTTTTTTTTTTCTTTCTTAATCTATAGCATTTGTTATGAAAAATAGCAACACAGTTAGAAACTATAGCTACAACATGTCACAGGTGTAATATACATCTTTAGTGAAAAATATATTCCCTTAACTGATTATCTATCATAAATTCTACAACCAGTCAAAATTTACCACAATAAATACAATAGAACATGATAAATTCTAGTAAAAGTGGTCATCATGAGTTTAAAAACCTTGCAGGATGATGTTTTCCCCTCTTTTCATCAGTCATTTTAGTGGCTGTTTTAGATCATGTTCGACTTTCTCCGTAGTGTTTTACTACATTCTCAATAGAATTCAATTGGGTCGCACATTTTATCATCAGCGTTGCAAAGGAACGGCTTGTGCAAATCTTAACACTTTTGGAGTGTGCTGGAGAATGCACCTACAGTGATTTGCATGCCACTTATTTAAACAATTGGGCTTTAGTCACAGTCCTATTGCAAAAACAATTTATCCATTATAAAAGCGAGAAGTAGTGGTATACGTAAGAAAAAGTGCCAGTACTACATACCGGTGAGTACCGCCCCACTTCGAGCACTGGTTTAGAGGAAAAATAACAGAAATGATCATTCTCTGTAAAGAAATGATGCGTGAACATGATGTAACCCCTCCTGTTTGAACCGCCGCTACAAGTGGGACTCGGACCCAGGCCCGCCGGGATGAGTTGGACGCTCTAACAAGGAGGCTAAAGGCTGCAACCTCTAGCGTCAGTCGCTAGAGTGGTCTCTTGAGATCAGAGGAGTGAGGTTTACTCACACAACAACTACTAGCTGGGCTCCATTACACTGACCCCCTAAACCTCACTCCCATCCAGGTCACGGCACCAATGTAACCCCTCCTGTTCTAACCACCCACTCCAAGCGGGACTCGATCCTGGGTCTGCTGGCATTAGAGTCAGACGCTCTAACAAGGAGGCTAAAGGCTGAAACCCTTGTGTCAGTCGCTAGAGCGTCTCTTGAGATCAGAGGAGTGAGATTTACTCACACAGCAACTGTAGCTGGCCTCTGTTACAATGAGACGCAAAAAAGAAAAGTCTAGACGTGGCTCTCAGCGTGCGCTTTGGGTGTAGGCTATGCACAGATAAAACAAGGGAGTCTTTTTGCAAAATGATTTAAAATCCTTCGAATGCCCGTGGAGCCGGGCCTGGTTCAAACATTCACTGATGTTCCAGAAGAAATCATGGCTCATGAATTTGAAGATCAAGGTAAATTGTACTTATTTTGTCTTCCAGGAAACATGTAAGTATCTTCTGTTGCTTCTGAAGGGCAGTACTAAATGAATAAAATCGATATTTATACAAAATAAGAAACATTTGGACATCTTCATCCTGTTCAAAAGTTTTCACCCCCGGCTCTTAATGCATCGCGTTACCTTCTGGAGCATCAGTTAATGTTTGAACCTTCAGTCACTGCTGGAAAAAGTTCAAATATACAAAAGATGCTGGAAAATGGAAGAATTTGCAGGACCTGGAGGATTTGAACATTGGACAGTTTAACTGCTTAGGACAAACAAGAGACTCAAGAACAACCATCACAAAACACAAAAAAAAAAAAAAAAAACAGCCATGGATCATCCAGGTAATGACACAGTATTGTGAATCAATGGTTCGTAAACTTTTGAACGGGTAATTTTAATAAATTCAGCTATTTTTTTATTTTTTTTTGGCTTGTGGACTATATGTAAAAAAAATAAAAATAAAAAAAAAGAATAAAAAAAGAATAAAACTTTCATGCAAAATACTGTATCTTATTCAGGACAGCACTAAATAAAAAATAATTTTGTATGATCTCTTTAATTTTGTTCAAATTATTCACATTTTCACATTCTGCAAGCGGTTCACATACTTTTTCTTGCAACTGTAAATTGGGATTGGAGGTTTCCAAATCAACAGTTTTTGAATGACAAGCAAGATGTTGTTGTTATTTTAACTAGATGTCACATTAATAGAAAACAAAACACAAACAACTGTTGATTTGAGCATTTGCATGTTGGCTGGGGATTAAAAAACTTCACAAAGACCATAAGCCCTTGATTTGTCCATATTTCGGATAGTTGGCAAAGGCTTTGCACATAATAATAATGATTTTAGCTTGCATAGCAGAATGGCCCAGTAGATGCAGTGTTGGCACAAATAAAACCACTCCAGCCCCCCTAAAAATGTGGGATTGACTTATGTAAGACAGATGTGGCGACCAGTCCTCCTTTGTTTCTCACAATTGTAATTTATATGAATGAAACAGGTGTGGCAAATAAAACAATAATTTAAAAATAGGCAGTAATAGAACTGAATGAAAAAAGTCCGTAACTTTGTGAGTATACAGGAGCGTTTGCGCTTCTCGCGCTTTTACGCATCAGATCGCGTGCAGAGATCATGTGCATCACAGGCTCACCCGCAGCTTCTAGAAGGAGGAGGTTAAACCCCAAAACTACAGAATTTTAGACTTATGATGTAACGGGGGAGTTTTGGACGGCCCTCAGTCTCCACCAATGAAAATATGGGCAAGGTTCAACACCCATTTGGGGGTTCTGTATAAATTCGGTCTATGAATCAATCTATGCACATATTTACCTATTTACCTCATTCCCAACCACTGGAGCGTGTTTTTTTTTTATTATAAAAAGCTGCTTAATAAGGTATTTATGTTACATTTTAAGTTATGTAGGCCTGTGTTGATTTTAAACTAGGCTACCATAGGCCTATTCGGGTGTTTTAAATATTTATTTTTGCTTCTTTTTTTAAAATAATTATTAATTATTTTAAGCAATAGAAAGGAAATTTCCATATCACTTTATGCTATAGTAGGTTTGTGTCACACCAATGGTGAATATTAGACGATAGGCTATTAAAGTTCTGCAGTCATATATTAATCAGATTATTTAGAATAGTATTTTGTCATATTAGCTATAATTGCCTGCCATTTTTCATATTTGCATTGTGGTGTTTGTCTTATTTCTGTAACCAGCCTAAATTTATGTCAGCAGGCCTAGCCTAATTTTCAATCATTAACTTTTCTTCTTCTTCTTCTTCTTCTTCTTCTTCTTCTTCTTCTTCTTCTTCTTCTTCTTCTTCTTTTAGCAAACACAAAGCGTTTTTAATATATCTGTAAGGTGTAAGCCTATAACTAATAAAGTGACTGCAATACCTTTGCAAATATAGGCTGCCATCCGATAATGATTTTATACTGTTGCTATGGATACCTCCTCAGACGATTTGTTTTCGGGCGATTTACCGAGCTTTACTGAAACACTCGAAACAGGTTGAAAACACTTAAAATGCACTTATGTAAGTAAAAAAAATAAAAATAAAATAAAATAAATAACTATGTAAATGCTATATATATATATAGTACATTTAGTATTTTTGTTTTGTTTCTAGTCTAAATATCAAAAATTCTTAAATCAAGATGCATTTACTAATAATAATAATAATAATAATAAAATGATATAAAATTCAACACTTATTGACGTCAGTCCGAAGCATAAACGTAAAAGTATTCGTTAACATATTTTAGCCTACTCTTTCAATGTCATATTTTTTCCTTCCTTAGGCATCATCTTTCTCAAACGTGCATAGACCAAGAAAATGTCTTTTGTGGTGAAAATGAACGAAGCACAGAACGATGGCTTCCACGGTACGAACGGGAAGTTGATGAACGGGAACGGTGTGCATCATGTGAGCGTGCGGACTCATGTGAGTGTTAACCCAGCCAAACTGAAGAGCAACCGGCCGAGATGGAACGTCAGACCCTCAGAGATGTCCAAGAAAACACTCAACCCCATCCGAGCCATAGTGGATGGGATGAAACTCACTCCCAACTCCGAGAAACCCATGATTGCTTTATCTATTGGTAAGTTATGAGTCAACTACAGTGATCCAATGTTTGAAACATAGTTCTATTTTTTTTGGTTAATATTTTGTCAACTGGATGATACAGTTATTGAGACATGAATAACTGTATCATCGCTGCAAGGTGTTATTAGTTTGCCATTTTATGTAGCCTATTATTTTACAATGCTTTTGGATTTCTTGGTTTTAAATGTTTTGAACCTGGTTTTCCTCCAGGTGACCCTACTGTGTTTGGGAACTTGCCAACAGATGACACTGTTTTGCAGGCAATGAAGGAGGCCATTGACTCTAACAAATTCAATGGCTATGCTCCCTCAGTTGGTAAGATTTGTATAGCGAAGTTAATTGCTGTATTTGGTATACAACAATAAAATATTTCCATCATGCTTTCATTCTGATAAAAAGTGTTTTATGCATTGTGCATAATCTCAGCATTTTGAATAACATCGACAGGTTACCAAAAGAGCAGAGACGCAGTTGCAAACTTCTACAGCTGTCCAGAAGCTCCACTGGAAGGCAAAGTGAGTCACATCCATTATGATTATTTTGTCATTTAGATGTTTATCAGTACATTTTATTATATGTACATTTTATTCAGTACATATTTACTACAGGATGTTTATATAGTTTTCATATAATGCTTTTAGAAGAAGAGTCAATATTCATGATTTTTTTAATAAATATATATAAATCTGCAGGATGTGATCTTAGCCAGTGGCTGTAGCCAGGCTATAGAGTTGGCCATCAGCGTGTTGTGTAACCCAGGGGACAATATCTTAGTTCCACGACCTGGATTCTCCCTCTATAAGACACTGGCAGTGTCTATGGGCATCCAAGTGAAGCACTACAATCTGCTGGTGAGTAAATCACAAGTCCATCATCAGGTGAACATGTAGTCTGAAAACAAGAAACAAAATGTAAAATATAAGTAGAGATTGTTTTAGAAGGACCCTTCTGTCATCGCAACATTAGAGGAAAAATATGCAATTTCAGCTCACTGCAGAAAAATCCTATTCATACTTGTAGTATTTGTTGTCTTGTTTCCAGTCCAAATATAAAAAAATCCTAAATCAATATGCATTTACTAGACAAGTAAAAGGACAAGATATTATGTCTTGTTTTTTTGAAGAAAAAAATCTAAATTAAAACAAGCTAAATGATCTGCCAATGGGTTATGAAAAATAATCTTTATTCAAATGGAAATAAGATTATTTTTCTTACAGTTTTAAGCAGAAACTCACTTAATTTTTCTTCAGAAAAACAAGACATAATATCTTATGCAATTTTACTTATCTAGTGCATCTTGATTTAATCATTTTTAGATTGGAAACAAGACAAAAATACTAAGAAAGAAGAAGTAAGAAAAGCATTTTTACAGTGAGTGTACAAACATGAGATGAGTGGGCGTGGATGGGGCATGAAATGCTATTGGTTGGTTTGTGGAGCGGTTGGGGGAAAAATGCTGTGTCATTCCTATATGGTGCACATCTGGGACTGATAAATGAAAACATGTACGTCACACATGCGCACATGCAAATAACACAGAACGTTCTAGCTCAATAATACCACTGTTGCTCTGTGGGCTTTAATGTATACACTATAGATGAATGATTATGTTTACTTAACAATTAAGGTAGGAATTATTTTATTTGTAGATATTAAGCAATAGGGATGCATTTTTATTGAATTTAATATAGTTTTGATATTCTTTAGTGCTTATATAATCCCTTTTATCCATTTATATGTTTCTACAATATACCTCTTGTCAATAGCGATAACTTTCTAACGTCAGTTGATCTTTTGATCCTTTAGCCGGAGAAGTCCTGGGAGATTGATCTTCAGCACTTGGAGAGCCTGATTGATGACAAAACAGCCTGCCTGATCGTCAACAACCCATCCAATCCATGTGGCTCAGTGTTCTCCAAAGAACATCAGCATAAGATACTTTCCGGTGAACGCACTGATTTACTCAATCAAATAATATCTGAAGAATGTGCATCTCAAAAAGAAAAATTCCAGGATATTAATCGTCTAATATTCTGTGTGGCCTAGTGGCGTCAAGATACTGCATCCCTATCCTTGCTGATGAGATCTATGGAGACATGGTAAGCTCACAATGAATACGAAAACGCATGCATGATGATGCATTTCTTAGAACTCTTTATTTTCCACGCTCGTTCAAGCATCTTTGATGAGGTACTCAAAGGTCAAGTAGACCTCAGATCTTCACAGTGGACTTTTATGGAGTTCACACTCTAAGCTCACATATGACCTCTGTTAAATGACTTGTATGAGTCTGGCTTACTTGCAAGACACTTTTCAACCATAACAACTTTTAGTACATGCCATTAAAGCATTACTGGCATTACTGTGAAAACCCCTTTTGGAACCTTTTTAGAGCACTGCAACTGTAGTGAACATCCTCTTGTTGGGTAGCGTGCATTTCCCTGGCTCAGCTCAGCCTCGTCCAGCAGTGGAGACCACATCAGCATTGGAGGGATTAGAGTTGTGTGTGGTGAATGGAAGCCTGACAGCATTTTGGGCTTTAGGTCATGAAGGACAGCGAAGGTAGAACTGGGGGCAACAGGTTCACAACTCGCAGTAGTGGCCAAGAGAGAATTTTTGTAATGTGGAGAATGGTGCCTTTTCAGCTTAGTATCAGGATCATCACCTCAATGACTATGCATTTTTCATCGCATGTGTTTGTGGTTAGAACATGCATGAAGATGATGTATTAGAGGTGGTGTAGAAGGTAGACAGAGGAAGGGGAATGTGTTTTTTAGCTCCATCTGATACAGTACTGAGCACCCCATGTGGCCTCGCTGTCCATGTGGACCCTGTTAAAACCAACAGCAACAAAACATACTTATTCGTTTGAGCTTGTGAAATAGGGCCAACACCGCAAATTACAGTATCTTAGCCAATGGGAGATGGGGCGGATCCATCTCCCAGTCATAAAGCCATAATTGTAACTAGAGCCAGGTGGAGGACCACAAAACAGCTTTAAAGGAACTCTCTCTTTCTCTCTCTCTCTCTCTCGCTCGCTCGCTCTCTCGCTCTCGCTCTCGCTCGCTCGCTCTCACTACCCTTGTAACTTTCTCAAACCCCTTCCTAAATCTAAACAGAAGATTCTAGAAATCAACTAACATACTGTTAGATTTTACAATGGTTCAAAAGTTTGGTGTCAGCAAGCTATTTTTTTAAAGAAATGTATGCATTTGAAATTGATCACAGGTGACAGTAACAACATTTTCATTATTACAAAAACATTAAAAAATCTGACTGACACCAATGGTTTGATAGAATATCATCATTTTGCAAATTATATAATTTATATTATATTATATTATATTATATTATATTATATTATATTATATTGTAATCATTTTAAGAACAATTGCTATTTACAATGTTGTAATGAGTTGGCTGAGACATATCTGTCATTCTGCAGGTTTTTTCTGGCTGTGATTTCCGGTCTTTGGCACCTCTCAGCAGTGATGTGCCCATTCTGTCCTGTGGAGGTCTGGCCAAGCGCTGGTTGGTGCCTGGCTGGAGAATGGGCTGGATCCTCATCCATGATCGTAACAACATATTTGGAACTGAAGTAAGTATTAGCCTCTCACCTTTAACAGATAATAAAACACACACACATACACACATACACACACACACACACACACACACACGCACAAAATACTAATAATGCTTATTTTCACTTTAGATTCGAGAGGGACTTGTGAAACTAAGCCAACGCATTTTAGGACCCTGTACTGTGGTTCAGGGAGCATTAGAGAGCATTTTGAATGACACGCCACCAGAGTTCTACCAAAGCACAATCAGTTTCCTCAAGGTAAGAGGAGTAGAGCTTCAGAGAGAAAAGCTAGATTCTGACTCTGACTCTGACAATAACACACTTTTTTATGATTCTCTTCAGTCAAACTCAGAGATATGTTTCTCAGAGTTGTCAACTGTTCCCGGGCTGAATCCAGTGATGCCATCAGGAGCCATGTACATTATGGTGAGTGTAATTAACAAGCCACACACACACACACACACAAATATAATTAAAGCTGGATATGGAATATAAAAAGTGACATGTGAAGGCCAAGTACTCAGAATTTGTCCTCTGCATTTAACACATTCAAGTTAGTGAACACACGCACACAAAGCAGTGGGCAGCCATTTTGCTGTGGCGGCCGGGGGGTGATTGGGGGTTAGGTGCCTTGCTCAAGGGCATCTCCTGCCAAGATTGAAAATTGAACCCGCAACCTTTGGCCATGACTGCCTTCAACCTTCCTCTCTCCAGTGATCTATTGAAGTCATGATGAAGTAGCGAGAGATGATTTCTTCTGTATTTTAATGCACATCCGAGTGAAACAGATTATTGAACAATATGCATTGAAAGATTACATGAAAATGGGTGGGGTTTAAGGGGTGTCGAAATTAATCGCTTCTACGATGCATCGCGATGCAGACGAGAACTATTTGGTATCGGTTCAATAACCAATTATATTGTACTGACGCTTTTCTGCCGTCATTTGTCGCGTACGTGATTTGTCGTGGTAGCAGACAATGGCAGAGGGAGGTGAGACGTGAGTGCGAGTAATTAAAAATGCTCCAACTACTTTAAAAGTCGACATCTGGGCACATTTCGGCTTTTATGAACAACCTGGTAAGCACGACCTGAGAACACACGCGCTGTGTGTAGCCTAAATCATCACGCACAAATTAAATATGCATGGGGTAATGCCACTAACTTGAGAAACCATGTCAGCCGTTTCACCCTGAGCTGTTAATGCCTGTCAGTGCCAAGGTGGACCCATGCAGCTCAGCCAAAATAAATCAAATGATATCAACGTTAGTGTTCTTAAAGGGCCTGTTTACATCTGGTCACTTCATGCCTCAGGACATTGAAGAGACACCAACAAGTGACATTTCACTGGAAGTTTTCAAGCTGGCTTATATTATTGTGGAAGTTCTTAAGAGCCGTGTTTTTACAGATCAGATGGGAGGAGTAAAATTTACATATGTGGTTTTAACAACCAGATACATTTAGACTTTAGTTTTGACTGTAATGCGACCCAGACCACCTCCTGAAGTGGCTTTTAGTATTTACTTTTGTGTATTTGTTCTAAATGATCCTGCTGTCTTCTGTGCCCAGAATTGAATTTTGTTTGATGATTGATACATTCAAGAAGCGTGTTTTCTTCCTTTAAAATTAAAGGTTCAGTTCATATACAAACCCGATTCCAAAAAAGTTGGGACACTGTACAAATTGTGAATAAAAACAGAATGCAATGATGTGGAAGTTTCAAATTTCAATATTTTATTCAGAATACAACATAGATGACATATCAAATGTTTAAACTGAGAAAATGTATCATTTTAAGGGAAAAATAAGTTGATTTTAAATTTCATGGCATCAACACATCTCAAAAAAGTTGGGACAAGGCCATGTTTCCCACTGTGTGGCATCCCCTCTTCTTTTTATAACAGTCTGCAAACATCTGGGGACTGAGGAGACAAGTTGCTCAAGTTTAGGAATAGGAATGTTGTCCCATTCTTGTCTAATACAGGCTTCTAGTTGCTCAACTGTCTTAGGTCTTCTTTGTCGCATCTTCCTCTTTATGATGCGCCAAATGTTTTCTATGGGTGAAAGATCTGGACTGCAGGCTGGCCATTTCAGTACCTGGATCCTTCTTCTACGCAGCTATGATGTTGTAATTGATGCAGTTTGTGGACTGGCATTGTCATGTTGAAAAATGCAAGGTCTTTTTTTGACCTATAGAGTTTTAGCCGCCAATGGCGAATGGCACGGTGGATTGTGTTCACCGACAATGTTTTCTGGAAGTATTCCTGAGCCCATGTTGTGATTTCCATTACAGTAGCATTCCTGTATGTGATGCAGTGCCGTCTAAGGGCCCGAAGAGCGCGGGCATCCAGTATGGTTTTCCGACCTTGACCCTTATGCACAGAGATTGTTCCAGATTCTCTGAGTCTTTGGATGATATTATGCACTGTAGATGATGATAACTTCAAACTCTTTTTCTCTGAGAAACTCCTTTCTGATATTGCTCCACTATTTTTGGCCGCAGCATTGGGGGAATTGGTGATCCTCTGCCCATCTTGACTTCTGAGAGACACTGCCACTCTGAGAGGCTCTTTTTATACCCAATCATGTTGTCAATTGACCTAATAAGTTGCAAATTGGTCCTCCAGTTGTTCCTTATATGTACATTTAACTTTTCCGGCCTCTTATTGCTACCTGTCCCAACTTTTTTGGAATGTGTAGCTCTCATGAAATCCAAAATGAGCCAATATTTGGCCTGACATTTCAAAATGTCTCACTTTCAACATTTGATATGTTATCTATATTCTATTGTGAATAAAAAATAAATGTATGAGATTTGTAAATAATTGCATTCCTTTTTTATTCACAATTTGTACAGTGTTCCAACTTTTTGGGAATCGGGTTTGTATCTGACTGCTTGTATTTATTGACAAAATTGTATACATGTGAAATAAAATTGAAAATTGAGGATGCAGTGCATCGTCAATGCATTATGATGCATCGTGATATCGAATTGAACTGAATCGATAACACGATAACCATAATCGAACCGAAGCGTGAGACCAGTGTAGGTTCACACCCTTAGGTTTAAGCTGACTAAATGATTGGAGAAATCCGGCAGGTCCAAAAAAAAAAAAAAAAAAAAACTGCATGTAATCATTCACAATAAGATCAATAACACACATTTAGAAAATTAACTTGGGTGCATGTTTATTGGATAACTTTTTTACCTGCATCACGTCAATGAGTTGAACTTGTTGACCGGATCGGTTTGATTCATAAACAGTCATTCAGACT
This sequence comes from Paracanthobrama guichenoti, assembly GCA_018749465.1. Taxonomy (NCBI): domain Eukaryota; kingdom Metazoa; phylum Chordata; class Actinopteri; order Cypriniformes; family Gobionidae; genus Paracanthobrama; species Paracanthobrama guichenoti. The sequence goes on along the minus strand of CM031960.1, from coordinate 784,936 downwards.
GGCTTTGTGAAGTGGATTGACAGATTCAATGAAAAGATCAGACTCAAAATAATGATTCATCTTCTGCAGTTTGTTTTAATACTTAAGTGGTGCTTAAATAATGTAAATAATGTCAGAATTTTCACTTTTGGGTTAACTATCCCTTTAAATGGCCTGATAGACACGCAATCATACTTGGCACATTTGCTCATCAGGACGACCATATTAAGAAGTGAGCATGTTTGCATAGAGTGCAAAGTAGCAAGTTAGCAAAAGGTTAAATGTATTTTATGCTGGCTCATTCTCAGGTGGGGATCGAGATGGAACATTTCCCAGAATTCCAGAATGATGTGGAGTTCACTGAACGGCTGGTCACTGAGCAGTCTGTGTTCTGTTTGCCCGCTACGGTGAATCTCCCGATCTTACCTTATTCTGTTACAGTACATTTTCAATTAATTGTCTGACCAAAGCTTGATTCCACCCTTTTTGTATTTAAATTCTGACACCCATATTGTTTCTCTCTGCAGGCATTTGAATATCCAGACTTCTTCCGAATTGTAGTAACAGTCCCAGAGGAGATGATGATTGAGGCATGCATTCGGATCAGAGAATTCTGCTCACGTCACTACCGCCCCCGGAGCCAAGACAGCCATGAACTGGACCAGTGAAAGAAAAGAGACAGAGAACAAAAGGTCATAAGAGGATAAGAAAGGTCAAAAGACTAAAGAATAAAGTGGTGTCCAAATGTGCCAAACGAATGAAATTGTTAAAAGAGAGGACACAGTTATGTGCATTACATGTGACAATTGAATATTTTTCTTTTGAGGAAACCCAAATATCTATGCAAGCAACATATTTATATATATATTTTTTATATGTGCTAGTATTACATAGGGTAGGGGTAGGTGGTTTGGGGGTTATTGTATGAATATTTTTCCATGTCTCTTTTCTTACACTGTAACTGACATTGTGGTTTGGGAAACCTTGTGGCCAAACCATAAAGTAATTTCATGTGTAACCTGCATGATGTGAAATATTTATCCTATATGTGATGTTTTAGGACTAGAACATTTTGTAGTGCATATGTTTAATTTGCATGACATATATGGCACACATATGACATCTAATGTTCTTTAGATTTTTGTTTTCAATTGTTACACCTCAACAGTTATGTAAATAAAATTGTATCTCATGAGGAGCAACATTTTTAATGTCTTACTGATGCAAAGTGTGGAGTAAACTCAGCCAGCGGTTCAACTTACCCCACCATGAGGCACTGAAGTTAAGTTAAAGTAAACTTTTTTTTTTCTTTTTTTTTTTTTTTACATTTCAGTGTAGTATTACACAACTGTTTTGGTTTTTCATATTTTAAACATTGTACAAAAGATATGCCAAGAAATTATAAGAGGAAGACTCAACACCCCTAGAGGAGATGAAGAGAGCAGAAACTGATGTAAAGGGTGGAAAATCTATCAGAGCTGTGGCAAAGAAAAAAAGATATATAAGAAAGAAGGAGGGAAAGGAAATGAAAACCTTAGGGTACAGTGGAACAGCAGAGGCAAAGAGGGTCTTCACAGAGCAGGTATAGAAGGAGTTTGCTGACCACATCAAGAAGCTGGCTGACCGGTGGCCTTACCCCTCGAAAATGCTGTGAACCGGCATTTGAATTGGCAGACAGAAACAACATTCCTGTCCCCTACTGGAACGAGAAGGGTTTAGCAGGTAGGTTGATGACATTACTGAGTACGAGATTAGCCAATCATAATCACAGATCTGTTGGTTGGTGACTTTGTTATAGTTAACTTTAAAACCAAACGCATGAGCTATCATTACATTAGCATGGGTGAGAAACTTGAGGACGACAAAGTGAGTGCAAGACTTCTCAGAAGAATCCGTGGGAGCACTGTCAATGAGAAACCCACTTTTGCATGCAAGGAAAATTATGTGGCTTTTTTTTCCCTCAACACGATGTGCTAAAGAAGCTATCTCAAACTCAAAAGCCTGGGGAAACTGCAAGAAGGGAGCAACACTTATTTTTTCCTTGCAACCTTGATGGGTTGAGTGGTTGTTTTTGTGTTGCTTACCTTAAAAGTGATGTTAAATTACATTTAAAGTTAAATTTAAGACAAGTGTGATTCTGTATGTTCAGGTTTAAACAGTATGTCAGTTTACCCCCACATATCTCAATTTATCTCTGAAGCAAGTTGAGCCACAAGACCACTTATTTTTTGAGAAACCCTTTGTTATTGATGCATTCTTATCATTTTATTTGACAGCAGACATCCTGAAATAAAGTTTGATGTTTTCATTTGACTATTGTCTAATTTTTCCATGCATAGAGTACAACACAAGTAAAAATAGGCTCAGCTTACCCCACTCTCCCCCCTACTACACAAATAGATGTGAGGAGGTGGATTTATGAAAAGGGTACTTTTTTAACCACTTCTGACACACAAGATGTGAAAATCAGGTGGATTTAAAAGAAAACGCTGTATGGTTGACAAAGCTTTTAAGGTTTCTTAGACAAATCAAAATGTATTGCAGGACTGATTTAGGCAGATTTAAAATGCCTTTGTGTGTCAATGTGCTGCCCTCGTGTGTTTGATGTATGAATTGCAGAATACAAAGCTTTGCTCTTTTTTAAAATTCATTTTCATACCTTGTTAAAAGGTAAAATTAAGGTGAAAGGTGAAAACTTAATTTATTTTGACATTTTTATTTAGCTGTATCGGTTGTGAGGATACTTCCTGATTTGCACACACAAACACACACATCACATGCATGTTAGGTTTTGGTATCCTTGTGGGGACTCCACAGACGTGTTTTTATACTGGACCTACTATATTCTCTATCCCCTAAACCTACCCACCACAGAAAACTTTTTGCATTTTTACATTTTCAAATAAGCCCAATTTAGTATGTTTATTAATCCATTTCCCTCATGAGGACTGCTGGATCCCACAATGTAGGTGATCACGGTTTTTACTATCCTATGGTGACATTTGGTCCTCACAATGTAGGCTAAACAAGTACACAACACACACACACACACACACACACACACACACACACACACACACACACACACACACACACACACACACACACACACACACACACACATTTCAAGGAAGTAACACAGGGTCACATGAGCTCTGAAGGTCACCTTCACAACTGTGCCAACAGCCTGTAGTTTCAGGAAACATACATACAGGAACAATAGTGGTAAATTATCTGCACTCACATGAACATACACCCTGACACACTCCTTGTCAAGTTCAATGATTAACTGTAAAGATAAAGAGAAGGCAGTTCTGCTTAAACTGCAAAGAGGAAGATATGAGCTAGAAATATAAAGACAGGAAAAGGACAGGAAAGACAAGTCAGTCCACTACTGCTACTCATTCCACTTACATGGAGGAGAGAGCTGGACAGCCGAGGACGATTGAACTAAATGATGGCACACGCATGCCACTACTGGGACTTGGAACATGGAAGCCAGAGGTAGCATTCCATTTCTGCAATGGCCTCATACTAACCACATATACATACATATATAGGTTAAATTCAGCTCAATCTGAAAACTTTGTAACATTGAAATGACTCTCAGAAAAACATTCGGATTTACTTGAATAGGGGTAGGGGACATTATAGGGGCTAGTCACATTGGGAAGTTATGTTGAAAACTACAAGAACTACAAGTTGCATAAATGCTAGTAATTTTTTTATGTTGGTTTCAATGATTTTAATGATAATAATATACAATAATAATAATACTATTCAATGACAGGTATCCATTGCGACAATAACATGCCCCACCTCCCATATACGTGTGTGTAAATATATGTGCGTGTGTGTTATTATGTATGTATATATATATATATATATATATATATATATATATATATATATATATATATATATATATATATATATACACTCACCTAAAGGATTATTAGGAACACCATACTAATACTGTGTTTGACCCCCTTTTGCCTTCAGAACTGCCTTAATTCTACGTGGCATTGATTCAACAAGGTGCTGAAAGCATTCTTTAGAAATGTTGGCCCATATTGCTAGGATAGCATCTTGCAGTTGATGGAGATTTGTGGGATGCACATCCAGGGCACGAAGCTCCCGTTCCACCACATCCCAAAGATGCTCTATTGGGTTGAGATCTGGTGACCATGGGGGCCATTTTAGTACAGTGAACTCACTGTCATGTTCAACAAACCAATTTGAAATGATTTGAGCTTTGTGACATGGTGCATTATCCTGCTGGAAGTAGCCATCTGAGAATGGGTACATGGTGGTCATAAAGGGATGGACATGGTCAGAAACAATGCTCAGGTAGGCCGTGGCATTTAAACGATGCCCAATTGGCACTAAGGGGCCTAAAGTGGGCCAAGAAAACATCCCCCACACCATTACACCACCACCACCAGCCTGCACAGTGGTAACAAGGCATGAGGGATCCATGTTCTCATTCTGTTTACACCAAATTCTGACTCTACCATCTGAATGTCTCAACAGAAATCGAGACTCATCAAACCAGGCAACATTTTTCCAGTCTTCAACTGTCCAATTTTGGTGAGCTCGTGGAGTGGCATTTTCGCCCACAGGACTGCCACATACTGGATGTTTTTCCCTTTTCACACCATTCTTTGTAAACCCTAGAAATGGTTGTGCGTGAAAATCCCAGTAACTGAGCAGATGATATACTCAGACTGGCCCGTCTGGCACCAACAACCATGCCACGCTCAAAATTGCTTAAATCACCTTTCTTTCCCATTCTGACATTCAGTTTGGAGTTCACGAGATTGTCTTGACCAGGACCACACCCCTAAATGACAAAACAAAATGGCGCCGCCGTGTTTGGTCGCCGTTCAGGTCGCTCCGTGAAGACTGTGCTTTTATTTACTATTTTTGTTTACATTTCACTGCCGGTTGTATATTCTGTATATAACTGTGTATGTGACAAATAAAACTCTTGAATCTTGAATCTAAATGCATTGAAGTAACTGCCATGTGATTGGTTGATTAGATAATTGCATTAATGAGAAATTGAACAGGTGTTCCTAATAATCCTTTAGGTGAGTGTATATATATATATATATATATATATATATATATATATATATATATATATATATATATATATATATATATATATATATATATATATATATATATATTATTATTATTATTATTATTATTATTATTATTATTATTATTATTAAGTGCTCTTTTTTCCCTGTCTTTTAATTTTGTTTAATTTTTTTACTTGTTTTAATTTTGTTATTTCTGCTTCTTAATACATTACCAACATGCATTGCACTCTTTCGGGACCAAAGGACAGCCATCTTGTAATGTTTAATAGTGTAATAATGTAATAATCTTATGCAACAGAAACTAGCAATGCTTTAATGTTTTACAACATGGTGAACAGTCCACTGGCCCAGATATGTGTCAAAGGGCAGCTGAGGCAGCGATCGCTGCTGGATATCGGCATATAGATACAGCCTACTGCTACCGGAATGAGACAGAGGTGGGGAAGGCCATCCAGTCCAAGATACAGCAGGGCATCATCAGACGCCAAGACATGTTCATAGTCAGTAAAGTGAGTTCAAGTTATGTTGGTGATCTAAAGTGAAATTGATGTAGACACATTTAAAAGGAGCAAAAACATCATACATGCAACAACGATGCCTCTCTTTTCCAGCTGTGGTGTACTCACCATGCTGCTGAAGACATTCCAGTTTGCTTAAATAAATCTTTAAATGACCTTCAGCTAGACTACTTGGACCTGTACCTAGTGCACTTTCCAGTAGGACTAAAGGTAAGGATCAGTGACCTCAAAATTTTTGGACACTTAAGACACACTTCAAAATAATTTATATAATTTTGATTAAATTAATAAATATTTTTATATAATTTTGATTAAATTAATAATTATTTCTGTAAATAAATGATAGATAGATGGATATATATATATATATATATATATATATATATATATATATATATATATATATATATATATATATATATATATATATATATATATATATATATATATATATATATATATATATATATAATAATATTGAAATAATTGTTGTAGTCTATGATTCAATATTTTATTGTTTTTGTGAAAAATTTCACAAAATGGAAGTGATTGCACTTCTTATTAATATTAAACAAATTTGTTTAAAATAAATGTCATTAATTCATTTTAAGTGTGATTTAAGTGCCCAAATAGCCTCCTTTTACTTCTCTACATAAATAACAATATCAACATAAATCTTATTAGCCTTCCAAACATAGTTTGCTTGCTAGAGTGTTCAGTTTCTTACAGTTATCCAACAAACAACAACAAAAAACCTTTAATCATGTAGTCTTAGCATCAGTTACTGTTTTTAATCTACAAATTAACTTTATAGTTAAAGTAAACTATTTGCTTGCTTTATAATAACTTACAGAAAGTTGGCGATGAGCTTTTCCCAGAAAAGGATGGAAAGATTCTCACAACTGACATAGACTATGTTGATGTCTGGAAGGTAATAGCTAACACTCAACATATAATGTATATATACGTTGCTAATGATGTCAAGTTCTTTAAAGTGTGTTGCCGTCTGTTTCAGGGAATGGAAGCTCTGAAAGCCACAGGAAAGGTGAAAAGTATCGGTGTGTCTAACTTCACAATCGAGCAACTAGAGAGAATGCTACATGTGGCCAAAATCCCACCTGTTGTTAATCAGGTGCATCATGTACATCATATGATTGTTTACCAAGTTGTAGATCAAATGAGGTTTGGGTTCATGCCATGTCACATGACATTCTACTTGCAGGTGTTCATGTCCTCAGACTCAAAATTATGCGATTTTACGGCAAAATTAATCTGCAGTAGTCATGTCAGCTAGACTGGGTAAACCCAGCCCGATCTGCCGCGTGACTTGATTTTGCCCTGCAGCTCAGGCTGGTAACCTGTACATATTTCTATCCTGCTTCTGTTACAAATTTGCTGGGACCAATCACAAACCGGCTTATCCACCTGGCATGCTATTGGTGGGTTTAACACAATGACGGATAGAGAAGCAATGGATCGTTGGTCTGATTGGTTGAAGGACTATCCAATTGCATACAGAGTCATTTGAACCATGCCCATTGATCATGCCTCTTGTGGTCTGATTGGCTGAAGGACTATCCAATTGCATACAGAGTCATTTGGACCATGCCCATTGATCATGCCTCTTGTGGTCTGATTGGCTGAAGGACTATCCAATTGCATACAGAGTCATTTGAACCATGCCCATTGATCATGCCTCTTGTGGTCTGATTGGCTGAAGGACTATCCAATTGCATACAGAGTCATTTGAACCATGCCCATTGATCATGCCTCTTGTGGTCTGATTGACTGAAGGACTATCCAATTTCGTACAGAGTCATTTGAACTATGCCAGTTGATCACACCTCTTGTGCAGTAGAAAATACAGAGCAGACTCCCCAGACCAGTGTTCAATCTTAAAAGATTGATCTTGGTCCGGTGGTAGCCAGACATGTCAGCGTCACGTGGTACACGTCGGAGCTCTCAGAAAATTCTGAGTTTACAAGCTACAGTTTTGAGTTTTAAATTTTAAGAGGACATTAACGCTTTTTACAAGTAGGAATTACGGTAATTCCGACCTGGTGTGAAATGAGAAATATTCAGTCTAGATAAGATAATTGATGTTAACAACATTGTAAATAGCTATTTGTGTATCTACAGGTAGAGCTCCATCCTTACCTAGTTCAGTCTGATTTGATTGACTACTGTAAGTCTAAGAACATTGCTTTAACAGCCTACAGTCCATTTGGCTCACCTGGGAGACCTTCAGAATAGTAAGTTTAAACTATGTAAGGGTACAAAGACATTCAGTGTAAATAAGCTTCAAATTTAATCTAAACCGCAAATGAGAAAGTTGGGAATGACAGATGAGTTCACAAAAAAAAAAAAAACATTTCTCATAGGTTATAACCCAAACATCAGATGATATTTTATACAATTCTTATTTCATTTCCTTACCTCTGCAGCCAAAGAGGAGATACAGATCCCATGACATTACTAGAAGATTCTGTTGTCGGGGATATTGCCAAGAAGCACAGACGGACCCCTGCACAGGTCATACCTTTCTATGATTACAAGTATCATATTGTATCGTATCATTATCCACTTTTCTCTTTTTGGGTTTTAATGTTGGATCCGATTGTTCTGCAGGTTCTGTTGAGGTATCATGTTCAGCAAAACATTGTAGTGATCCCGAAAAGCATGAAACCCCACCACATTTTGGAGAACACAAAGGTAAACGTCCAAATATTCCATTTATTCCAATATTACTTCTCCTAATGATGTCAGCTGTTACCTTAAGCTTTCATCCAAGCAAAATATTACGTGACAAACAGTAGGCCTAATAAACATTCTGTACATTTTCCAGTCACATTTTCATCAAAGTGCGGATGTTTTTAAATACTGTAAAACTATTAACTATTATAACTATTATCCCTATGATGTGTCTGTGTGCAGATCTTTGATTTCACTCTGGATGAAGAGGATATGAATGCTCTAAGGTCTCTGAATCGAGGCTGGAGGGCCTGCGTCATTACTCAGTAAGAGAATATGGTATTCTATTTTTTAATAGTATGTAAAAAAGCATATGCAACTTTAAACACTTTAAACAGTAGGTGCACAGTAGCGCACATTTCAAAAATAACAAATTTTATTTTGCATTTAAGCAATTTTGTATGAAAATGTCTCAACTTATGAAATCAAGAAGGAGATTTTAAAAATGCAGCGGATATTCCTTCCAAACGACTCTTTTGGAAATGGAAGGTCACGTTAAATGAATTGCATTGTAGGATACAGTATGGTATGCAGTTACCGTAGCATGTTGCATTTCGGCAAATAGTAGATAGTGTGGGTGTTTTGCTCATACAGAGAATTCACAAAATGTGAACTGTATACTTACTAAATACTGTAAAAACAAACATAGTTAGCGAGCAGTTAACTGGATGGTGTTGTTGCTCCTCAGATTGGAACCACATCCCTTCTACCCCTTCAAGTGAAATGCTGTTAGTCTTGGATGACCTAGAGAAAAATGACCAAGCACTTCTGGAGGTTGGAGTGAAGAAGATACTGTTTTTGATCATTAGGTTCAGGTATTCATATGTGCATAAATAAACTATGACATTTTAAGGCACTGGAATAAAATGTTTTTGAAAAGCACTCACTCACAGATGTCATTACTGTAACGTCATTAAGTTAAAGGCATACACTATTGTTTAACAGTCTGGGGTCGGTAAGATTTCTAAATATATTTTTGAAAGAAGTCTCTTATGCTCACCAAAACTGCATTTATTTGATCTAAAATGCTGTAAAAACAGTAATACTGTGGTTATTACCATTCAAAATAACAGTTTTCTATTTTAATATATTCTAAAATGTAATGTAATTTGGAATAGGTAAATTTCAGCATCATTACGCCAGTCTTCAACGTCACATGATCCTTCAGAAATCATTCTAATATGCCGATTTGATGTTTATTTCTTAGTATTAACAATACTGAAAACAGTCATGCTGCTTAATACATTTTGCAGAATTCAAGACACATATTTTCAGCATTCTTTGTTTTTTTGTTTTTTTATCTTACTGACCCCAAACTATTGAATTATAATGTACTTAAAATAATGAAAATTTCACCCCAAAAATAACAAACAAACAAAAACAGTGGAAACAGTCATGTAAAATGGTCACTTCAGGATGTTTTAATTGTAACTGAGAACTCCAAAAAAAGTTTGTAACAAAGACTACAATATTAGCTTGTGCTTTTCAACTTCAATTCATAGTCTAACATATCACAGTATCTCCTGCTGACCTCTTTTCCAAAGGATCTGAGAAACAGCCAATGGCATCAGGCTTATGACAACCTACATTCACAAAGTCAATTCTCTCATAAAAGTGTTCTTCAGATCACTTTGTTGAATTCAATAAGGTGCCCCAGACAATCACCTGTGTTGCTCTTGGCTGGAATTCTGTTTGTCTCTCTCTGTGTGACCCTCTATACTGTTGGTTTGCTGGTTTCTGACAAGGCACACACATGCTGAAGCTCCAGCAATATGCTTCGGTAGATTTGGACCCAAGACCCACTGGCCCTTGTCTGGATCAAACACTTGAGTGCCCTGAGAAAAGTCCATGGCCTCCCAGGTGTACCCTCCCAGTACGTAGATCTTTCCATCCAAGACCGCCACCCCTGCCTCACTGTTAGGGTACCTGAGTGGGCCTATCTTGGTCCATTGATCTGTCTGCGGGTCAAAGGCCTCCACTCCCAACACGTCAAAGCGCTCCATGCTGTCCTCGTGGTCATCACTGCCCCCGATGACATAGATTCTGTCCTCCAGAGATGCCATAGAGTGCCAGCCTCGTGCCAAGATCATGGCCTGTCGTTCTGTCCATGTGTCCGCAGTTTTAGGGTCATAACTTAGCATGTCACGTCTGTATGGCCCGATCTGGTAATCATGACCTCCAGAGATGTAGACAATGCCCTTGTGAATAGTCCCCGCATGACCATATGTGAATCTATGAAAGAAGATTAAAAAAAAAAAAGTTTTAGGGTTGTTTGTAAGATAAGTTTTAATAATAACCTTTGACAGTTTTTTTATTTTATTGAATGTAAGGAAGGATGAGATTTGAGGCACTTTTATGGTGTTTTTTTGTTAATATTGATGTAGTTTGTCAGCCCTAATACATTATCTTTATGTTCTACAGTGGAAAGAAAGTCCTATGCGATTAAATCACATGAACATGAGTGTGATGCTATCAATTTGTGACAAAAGTACACTACTGTTCAGAAATTTTTCAGATTTCATGTTTTTGAAAGAATTCTCTTTATGCCTACCAAATCTGCATTTATTTGATTATTAATTTATTTTTATATTCATTTTTTTCTGTGATGGCAAAGCTGAATTTTCAACAGCCACTGCTCAAGTCTTCAGTGTCATACACTCCTTCAGAGATAATTTTAATATATTGATTTGGTGCTTAAGAAACATGCATTGTCAAATAAAATATTAATGTCCTTTAGTAATCTTACTGACCCCAAATTTTGAACAGTAGTGTACGAAGTGGATTCAAATTTCATATCCACATAAACTGGTGCAATGGTATGAAATAAATAAATAAATAAATAAATAACCAACCTTGGCAATCCTGCAACATAAGCCCAGTAGTCCTCAGCAGGATGGTACACTTCAACAGAAGACAAAGCACCGCTATCATTCCGTCCCCCAACAGCTATAAGACAGTCTCCCATGGTTCCCAGAAAGAAATCCACACGCCGCTGGTTCATAGGGGCACCCTGCAGATCAGCAGATCACTTGGATTAACATTCAAACTCCGGCACAATTCTCTACTTGTCTCATGCTTGGGGACAGGCTTTCTTTTTTTCTTTTTTTTTTGAAAAAACACTTAATTTGACATTTTATATCTTCATCTATATTGTTGTATCTATAAAATTGTAAACTCCAGTGATAACTGTGACTTCACTTTCCACTGACTTCACTGTCTCCCACACCTCTCGTTCAGTTGGGCGTGGTGGGGGGGACAAGTCTACTCATTTCCAAGACCTGGAAATTCTCTCCTCTCTCTTCTCCCTGCAATTACACATCTTTTGAATATCATGCCATTACTGTTACTAAACCTGCCAAACTTCATCTTATTGTCATCTAGTGGCCACCAGGTTGACTAGGCAACTTCCTGGAAGAGCTGCACATGCTGCTGTCCTCTTCTCCGGAAGTTGGTAGTTCTTGGTGACTTTAACGTTCACCTAGAAAAACCTCAAGTGACTGATTTTCTAACTCTTCTAGCCTTGTTCGACCTCACAAGACAGCACACCCTTGCGACACACATAAGCCACATTTCCACCGCAGGAACTTTACCCAGGAACTAGGAACTTTGGGGTGGTACTCGGGACTGCAGGGACCTGGGTCTAAATGAAGTTCCGGGTAAATAACATCTGTCCTCTCACCTCCAAGCCAGCACGTGACAGCCTCCAGCCCCTGGCTTACATATGTTCTCCGCGACCATTGAACCAAGCTCAGAGTTGCTGAGAGGAGATGGCGCAAGACTAAAGACCCAGCTGACTTAAGCAAGTATCATTCTCTCATATCCTCTTTCTCCTCTAGTGTTTCTGCTGCCACTGTCACTTACAACCAAAACAAAATACTTTAGTACAGGCAAATTTCCCAACTTATTTAAGCAATAAATAAGTTCCCACTGCTCAAAAAGCCAACATCTAATCCTACAGCAGTTGAAAACTACAGACCAATCTCACTTTTTTCTTTTCTGTCAAAAACTCTTGAAAGAGTTCAATCAGCTCTTTGCCTTTCTATCACAGAACAACCTACTTGACGACAATCAGTCTGGCTTCAAAAGTGGACACTCTACAGAGACCGCCATGCTGGTCTTGCTTATTCTACTAGACCTGTCAGCTGAGCTGCCTTTGACATTGTAAACCACCAGATCCTTCTGACCACCATTTCTGACTTTGGCATCACAGGTGTGATACTTCAGTCTTGCCTCGCGGCAGATCTTTCAAGGTTTTCGTGGAGAGGAGGGGTACCTGAGTAACATCAGCTAATCACTGGGGTGCCTCAAGGTTAAGTGCTCACTCCTTTTTTTCCCCCTCCATTTACACAACTTCACTGGGAATGATCATAAAGGTGCATGGTTTCTCCTACCACTGCTATGCAGATGACACACAGCTCTATCTGTTATTTCAACCTGATGATCCCACTGTCTCAGCTCGTATCTCTGCCTGCATTTCAAACATGTCTGCCTGGATGAAGGAGTTTCATCTACAGCTCAACCTTGTAAAGACGAATCTCCTTGTAATTCCTACAGACCTGTCAGTCAGTTGATCACAACATCACTGTGCAACTGGAGTCCACAACACTAACCCCAATCAGGAAAGCAAGGAACCTAGGGGTTGTGTTTGGTGACCAACTGAGTTTTTCAACCCATATTTCAACAGCCCGGTCGTGTAGGTTTGCGCTTTACAAAATCAGACCCTTCCTGTCAGAGTAATGCTACACAACTTTTTGTCCAAGCTCTTGTCATCTCAAGACTGGACTCCAGTGCTGAGCAATGTTGCTTGGGCACTTTCCCATTGAGAATGGGCAACAAATTTCTATCTGGATACTTCAGATCGTCGTGGGCCCTGTGTCTCACCTGGTTGCCCATTGGCGGAAACATTGCTCAAAAAGTTGTCTTGTGTATCATCACCTTAAGTCCCTGCAGATGTTCTAGAACGTAGCAGCATAGGAGAACCCATGACACACCCCTCCTCATCTCATTCTGCTGGCTCCGTTGTGGCCAGAATAAAATGTAAGGCTTTTAGAACTACCACTGGAATAGCACCTTTCTACCTCAATTCTTTCCTACAAGTTTTTCCCTACCAGCTAAGGTCAGCGGCATTTAGCGGTGAGGTCGTGAATTGCATCCCCCAACGCTCACCCCTCCCTTTCGAAAAACACATACGTAACAGAACGCAACAGAATGTAACTAGTGCTCTGTAGAGAAGTTTGCCCGTTTAGGGCTACTGTAGAAACATGACGGCGCAAAATGGTGACTTCACTGTAAGGGGACCCACAGTGTATGTAGATAGAAATTCTAGGGTAATAAAAACATAATGGCACATTATGTAAGGTGAACACCACTGAAAACATAGTTATGTATAGTATATATCATTTCTGTCAATGTCTGTCAGCGGATCATGTCGTGGCTGATCTGCTCAATAATAGATCCTCATAAATACTACACACTGCACCTTTAAGCACCCCATACCCTTAAACAAATGCACTTACACACACACACACACACACACACACACAAAAGAATTCTCCTCTGCATTTCTTCTCTTCTCTATTTATCCCATAAATGTGCACATTTGACAGTAAAGCATTGTTCTTGAGTTTGATTCAATAATAAAATATATAATTATGTAGTAATGAACAGATAAAATAATAAATAGTAATAAATGTAGTAATAAAACATAAAATAAATACCATTTAGTCATAGTCTGCAGCCCTGCTGTTGAAACTTAAATGTCACTGACTTTTTAAACTGTCAGGAGTGAAACAATTACCTTAACCCACAAGTTGCTTCGGGGGTCATATCGATACAGCAAGTTGCTTGCAGAATCTCCCCCATTGTCCCGCGAGGAGCTCCCACCTGCAGTAAAGATAAATCCCCCCAAAACTGCAACACAGTGGTGACTCCTCTGAGCTGGCAGCTGTGTCTCGACAACCCACTTTCCTGCTTCTTCATCCAGCCAGCACACCTCGGCACTCAACTCCTCTCCACGTTCAGACACCTCTCCTCCCACCAACAGCAGACGCTCCACACCTCCTCGAAGGCCTGTGCGTGTTGTCTGGAGTATAGGTTGGGCACTCAGCCTCGTGTGGTAGCCCACTGCGTCCTCCACTAATGCCTCACAGCCTGCATCTGGAGGCAGCAGGGAACGTATGGCCGGCAATATGCGCCCTATGAGGTCATCGGGCGGTATGAGGGCGAAACGAATGTTGGAGAGAAGCTGCTGGGCGACCGCAAGACGTTCTGGTCTTTGACTCAACCACTGTAAGGCAACCTGCAGAAGAGCTTGCTCATTCTCGTGCTGCACCTGCTCATCTGCGAGGTAAGCACAAAGCTTGGGCAGCCGCACATCTTGGAGGAACTCGGATGTGATGGAAAGTGTGGTGAAATGCTCCAGAATAAAGCGGTCTATGAAGGCGTCCAGCCGGTCTAGACTATAAAGGAAGACAAGCTCCTGAAGGTACAAGTAGTTGTCCTCACGTACCTCTTTCTCCAGATATTGGCAACAGAAATCTACAGCTCGCCACACCTGCAGCAAGTGAGCAGTTTCCAGGACATAGTCGATGTTTCCACCATCAAGTGGTAACTCTCCACTGTACAGGAAGTCCACTACTGCTTTAACACCAACGTATGAGGCTCCCACCAGCTCTACCTCTGCCTCATGTTCCTCTCGCATGCCCAAGGTGAACATCGCCTGGAAGTAGGGGCTGGACACTGCAAGCAAAGCCCGATGTGCAGGGATCCGCTGGTCATCGGCCACCAGAACGACATCACACAGCTGGCCATGCTGTCTTTGCTCATTTAAACCTTGAAGGAGGTAGTTAGCCTGGTCTGCCCATCGATACACCTGTTGTACATCAAAGTTAGTGCATGATAGTTTCAAGACACTTGAAACAGACCCAATTCTTATCATCCCAGTGTTTAGACTTTATACTGACACCTGGGTGCTTGAGGTTTGTTAGCTAGTCATGTGACGCCAACATGGTGACATTCATAGGGCCCACTTCATGAAGAATAAAACGTTTTCTAGCAGACTGATATACCTGGAGTCTTCATCTTGTGTGAGAGCAGAAGATTTGAATGTTTTTATATATTTATTTAATATATATATATATATATATATATATATATATATATATATATATATATATATATATATATATTTTTTTTTTTTTTTTTTTTTTTTTCAAGTTGTTAATTTACTGATGTTTGAACTTTTTATAATTAGTAAAAATAAAAAAAAAGACGGTGTACCTTTTTTACTTACTATAAAAAATATTGCTTTTATTAATAATGCAATTATTGAGTGTCAATAAATGTTTATCATTTTATGAATTTTAATTATTTATAAAAACAGAATGTGACATGATTATGCATCAGTGTTATTTTATTATTATTTCTATATTATTATAGAATGTATTAATACATTGAATTTTTATATTTTTGTTTTAATTTAACAAGCTTCAACTTGAACTTATTTCATGAAGTTAGTTTTCATTTAAGATTTTTAAGTTTAAGTTTTTCATCTGATATTTATATTTTACTGCAGCTTTACTTCAATTATCGAAAATGAGATTTGAATAATTTTAGTTAACAATAACATCACTGTTATGCATACCTTTGAAGATTCACTTATTCTGTGAGGACGTGAAAGACGAGATTGCTTCCCAATGTCCATTGTGCCACCTGCCATAATACTATCTGCAAAATATCGTAATCATAATTAATTATCGGGAGTAATTAAATGTAACCATATAATATACAATTATATAACGTTAAAAATAGGAACAGACATAGTCAAAAAGACAAAGACTGAATACAAAAGAAAAGGACATTTACACAATAACTCGTGACTACGTTTCACTCATATCAATTTAATTGGACATATTTTATCGATACAGCTGTGACAACAGTCATATAGTCAAATGCAGATATTATTTTACCATTTTTCCATTCTTTGTCCGTATTAACTACTAATTAAATACCCGCACGCGACTATAAACAAGTTATTTTGACCGTGGCACAGTGAAGCTGAGTTCTCACTTCCGTGTTGACCTTTACATCAAAATAAAAGTCACTGTTTTGTACTCAATTTCGCCCTGAAGAAATTCATAATAATATTAATATTAAGAATAATTAGAATAATACGGTACATGAAAGGGGCTTATTGACTCACTGATCATCTAATCTATTTTAAAACGTTAACAAAAAAACAAACAAAAAAAAAGTAGTAGCATATTGTAATGTGAAAATAATTAATTAAATTGGTTTGACAAAGACAACATACTGATCTAATATTTAAGCTTATTATTATAATAATATTTTAATTATAATTAATTCAATTATGACTTTTTCTAAGACCAAATTTCTAACACTAACTCGACAAGCTATGACCCTCAAATTTTGTCTAAAGTCAAAAATTTTTAACACAGGTCCGATTTACAGTTTTTCTTAAACCGACGATAAAAACTTTCCCCAAAATCCCATAGACTTACATTGATGAAATTTTCAAATCACAGCAAAAACCCTTCAATCTTCAACTTCAAAAATTCAAATGTAAACGCACAGAAGCCTATTAAGTTTCAATGTGCTATCTATCTATCTATCTATCTATCTATCTATCTATCTATCTATCTATCTATCTATCTATCTATCTATCTATCTATCTATCTATCTATCTATCTATCTATCTATCTATCTATCTATCTATCTATCTATCGTACATTCCGGCTATATTTTAGGTTAAGTTTTTATGCAACATGATAATTGTTGTTTTGAAATTAATTTATTCTATTCTGAATGAGAATTTCAAGGGAAGGGATGTGCTTCTTGTAACCATGCAAATAATTGTAATGGTCCTAGAAATAGCCTTCATTTTCTTGATTCAAAATAAAACTTTTTATTGAATTGAAAATGCTTTGCTGCAATTCACCTATGGTAATTCTCGATGTAATCCAACTATTACCGAAAAGAGCAGCGTCAGGATGAATCCAGGTCCACAAGATGGCAGAGTAACTCAGACCAAATGTTATGGCAGAACTGGGTGGATTTAATGTAGCTCAATACCCAGGTTGGCCATTAGGAGGAGGTGAAAATCTCTCTGATTCACTGGAACAGCAACCTGACAGACAAATATCACTAACGCCCATTAAGAGGCAATAGGAAATGAATCGAGTCGTGAAATTAGTTGCCTCTCCATCCCGCTGAGAGAAGAGACCTTCCTGCCACACCAGCAGCCCCTCTGCCGCACTTTGGAATTTATCTGCATTTCCTATTATTCCCCCGGCTTTGTTCTGCAGTTAGTTGCGTTATCTTCCTTTGCATCGTCGAAATGGCAACGCGAATTGACAAAGAGGCTTGCAGAGAAGCATACAATCTGGTGCGAGACGACAGCTCAGATATATGCTGGTGAGTGAAGCCTTGATTTGCTGCAAACGCACATCCAGATATGTGCTGTTTGGCGCGTGCTGGCGGAACTGGTTACATTGTTTCAACAATTTGATTCTTTCAAATGATACATTTTAACGCTGTTTTTAATGACATGAATGTTCGTGGTGCAACATGTAGGGATGGGTCTTTTAACCCAGGGGCAGTGTCTCAAAATCTAATTTGCAGCCTACATGGTTAGCATTTACCCCCACCCCCCCAAAAAAAATCTAGGTAGGCTGCTTGCTATATTTTGAGACAAATCCAGCGTTTTGGCAACAGTTAAAATATACATTTTCTGTTTAAAGGGCATCTTTTAAGTATGACGGATCTACTATTGTACCAGCTGGTCACGGGACCGACTATGAAGAATTCAAGAGTCAGTGCACAGGTGAGTTCATTTTCTTCTATTTACCTGCTTTATGTTGGGAGGACTTTTTACTAAATAAATTGTTAAAGGGATAAAATGAAAGTTTTTAATAAAGCACAATTTACTCACCACATGTTGTTCCAAACCTGTATGGCCTCCTTTCTTCCTTCCTTGTTAGGGTCTGACGACAAACTCAGTCACCATTCACTTACAATCAAAAAAGATGCAATGAAAGTGAATAGTGACCTGAGTCTTACAGGCTCTAACCTTCCCCTTTTAGTTCCACAGAAGAAGAAAAAAGAAAGAAAAAAACTCTAGAAACTACAGGGTTTTTAACAAAACATGACTGTGAGTAAATGATGTCAAGTTTCATTGGGGGTGCACTGTCACTTTAAGTTCTTACATGATAGGAAGTAATTCATATTCCATGGTAGACCATACCAAATATGGTATATCGTACTTGTCCTAGATGACATGACATAGCTAGAGGGTGAGCAACTGGTGAGATGTTAATGAGAGGTTTTTGCTAAATACAAGCACATTTGAATTGATAATCAATTGATCAACAGAACTCATTAGGTTTATATTGATACCTAATTTAATGTGGTTTTGGGGAATGGGGACCTAATGAGCTACTATTCTGCATGCAGTATATTTTATAACTGTAAATAACTGTCTAGCTCCACCGAGAGAATAAAGTGATGTAATTTCTCGCCTCTCGTTCTGTCATCCTTAATGAACAGAGATTTGGGTGTGGTGCTCAGTTCAGTCTCCGTGAGTAGGTTGTGTAGCCGCTAGCAGATGTAAACTTGTACAAATGTTGCAATACCATGGCTTCCGCCATTGTGCTCTGACAGATGATCAAGGATGTCTTCCTTTATGGAGCAGTATCATGTTGCAATAAGCTCTTTTATTGCTGGGAAATACTTTGTGAGAACTTTAGTCATGAAGTTTACTTATGAAAAACAGAAAAGTGATTTGTGCTGTAGCTGTCCATAAACTTTTTATCTAGCAATAAATATTTTTTTTTGTAGGCTCTTGAGTAGTTGGAGAATCTTCTGTGTATATGAGCATTGCAATCCACTCTAAAAAGCTACAAAGCTAAAATAGAACAGCAAATTTGCTGCTTTATAAAGAGGTATCATAAAGTGTGTCAGTAGCATAATTAATTACTTTATCATGTGGTTTTATGTGATTTCATAGCTTACATGTGTGTTCTGCTTCGCTTTTCATGTTAAACTTAGCTTTTTACTTTAATGCATAAACTCAAAATGGGTTTTTGGGTCAAAGTGACTAAAATTATAGAGCGGGTCACATTAATAAAACGATACATTTAGCATAGCATTACATCTGAAGCTTATGTTTGAGGTGATTTCTAACAAGTTTAATATTTTAAAATATTTATTTTTGCTGCATCATCATAGCCTGGAAACCTGGAAGTATAGAGTACTTTGTAGTCAGCACAAATACACTGACTTTCTGGAAGCGAGTTCTTCAGAAATGTGCTGCAGACACACAAGAGGAAGTAAAAGTGTGTGGAACCATTGCCACATTTCAAAAATATATGTAGTGTTTTCACGCAATCAAATATATATATATATATATATTTTTTTTTACTAGAGTCCATGCTTTCTCACTGTTGACTGTTGGCATGTTGACTCATAACAAGCACATGCTCACTTCCCAAATGGGGTTTGTTTGAGGTTTCAGTTCTATTGAAATGGAGACCAGCAGAGGTCTCTATAATGTGACTTAGATTCATCATCCACTTTGCTCTTGAATCTTTAACAGCCAATGTGCCAA
This sequence comes from Paracanthobrama guichenoti, assembly GCA_018749465.1. NCBI lineage: Eukaryota > Metazoa > Chordata > Actinopteri > Cypriniformes > Gobionidae > Paracanthobrama > Paracanthobrama guichenoti. The sequence goes on along the minus strand of CM031960.1, from coordinate 764,954 downwards.
ATACAACTGACAGTATTACCCATGGTTCCCTGACTTAGCTTCTTAAACCTTAAGCCCAGTTAATCAACAACAGAAAACCAGATATTATCAGTCTCGAGTAGTACCAAGGGAATACACATGGACATTTGTTTTCCAGGGAAGATCTGTCTGTCTGTCTAATTAGGATATAAATACATATGTGTGTGTGTGCGTGTGTGTGTGTGTGTATATATATATATATATATATATGTATATGTGTGTGTGTACATTTATTGCTGTAATTATTAGAGATGAGCAGAAGTTTCAGTAGAACTATATTCACAGATCTATAAAGAACAAAGTGCAAAGGCGTGTATCACTAATAAGTGAAATGGTTTAGTAAGAGCTTTCTTCCACATAATGCTATATTTGTACCTTTGTAAACAGAGGCACGCCAGAGTTAGGTGCAATTGATGTTATCTTTGAATCTTGTCCCAGTGCCACTGCAATGCAGTTGTAGCACATTTGTGAGGAAGTGGCCAGCTGTTAAGCTGTGAGAGACTGGGAGTGTTACATATAAATTATTAGACTCTTATCAATAGAGTCGGTTAACTAGATCACCTCCTTTCCTCACCCACTTTCTCTTTTCCTTGTTTTTCATGTGATGTGATGTCATAGAGCTTAAATTTCTCAGCCTTGTCCGCCGCTCGCACGTGATGCTCTCAGATTACGTTTTATGTCATGACTTCTTTCTCTGGAAAACTAAACAATGCAATAGTGTAGATTCAAAACATTCGCTACAATGGGGACAGTGTTCATTCAAATCCAAGCTGTTTAACAGCAGACAAAGTTCAGCTAAACTGGAGAGACCGTAATGAAATGCATTAATGTTAATATTAAAGTCAAGATGAAATCAAACTCGATTTACTTTTACTCACGTTCCTGGTTTTATTCTGCACAATTCATTGATGCATGTTATTCCAAATAATAAAAAAATATATATATATTTTTTTTTCAAAATGTAATTTGCTCTGCCTTTCCTTTTCAGTTGACATCACAAAAATCTCTTACTTATTTAACCCCACTCCTCCAGGCACCATGGCTCCACCCCTCACTTTTCACTCGTTTTCTCGTTGATTATGGTTTCACTTGAAAATATCAGATTACAAAAGTGAAATAAGTTGTTACTTTCTAAAAATACAGACCCAGTGCATACAGAGATATTTGACAGATTGACAAACTTAGTGGCAAAGTGGATGTAAGTGATGTATAGGTTTATTAATTTTTTTACTTTTTATTTTATCTATATAGATTTCTTTAAGTGTGTGTGTGTGTGTATGTTTTTCTTTATTGTCTGACTTTTTAATTGGGGAAATAATTGTGCTGTTTTTTAATTTGTGGCCAAACTGATGTATTTCAAAAAAAAAAAAAAAAATATATATATATATATATATATATATATATATATATATATATATATATATATATATATATATATATATATATATATATATATATATATATATATATATATATATATATATATATATATATATATATAATAATATTGACCATGTATATTAAATATGGTTCTTGTCTGCCAGAGTATGGTCTGATTTATCTTAATTTAGAGGCTTTTCTCAACAAATGTTGATTTGTATGTGATGAATTTAATGAATCATGTATTTAATTTGATCAACATTTTTAATCAATTGACAGTCCTAAAAGAAACAAATGAAATTCAAGAAAATGGCACGCATCCTCCTTGATAAGGTTCCTCCTTGCTTTCTCTCTAACTCTCAGATGACGCCCGTCTCTTTGGTTTTGTGAGGATCACGACGGGCGACGCCATGAGCAAGCGTGCCAAGTTCACCCTCATCACCTGGATTGGTGAGAACATCAGTGGACTGCAAAGAGCTAAGATTAGCACTGACAAGACACTGGTAAAAGACATTGTGCAGGTGGGTTTCGCGTTTTCTAATTCCCTCACTCATGCCGTATGCAAATTCTCTGACTCAGATTTACAAAATTTGGCACACCCAGGCACGCAGACAAAGATGTCCATTTTCACTGTAAACAAATCGGTGCGTTCATGCAAACAATCTCAGGTCCTGCACCTCCATCACTCATAGTGTGTTTGCTGTCCTTTTTCCGTGCAGAACTTTGCCAAGGAGTTCATGATCAGCGATCCCCGAGAGCTGGAGGAAGACTACCTCCGCAATGAGCTGAAGAAGGCCGGCGGGGCCAACTACGACGCCCAGGCCGAATAGAACTTGGGGACGGGTTTCCATAGGGTTGGATGAGAAGGAAGGGGGAAACGTCATCTCGTACACATGCACACACATGCACACACATGTACACACAAACACACACACAGACAAATGCAAATATACATACCTCACCCCTATCGCCGGTCTGGCCATGGTTGATCTATCTACTGTATTGTGCATCATCTCAATGTCATCTCTGCTAGTGCTATGAGGTTATCTTTTTTTTTTTTTTCAGGGGCATTTTTTTTAACTAATCAGTTTCTGAGGATGCTCCTTTGGCTCAGAGGTGTCATCACTGTGATACTCTTCCATAATCAATGGAGAGCATACGAGTCCAGCGTTGTTTTCTAAGGGGTTTATTATGACTTTTCATCTCCCCGCTGACTCCTCTAATACAGACCACTGTGTTTACTGTCTCAATCTCCCATGGAGAGGAAGACATCATGGAATGTGTGCATTTGTGTATGTGTGTGTTTGCAGACACTGCACTGTGACTGGCTAATTTGCATGCAGGGGGTGGAGTCTCAAATGATCCTGTAGCCCTGATTGGCTGTTTGTCTCCATCCAACCAAGGAGCAGCCATTTCTCTAGTGTAGCCTTCATTTTGGATCAAATTAAAACACCCAAAAATGTCGTCATTTTTTTTTTTTTTAAGTAGGTTTAATTTACATTAAAAATACAATCTGTGGTTCTTCCTTTACAATAAAAATGCCTCCCGAGCCAAGACAAGAAATAAGATGGTCACAAAAGCAATCATGTCAGAATAAAATTTGTTGTTTTTTCAAGACGTCTTGTCCTTGTGTATTATATTTTGCTTTGCGATTTTACTCTTTGACGTTATTGCACTGTGGGTTAGCCTCTGCCCCGCTTAGGTAATGCAAGCCGCTTGGCACGGCATTACTCCTCTGCATGAATGCTAACAATCCCAAGGGGCTTATGGGGGAGTCCCAGGGGTTGTCATGGCCACCGCTGTGGTCAGGCTGCCTCACGCCAAGCTGCTCTGCTCCAAAGCCTGTCAATAATGGTCTCTCCTCTCCCCCCAAAAACATTTCCCATTTCCCCCTTTCTCCTGTTGTAACCTCTTTTCTCCTCCTCCCCATCTCTCTTCTTACTCTCCCTGCCTTGTATTTAGTCCAACAGATGTGGGTCCAACTGCATAATTGCTTAATCCATAATCTATAAGCTTCTTCCAGGCTGCTTTTATGACGCTGAGTTTTGGTAGCGCAGATAGATGTGAAGCAGGAGTGTAGACGCTGAAATTGGGGCCTGTGGAATATCTGTGTGTGTGTTAATAGTTGGTTAAATTGGGTCAGTAGACCTAAGTATTGCTAAGCCCAAGTTTGGCATGTACTGTTTATGCTATAGACATGAACGATAGGAGAGATGTTTTTACTTTTCAAAGACATAAAATAGGCATTTTTTAAAATGCTTTGGTGTTGTTGAGGATGTATATTTAATTGTACATTTTAACTTTTTTTGGGGTCACACTTTAGGGTCAAATTCTCACTATTAACTAACTATTAGACTTTTGCCTCAAACACCTAATTACTGCTTGCTAATAGTTAGTAGGGTAGTTAAGTTTGCCTATTGGGTAGGATTAAGGGATGTAGAATATTGTCATATTCTACATTCAATAAGGCATTAATATGTGCTTTAATGACTAATAAACAGCCAATATCCTAATAATATGCATGCTAATAAGCAACTTTGAGAATTAGACCCTAAAGTGTTACCTTTTGTTTCTTTATTTCCTTTATACTACTGTTCAAGTGTTTTTGTTGTTGTTTTTTTAAAGAAATTAATACTTTTATTCAGCAAGGATGCATTAAGATGACAGCCAAAACATATATAATGTTAGAAAAGATTTCTATTACGAAAACTAGTTGAAATCGCAGTTTCAACAAAAATAATTAGAATTTTCAATAATGGCTGCTGAAAATTCTGCTTTGCCATCAGAAAATTTAATTTTAAAATGTATACATACATGAACATGTTACTTAATTTTTGTAATAATATTTCTAATTAATATATTTTATACTGGTGAGCAGACTTTCAAAAACAAAACAAAAATCTTACTGACCCCAAAATATTGAGCAATAGTTGCCATCAAACTGCACTTAAAGTTAATCTTTTAAAATACACTTTAAATATAATCTCAATATCGTTATAATATTGCAGTGTCTAAATTAGGCTTAGATTAAACCAGGATTAGGCCTTAGTTCAATTAGGACATTTAAGTAGCTTTAATAAAAATGCCTTGAAAAAATAAATATAAAAAAAAAAAAAAACATTACTGGTGTCAAGACAAACCAATGGCTTATTTTAAGATATGTCAGTGCCTTTCAGTTAAAACAGCCCAAATAGGAATTTTAGTCTGGGACTTGGCTTAAGTCTTGTCTGTGAAACCAGGGCTTTGTTTTTAGTGTTTTATACTTAACTAATCTTGACTAAATATATTTAATTTTAATATCTGTTCAAATATGCATTGATAGTTGTCGGTGGGCTTTTATGACTTTTATGACTTGGGCCAAGAAACCACCTTGCAAATGCTTTACAAGATCCTAAAAACGTTAAATGTTAGCAGCTGCATTGCACCTAGAGGAACTGTGTGTTTGTAACAGATCTTTGCTCGAATAGCTTGAGTAGCAGGTGTTGTTGAGGGACTTTGGGGACGGCTTTAATGAGACAAATTACATGTGAATGTTAATTAGTCTCTCCTGACACTGGGAAACAGGCATTGTATTGATCTTGTCAACAAGAATTTCATGTTTAAGCCACTCAGTCAGACAGGCTAGTCCTTATCTTTACCTCTCTGCCTGTTGGGGCTTTGAGTTGCATACGTGTTCGGACATCTCCAGCGTTGCCTGCTTGCGTTTGTGCAGCTCGCTGTCATACAGAATGTGTGTTTGAGAAAGAATGCGTGCGTGTGTGTAGACATGTTTCTGGAGATTCTGGAGTCACTGCCAGCTATTCTGCTTGGATCCTTCCTGCATTCCAGAGGCCTCCCAGTGCAAGCGTATTTCATACCCCACACACATTACTGAAGTCATGTGATGATTGTTTTTGGATAATTATTACAAAAGAGAAATGTATACTATTGTTTTAAAAGTTAAGGGTCGATAGGATTTTTAAAATGTTAGACTGAAAGAAGTCTCATGATCATCAAAGATGCATTTATGTGATCAAAAATACAGTAAATTGTCAAATTGTTGCAATTTAAATTATAATATATTTTAAAATGTGATTTATTACATGATTTATTCAGTCTGATTCTTAGAGTCACCAAATGAGTCTGTCATGTACATTACATAATACATTTGTTAGCTGCTTTAAATCTATTTTGATTTCCAATTACTAAGCAAGTAGCGTAGGAGGAGTCTGAGTAGAACAAACACAGTCTTCTGTTAACCTTTTATGGCTCCCTCTGGAAGAACCAAAATGGAGAGCAGTGTTCACACAAAGTTCTGTTGTTTTGCCTTATTGCTTGCTTTTTGACGCTTCAAAGGTGTTGGCAAAGGGAAATTTGCTTAAAGGGATAGTTCAGCCTGAAATGAAAATCAAGCCATCTTTTACTCACCCTGCTGTTGTTCCAATGCCCTATGTCCTTCTATCTTTTTCGGACCTCAAAAGGAGAAATTTTGAAAAATGTCCTGCACGTGCTCCTCCATTTAATGGCAGTGAATGGTGACCAGGCTAAAAAGGATACAAAAGTATCACGAAATGATACAGTGAACCGTGTGCCATATATGGAAAGTGCTCAGGAGCCATGCTATAAAGAGATCTCATTATATTCTGTCAAAATACTGAGCTCGGTCGTTACTCTGTGCGTGTTCCTGTGAGTGTGTATGAGCCGCCAGCAACCGCTCACGCAATGTCATCACTGTTATCACAACCAGTACAAAACATTCACTTAAGGAGGTTTACCTTATTATGAGTATTATTGTATTATTTCTTATCATTTACATTATAGAAGAGACAAGAGTCGCGTTTGTTTCTATTGAACCTGATTTCCCAAAATGGTGCGTGTGTGTGCTTATCCTGGGTGCCATGACAACAGTGCGAGTTATAGTAAGCATGAGTGGCTTCTGACGGCTCACGCACTCTCAGGAACGCACACAGAGCAACGGCCAAGCTCAGTATTTTTTTTTTGCCTGGTCACCATTCACTGCCATTATATGGAGGAGCGCGTACAAGATGTTTTTCAAAATATCTCCTTTTGAGGTCCGAAAAAGATAAAAAGACATAGGGCATTAGAACAACAGCAGGGTCAGTAAAAGATTACTTTATTTTCATTTCAGGGTGAACTATCCCTTTAAATACAAACACCTTTATTTGCATTTTATGGGACTAAATGTACTGGAAATCTAACTAAATTGACGGTGGTATGATTTTTTTTGACTGTGGTATATATTAAAGATGGTTTGTGAGCACGGTTTACAGGAACTGCTGGTTAGTTCGGATGAGTCTAGCACTGGGGGAAGAGGAAGATGGGATTTTACTGGGGCGAGAAAGGGGCGCCCATTGAGAGTGAGTGAATGGGTCACTTCGCAATGTTCCTGTGAACCGTTTAGAATTTGGCACAGTGCTGTCATTGTCATGAGCTAACAAGATGCACTCCAACCAGCCAAACCTGGCTCAGTGGTCCAATTGTCACTAACCTGCTGGCCAATAGTAGGGTCGCCATCACCAACACTGTTCCCAACAATCCAACTTGGAATTTTCTCATATGCTGTTGTCCACAAATGTTGAAAGTCCTGGAAATATTTGAAGAGTTCAGATGCAAAAGCCTCTAAAAGCCACTTCAGTCAAAAATGAGATAACGATACTGAGTGAATGCTCTCCCCATATAGTATACGTTCATAAAATACTTCCACTTTAAACCCACTAAATCCCAGCCTCAGCCCATTCAGAAGTACCGGTACTTAGATAGAAACCTATACATAGGAGCCTGACAAAAATGCTTATTTTAAAGAAAAACATCAGATGGATTTAGAGGCTTTTGCATCTGAAGTATTCATTTGAAAACAGCAATATTTATAAAAAATGTGAAAATGTGAAATATGTTCACTGATCATATGTTCAGTTGTGGGTTGGAGTCAGCTTTATGAAGGTTTGTTTTTGTAGAAATGCAAATTGGTACTCTGGAAAATGCTTCAAGTTCAGGGCAGAAAGAAATTAAAGGCACAATATGTAATTTTCACTGCTGGAGGTCGCTTATTAAAAACAAAGAATCTTCACCTCAAAAGGATCCAACAGAAATAATATTCATGGATGAGCTAATGTATTAAAGATTTATTAACAGTACTGTAGTATGAAGCAGGGTGGGGCTGAAAGCCGTTAGAGCGGAACGAGGCCGCTGGAGTGATTGCTAATGAGAGACAAGCGTGACACACGGCTTGAGAGCAGTGGAGCTTTTATTATTCCGCAGACGAGCGCTTCCACTTCTTCCGCTCATGCGTATGTGGGGTAACGCAGCGCTATTTTATCATATTAGATACATTTGGGATAATGTAAGTACATAAGTCAACTAAATATATAACATTGTTCTAGTGATTTTTGGATATTTTAATCCAAAAATCGTACATATTGTGCCTTTAACCTGCAAAATGAAAAATATTGTTTTTCTTTCCTGCTGGTCGTTAGTGCAGATTTGTACTTGACCTGCCAGTTTAACTGAATTCACCACAAAACTGATGCATTGTATTTTTTAGCAACTTATTATTTTTTTGTAGTATCTGAAAACCAAAAGTGTTCAAATATTTTTGAAAGAAGTCTCTTATGCTCACCAAGGATGCATTCATTTGATAAAAATACAGCATTTATTTGAAATATATATTATTTTGTAACAATGTAAAAGTCTTTACTGTCACTTCTGAACAAATTAACGCTTCCTTCTGAATAAAAGTATTATTTCCTTAAACAAAAATCTTACTGACCCCAAATGTTTGAATGGTAATGATCAAAGGTAACATGCACATGAGAATGCAGCACTGGCAAGGCCTCATAAATGCAACTATAAACATTAACCAGGAACCAACATCATTTTTCAGTAATGAAACAGGAAGTAGCCCTACCAGAAATCCAGTTTGAATCTGGCTGAATTGAATTATTCCAAAAAAAATCTATCAATCTCCCTGAACTGTTAGCCGACTAGAAATTTCTATTTAATTGGGCTATAGCGCTTTAGTATATGGGTCAATGAGCTGGATAACAAAGTTATTAATTTATTGATTAGGCCCACTTCTTGCAAACCAATGCAGGGACACACACAATTTGATGAAAGGTCAAGCGCAAAGATCAAAATAAAATGTCAGCTTTTATAGTCTCAAACAAATTCAGCTGTTTAATTATAATCTAATTAAAATATCTCAAGTACATCTCCTATAATAAAATATCCAATTTGACCTCATATTTCATGGAGTTCAATTATATTTTAAGGTGGCGCATAAAAATAAATAAATGTCAATGTAAGTATTTTATTTAGCTATGCAAACCAAAATGAGTGTACAAGAGTTATGGGATAATAAAGACTTTTTTTCTAAACACAGAGCCTTTGATATTCTTAACCAGATACCAGTGCCATGCATCATTCACACTTGAGGGCAGGGTAGATAGAAAATAGACAATAGCAAGAAAAAAGCCAAGACTTTTGAGAGAATTGTTAGTTCCTTATTAAACAATGTGTGGTATTGATAACAGTGATGTGGTTAAGCATGAACACAAATGAGCACCACAGAGAAAGAACAGTGTTTGCATGCACTTCTATGAGCGTGGGTGCTAAGGTTTTCAACATTTCCTGTATACTGAGTGTGCTACAGGCTTTTACCTTATAGGGCCGTGGAACGACAGTGGCAGATAAAGGAAGGAGAAAGAAGAAAATCGAAAAGAAAGAGAAAAACCTCATGCCTCAACTTGCAGATTGGAGGTGCCACAGACAGTGACTATGGTTAGCTTATACCGCCAGAGAAACATTTCCACTGTTTCACTTTAAGTCTGCCTTTTAGAAACATGACACACAGAGCTACAAAATATGACCCTTCAATGCAAATAGTTGTATTACAACATTTGCTATCATTTTGAATATGATTATACATTTTAAAATGATTATAGATTAAATACAATTAATTAAATAGTAAAATACTAACATACAATATTATTATAAGCAAGTTCATGGTTATATTATACAATATCAAGAGATTAAAAAAAATGTATGTGAAATGAATATATAAAAAGACATATATGGGGATATGTGACCTTCGCACATATTAAAGCAATACTCGTGTTTAGAAGGGTGGTGTGATTTCTATAGGGAATCATGATAGGCAAAGGAAACCAAATAGTATAATACAGCTGCAGCATATTCAAATATTGCAGCACATAAATAACTCAGTACATCAGCAGCACAGTTATGCTTCATTAAATAAATGAGTTTACTTTTTTCTGTATGCTTTCACATTTGATTCTATGCAGGCACAAGACTTCCACAGGAACAACAAAAGTGAAAAAGGCCAGGCCTATGCAGGTTGGTCTGCAGCACAATAGCGGCATTGTAGAGGTTTACACCTGCTCATTATAGACTGCACTGTAGCTACACGGTGACAATGTACAATTAGGTTGTAAAAACCTGTTGTTCACATGTACTATGACCTTTACGCATATATGTAATATATACAAACCTTGACAATTTCAAGATTAGATAGACTCTCATAGAGTAAAGGTTTGACCGGTTTTGGTACATTTATTACAAATGCCAATTACAAAAATGACTTGTGGTTATCTATTGCTGTGATCTCATGTGAGTGACAGGTTGTTGTCCTGCCTTCACCCTATAAACATGTCATCAGAGAAAAGATGTCACTGCAAGCAGAGAGATATTTTAATTAAAGAACACATAAGAATTGTCCATTTTGACTTCGTGGTGACTTTAAATCAAGTCATGCTTTAAATCTAATATTGTGAACAGGTTTGAGGGTTAGATTTAAGTTTAAGATGTAATAAATATCAATACATGAAAATTACTGAGTCAACGAGAGGCCCTAATATAACTTCTAAGGTGTTTGTGTGTGGGTCAGTTTTGGCTTCGTTGTGGAGACGAGATGTCCCCAAAAGATCAGTGAAAACCAAAATCATCTACACTGTGGGGACCAGTCACAAAAATATGGCTTAATAAGCATACTAAATGATGCCTTAATGAAAATTAAGAAGTGATTATGAGGGCTGGAAGGAATAAGGAAATAGCTCAGTATAAAAACAATATAAGTTAATAAAAGGTTATATACATGGTAATACAACAAATGTGTGTATGTACTTTGACTCGACAGAAGTAAAGAATACAGATACACACACAGCAGTAGAGAATCTCAGCTTTGAGCATTGGCTCTGTGTTCAATAAGCCTCCATGCTGGGCGGATGGTTGATGCGCATGCGCAGTAGGCTACATTCATTTTTATCTGCCGTGAGGTTTTGCCATTCATTCATTACATAGGAAATTCTGTCTTTCTGTTTCCGTCACGTCGAATTGAATACTATCCCTCCCTGCAGCTCATCTGATTTGACTATTTCCATTTCTCTTTTTTTTACTAGCCCTTTCAGTTACTGAAATGTCCTTAAACGGCTTCTTTTAAAACTTCTGGTTAAGACTGCTGAACGTCACCGCGTCAGCGAGCATCACGCCCAGATCTCACATGAATCTCATGCCCTTAAAAGGCGTTTTTCATCGCCTGTTGAGAAAGATCTGTAAAGCCCCACGAAAAAGTCAAAGCTGCTGCTTTAAATGGCTGTATTAGTCTGACCTCTTACGGTCAACAAGAAGTACTACATTACTCTACAATGACAGGCAAATTAGTTCGCTGAGCCAACCTGTAAAAACTAGGCTAATTATGAACTAATTCAAACTAATTATATTATATAACCCATATTTATATATATCTAACCTACTTGCCAACCTTATGTGCTGTTTTATCTTCAGATAAGCAGAGAGACAATGTAGACACAATCATTCAGATGCCATAGACATCATCCTGGTGTCCCATCCTAAAATTTAAAAGGCAGCTATATATTTTCATGTAAAAATACCACATTTATTTTTTGAAAATGAATAATCAATTATTGAATATGCTTAAAATAGTATTTAGAAAATATTTAGTTTCTATTATATATTATTTATTTAGATGCATTATTAGTTACTTTAATTTTTACATTAAATTAATTAATGTTTTATTAAGTGTATTTATTAATTGGGTTGGTTCAATCTTATTATATATATATATATATATATATATATATATATATATATATATATATATATATATATATATATATATAATATATAATATATAAAATTAATTAAAAAAAAATATATATATACACTCACCTAAAGGATTATTAGGAACACCTGTTCAATTTCTCATTAATGCAATTATCTAATCAACTAATCACATGGCAGTTGCTTCAATGCATTTAGGGGTGTGGTCCTGGTCAAGATACTCTCCTGAACTCCAAACTGAATGTCAGAATGGGAAAGAAAGGTGATTTAAGCAATTTTGAGCGTGGCATGGTTGTTGGTGCCAGACGGGCCGGTCTGAGTATTTCACAATCTGCTCAGTTACTGGGATTTTCACGCACAACCATTTCTAGGGTTTACAAAGAATGGTGTGAAAAGGGAAAAACATCCAGTATGCGGCAGTCCTGAAGGCGAAAATGCCTTGTTGATGCTAGAGGTCAGAGGAGAATGGGCCGACTGATTCAAGCTGATAGAAGAGCAACTTTGACTGAAATAACCACTTGTTACAACCGAGGTATGCAGCAAAGCATTTGTGAAGCCACAACACACACAACCTTGAGGCGGATGGGCTACAACAGCAGAAGACCCCACCGGGTACTACTCATCTCCACTACAAATAGGAAAAAGAGGCTACAATTTGCACAAGCTCACCAAAATTGGACAGTTGAAGACTGGAAAAATGTTGCCTGGTCTGATGAGTCTCGATTTCTGTTGAGACATTCAGATGATAGAGTCAGAATTTGGCGTAAACAGAATGAGAACATGGATCCATCATGCCTTGTTACCACTGTGCAGGCTGGTGGTGGTGGTGTAATGGTGTGGGGGATGTTTTCTTGGCACACTTTAGGCCCCTTAGTGCCAATTGGGCATCGTTTAAATGCCACGGCCTACCTGAGCATTGTTTCTGACCATGTCCATCCCTTTATGACCACCATGTACCCATTCTCTGATGGCTACTTCCAGCAGGATAACGCACCGTCACAAAGCTCGAATCATTTCAAATTGGTTTCTTGAACATGACAATGAGTTCACTGTACTAAAATGGCCCCCACAGTCACCAGATCTCAACCCAATAGAGCATCTTTGGGATGTGGTGGAACGGGAGCTTCGTGCCCTGGATGTACATCCCACAAATCTCCATCAACTGCAAGATGCTATCCCATCAATATGGGCCAACATTTCTAAAGAATGCTTTCAGCCCCTTGTTGAATCAATTTTGAATCAATTTTGAGCGTGGCATGGTTGTTGGTGCCAGATGGGCCGGTCTGAGTATTTCACAATCTGCTCAGTTACTGGGATTTTCACGCACAATCATTTCTAGGGTTTACAAAGAATGGTGTGAAAAGGGAAAAACATCCAGTATGTGGCAGTCCTGTGGGCGAAAATGCCTTGTTGATGCTAGAGGTCAGAGGAGAATGAGCCGACTGATTCAAGCTGATAGAAGAGCAACTTTGACTGAAATAACCACTCGTTACAACCGAGGTATGCAGCAAAGCATTTGTGAAGCCACAACATGCACAACCTTGAGGCGGATGGGCTACAACAGCAGAAGACCCCACCAGGTACCACTCATCTCTACTACAAATAGGAAAAAGAGGCTACAATTTGCACGAGCTCACCAAAATTGGACAGTTGAAGACTGGAAAAATGTTGCCTGGTCTGATGAGTCTCGATTTCTGTTGAGACATTCAGATGGTAGAATCAGAATTTGGCGTAAACAGAATGAGAACATGGATCCATCATGCCTTGTTACCACTGTGCAGGCTGCTGGTGGTGGTGTAATGGTGTGGGGGATGTTTTCTCGGCCCACTTTAGGCCCCTTAGTGCCAATTGGGCATTGTTTAAATGCCACGGCCTACCTGAGCATTGTTTCTGACCATGTCCATCCCTTTACGACCACCATGTACCCATTCTCTGATGGCTACTTCCAGCAGGATAACGCACCGTCACAAAGCTCGAATCATTTCAAATTGGTTTCTTGAACATGACAATGAGTTCACTGTACTAAAATGGCCCCCACAGTCACCAGATCTCAACCCAATAGAGCATCTTTGGGATGTGGTGGAACGGGAGCTTTGTGCCCTGGATGTACATCCCACAAATCTCCATCAACTGCAAGATGCTATCCTATCAATATGGGCCAACATTTCTAAAGAATGCTTTCAGCACCTTGTTGAATCAATGCCACGTAGAAGGCAGTTCTGAAGGCGAAAGGGGGTCAAGCACAGTATTAGTATGGTGTTCCTAATAATCCTTTAGAGTGAGTGTATATATATATATATATATATATATATATATATATATATATATATATATATATATATATATATATATATATATATATATATATATATATATATATATATATATGGTTTTTATTATTTATTTATTTATTGTTTTTTTATAGACTTTCCCAGTTTGAAAACCCTGGTTTAGTTAATTTAATGGCAGTGTATGCTTTGTTCTTTGTGTGGTATTAGAAACCCTAACCTTTTCTATATAATCCGACACCATTTGTCTTTAACAGAAAGTAAATATTACACAAATACTTATAGTACCTAATTGTAAATATTGTTAATAAATATGTATCTACAAAACTAAGAAAAAAGTAGCTACACTATCGAGCTCAAACTAACGTTTTATTATTTTAACGTTTTTAAAATACTGGAAAATGTAATAGTATTCTTCGTTCTTATTATTTTTTGACACAAATTGCAACTAATTTGCCTCCAGGTAAGCCACTAGCACTCTGTGAATGACGCAACTGTGATTCAGCCAATCATATCGCGGTTTGAAGTTTCTCTCCATTCATTGGTCCTCTGCGCATGATGTAGTGCAGAAGAACCAGGAAATAGTTTGTCGTGTGTGTTTACGTTGTGAGTCAAACTGAACCGCTGACCAGGTCTGGAAATCTCACTTCAGTTTTTCAGAACACAAGTGTGCACTGTATTTCACAGTTTCCCTTGAGCACTTGTTTCAGTCGGCAGCTGAAACTAAGCATATATTTTATGAATGCATTTGTGCCCATGACAATCAGACTAAATTCCTTATATTAATTCGTTTAATTTTACATTCATTCATTTCCCTCCAGGGTGATGGGGAACATCGACAGTGTTGTAGCGCAGAAAAGACTGGCTCGTTTTCGTCCGGATGAAAGACCCGTTATAGAGGGGACATTCGACAGGCTTCATGCAACTGTCTCCTCTGCTTCATCTGGAAAAACGGGGAAGGTTTTATCCCTAGACATGCTGAAGGTAAGGTGATCGGCTGTGACATAAGCATTAAAACTAACTTAGATCTGTTATACTACGAATATTTGTTTATTTATTATTGAATTAATTTTATTTTAAATATATATATATATATGTGTGTGTGTGTGTGTGTGTGTGTGTGTGTGTGTGTGTGTGTGTGTGTGTGTGTGTGTGTACATAATTCTGTCATTTGCTCACCCTCAAGTAGTCCCAAACCTGTATCAATTTCTTTTCTTCTGCTGAACACAAAAGAAGATATTTTGAAGAATATGGGTAACCAAACAGTTGATGGTCCACACTGACTTCCATAGTATTTATTTATTTATTTATTTATTTTTTCCCATACTATGGATGTCAGTGGGGCCCATCAACTGTTTGGTTACCTTGTTCAGTAAACAAAATTACTATAACTTTGACTAAAATGGAAATAGAATATATTGAAATAAATAACAACAAATTAAAAATATTAACTATAACAGTATGTTAGTGTTACTAAAATAAATGTCTTTAACTGAATGATTTAAAAACCATGGTAACTGAGTTTAGTAAATAATGCTAAATACTACAACAATGTAATTGTTATGGCTCGTAAACAGATGCATGTCTGTCAAACCTTTTCTCTTTGGACTGCATGTCTATGCCAAGTGCCAACACTTAAGATACATTTATATTGACTTTGGTTTTCTTTTTATTTGTTTCAGATGACAATGGCAAAGATGGCCTCGGAATCAATGATAAATAGAGTATTCCATGGCATACACAGCATTGATCCAGAAGTGCCACTGCCTCCTGATGATGGGGTAAGTCGCGAGCAGTTGGTTATTTTCCTGGCAGATATTCTTAGAGGAACTGCAGAGGAACGTGCACCTTTGGTCTTGGCAATGGCAGAGGGTTCAAAGGCTACTGCTACCACAGCTGAGCAGATCAGAGGAGTAAGTATCACCAAAATCGAATTATATAAAGTGTTTCAGTATTAAGTGTTACAGTTGTGGACAGAATTATTGGCCCCCTTGGTAAATATGAACAAAGAAGCCTGTAAAAATACATCTGCATTGTTAAAGGGTTAGTTCACTCAATTCGTCAATACGCATGCGTCAAGGGTTCAAGGGTCAAAGGTTACTCTTTCACTTGCATACTGCTGACCGCCAGAATCCTTTTAATCTTTTTGACAAAATTCTAACCTTTCATTGAAGTAAAAGAATTGGAAATGTAGGAAAATCTCTTTATGAAATAAAGGTTTTTCTCTAAAACACATTGGACATAATTATTGGCACCCTCTTATTCAATACTTTTTCAACGTCCTTCTTCTATAATGCCTTGATGAGAACATCTGACAAGAGATCAGAGATCATTCCTTCATACAGAATCTCTCCAGATCCTTCAGATTCACAGCTCCGTGTTGGTGCTTCTTCTCTTCAGTTCACCCCACTCACTTTCAGGGTTCAGGTCAGGGAACTGGGACGGCCATGGCAGAAGCTTCATTTTGTGCTCAGTGACATTTTTGTGTTGATTTTGACGTTTGTTTTGGATCATTGTCCTGATGGAAGATCCAACCTTGGCCCATAATAAGATTTCTAGCAGAGGCCGTCAGGTTTAGATTTTTTTTTTTTTAGAAAGGCTTAGAATCCATGATAGCATGTATCTGAACAAGATGTGCAGGACCTCCAACAAAAAAATAGGCCCACTACATTAAAGACCCAGCAGTATATTTAAATGTCGGCATGGGGTACTTTTTATCCCTGTTTGCACAAAACCCATCTGCTGGGTTTGCTGCCAAAAAGTCCTTTTTGAAGCTCCTGTCGTTTTTGGATGAGCGAGGAGGATTTTTCTTGAAACCCTCCCAAATAACATGTGGTGATTGTAGGGGTTGTTTGATAGTTGTTTTTTTTTTTTTTTTTTTTTGTCTTTCTGACCCCAAGACTCAACTAATCTCTGCAATTCTCCATGTGTGATCCTTGTGGTCTTTGGCCACTCAAACTCTCCTCCTCACAGTGCATTAGGACAATATAGACACACATCCTCTTCCAGGCAGATTTGTAACACCTTTAGTTATTAATTATTGCCCTGATGATGGAAATGGGGATTTTTAATGCTTTAGCTATTTTCTTACAGCCACTTTCTATTTTGTGAAGCTCAACAATCTTTTGCTGCAGAACAATATTCTTTGGTTTTACTCATTCTGATGGATGATTAAGGAATTTGGCCTTTGTGTTTTCTCATATTTATACTCCTATGAAGTCATAGCTAGACATTATTATGTTCCTAGTCACCCTGGGGAGTATTCCAGAAAGCAAGTTTAACTTAACGTCACATATACCTTGAACTCTCGGTTGCTTTACCCAAACCTTGCTTACTTGAGGTATGCTGGTTCCAAAAACGAGTCCGGGAGTAAGTTCAGACAACTCAACAGTGCAACAAATCGATGATTCACCATGGAAACAGACGCTAGGAAAGAGTGCACCAGTCTGCTTCCTTCTTCTTTTGTTTAATGGCGATTTACATAACAAACATAGTGCACATCGCCACCTATTTGGTGGTTGTGCAATCATTTTTACAATCTTTTCGTTTAATAAGTATTCTTTACTGAGAATAAGGATTATATTGTTTGTTTGATGATAATTAATTGAATGCAGATCCATGTGTGAGATGACAATAAAATAAATAATAAATATATTTTAATTGAATTAACATTTAAACATTACCTATAACTATTTAACAAATTTGGTTATATTAATATAACTATATTAATTATGTAATACACATCTGAATACCTCTTAAGCAAACTAACCCTGGAACATGAGCTGTTCTGCTTTTTGGAACTGAAAGTTGCGGTTATCCGCTAACTTACTCTTAAACATACCCAGGTATGTCACATAACCTGCTTTCTGGAAGAAACCTGCTTTTTTATAGCCATCTTTGATCATATTTACCAAGTGGGCTTATCATTCTGACCTCAACTGTATATACTATTATAGTATTTATTCATATTTGAATTTTATTATCTTCAGTTTTCACTTGAATTTTATTTTTGTTTTAGTTAATTTGTTATGTGTAATTTTTATTTGTTTTCCATATTTATATCTTTATGTTATATATAGAAAATATCTATATAGATTTAATTCATTTTAATTTTAGTTTAATTTGAGTAATTTAGTACATAAACTTATTTATTTCATTTAGTTGCCAAGGCACATTTTGAAATGTTTTGTTTTTTACGTTTTTCAGCTAATAGTTACACAGTTATAATAGTAATCTTAATTTCAGTAACCACATTTGATTTCATTAACGCAGTTAAATATAGACTTGAACATATCAGATAAACCACTTAGTTTGCTAACTCATGACTGTTTAAACCCACAAAGACAATTAACCAAATGAAGTATTAATTCAATTTCCAAATAATTCTTGAGATCTTATTGTGATTATTTAATGTTAATGAACTAGTTTGTGGAAGACCTGGTTTCAGCGGCAGTTCAGACTCTAGCCCACAGGGGGCATCTGCGAGGTTGGCAACCAGATCGCATGGTTGATGGCCATCAAGGGGTTAAACTGCTGGCAGAACATTTGACCTCTCTGAATTAAAATCTTCAGGTTTGTATCTGTATCACAGTAAATGCTGTTTTAGATCAAATGAAAATGATTTTTTTTTTTTTCTATTAATGTGAATAATTTAAATAAGAGGTGTTCTTTTAGTATTATTTATATACTATCATAGTGTTTATTAATATTTTGAATTAACTTTTATTTTTATATTTTATTATTTGTGCTTTTGTCATTTTTAATAGCTTTTGTTTTTGCTTAACCCTTTGCAATAATTCCATTTGTTAACATTAGTTAACATGAACTAACAGTGAAAAATAGTCCTAAAGCATTTATTGATCTTAGTTCATGTTCATTTCAAAATCAAAAGTTGTATCTCTTAGCATTATTTAATGGACCTGAGCTAACATGAACTAACAATGAACAGCTGTATTTTTATTGACTAATTTTAACTAATGGGACCTTATTGTAAACGTTATTGTTACCTTGTTTTTTATATTTCTATTTAGCTTTTTTTTTTTAAATATAAATGTCACTTTTATAATAACAACACTGTAGCTAACAGATACAGTGCACAGCAAAAGGATTATTTAATATATTTAGTACTTATTGCTTCAATAGATCAGAATACGTGTGACATTCCATGTCTGGAAGACTGGCTTTTCCGGATCCCAGCAATGGCCATGTTTTTGGAGCTCCTGATTGGTGAGGGGCTAGGAGTTGGGTTGCCCTCTCGTCCTCCCCCAACTCTGTTGCCCCCATGTCAGTACGCTCCCTGGAGTGACCTCCGATGTCTCTTGAATCTACCTCTTCTGATGTTCCTGTCCCCTCAGCTGCCTGCGGGACACAGCGCCCCCTGGAGGTTGTTATTCTCCACAAACATACACGGGGAAAGCTTCACCCGATTGGTGGGTAACTGCAAAAGTCGGGGTCCCACTGTCATGTTGGTAAAAGACACTAAAGGCCATATCTTTGGGGGCTTTGCGTCTCAAAGCTGGGAGGTCAAACCTCAGTTCCAGGGTGAGTTTGGAAAGAATAAACCATATACAATGTTATGCTATGCTGCGTAATTATGAGATGATAACCCGGAGTTGGAGCAGTTCACGTCCTCGGATTTGGAATTATGTGTTTCTATGGCAACACTATCAGTACTAAAATGACTCTGCAGCAGTCAGGTGGTACATAGATAACTTGGTACACTCTTATAATAAAGTGTAAAAGTAGCCAAATTCCGTGGGAAAACGACATATTTTCAACAGAGCCTGCTTTGACGTCACTATTTAGGGGTTTAAGTGTGTAGCGCTTAAACCCTTATGTAATTTTTAGAATTTCCAAGGATTAGCATTCTCCCACAAATGGATCGGGCAGACCAAACCGTAAATTGTAGAGACCTGAAACTTTGAGGGATGGTTGTACCCACTCCGTCTACAATGTCACCAAGGCTTGCCCCAATTGGCCTGATGGTGGTGCTACAGCGATCAAAATTACATAATGGCTCATAACTCCTAAACCGTTTGTCGCAGGCTCAGGTGTCTTATATAACTGGAATCCATATCGGATTCGATCATCGAACTAGTACTAGGATTTTTGCCTGATTGGAAGAAAACCAGTGCAGAAAGATTCTCTGGAGTCTGATTGTCAATAATAATAATAAAAAAAAAAAGTCAAAATTTAGATTCACGTCCATTGCGGGATGCCAAAATGTTTGACCCTTTTACTAAAACAGTTATCCCTCTTGAACGGAAAGGGATAATTTCACCAAACGCTACACAGATGTGTGGGCTCGGTCTGTGGTCGTGTAAAAAAAAAATGCGGGGACTGGCCACTTGGTGGCGCTATAAAATGTTTTAAAATTCCAACAAAAACGGCTATAGTTACGCAGCAGTCAGTCCGATTGACTTGAAAACTGGCATGTGGTGTCTTTGTCCAAGGTGTCATGATTTTCTACGAGGACATTCGCATATCTTGAAAAACATGGCCAGTGAAGTTCGAGCGGTTAACGGAGGCCTATTGAAGCGACGCTCACTGGGTTTGTTTGACTCATGGCCAAAATTCAAAAGAAACCGGCCACCAGGGGCCACCAGCCTTCGCATTTTTCACGTGTGTAAAGTATTGTATATGACACGATTTTTCGCACATGCCCACAACATTCATATCATATGGTAGAACTCCTCATTCTTAGTAACTTTACCTCTAGGACCACTGCTGTCTATTGAATCGTTAAATAGCAGAGATTATTTCAAAAACCTTCTTTCGCGAACTAGTCCTAGGTTTTTGGCTGTTAAAAAGCTTTAAAACATATTTCCTTTATACATTTCCTGTTTTGGCTGTAAATGGTCTTTTCCATCTATGATCTAGGGGGTTACAGGCTTGCTAAAGAAAACATTTTTACGCATGTGCTTACGTTTGATTAAAATTAATAATAATAAAAAAAATTAAAACAAAATAAAATGATCCCATGATGGGAATCCTTTGAGGTTCTATATATAAAGTCTGATAAGTGTGTTAAGTTTATAAATCATAATTACGAAGTTCTACGAGGACATGAATGGTTACAATTGAAAATCTCGTAATTATGTAGTTCCGACATGGAGTGAACACACCTTTATACATTACAATCAATGTTTTTCTTCTTTTTGCACTAGGCGATTCAAGGTGTTTCCTCTTCTCCGTTTCTCCCTACATGCGAGTGTTCACCTGCACAGGCTATAACAATCATTACATGTACTTGAACCAGGGCCAGCAGACCATGCCAAATGGCTTGGTGAGATTATTGTTAAACAGTGTTCAAGGCTTTACAACACCATGGAGCAAAACAAAACTACATAGTTACCATATTTTTTTTTTTTTTTTAGGGTATGGGTGGTCAGCATGGCTATTTCGGCTTGTGGTTGGACTTTGATTTTGGACATGGTCACAGCAGGGCTCGACCACGGTGCACCACATATAGCAGTCCCCAGCTCTCAGGAGACGAGGACTTCAAATTGGACACCGTGGAGGTGTGGGCCGTTGGGCAGCTGCCTGAAGAACAGGAACAGGTCTGTGATAATATGCTGAATTTTGTAGTTATTATTTTTTTTGGGTTTGCATTTTTGATATTGAAATGTTTGTTTCTGGTGTTGACATTCAGGATGAGAAGATGAAAAGCATACTGGATGCAGATCTTGAAGTACAGGCCATGATGGAAATGACAGGGAAGACCCTGCACAGCCAAGGCTTCCGAGAACCCGAGGAGGATGAGGGACAGTGAGGAAGGAAAAAAAGACAACACAGAGTTCAAACCAGAGTTTCTTTTCAGTGTTTGGTTTGTGTTTTTACACATATATATTGAAGAAGAAACCACACTGTTATGAACCACTTATTATGGTGTTTTACATCAGGTTTTATGTGGCTATGCAAAATCTAGCAGCTGGTTTCCTGCTTTCTGTGAAATATTAAAATGTGCGCACAAAGACGTTCTGCGCGAATACTGTTTAACACTGGGTATTGACGATGTGTGACTGAATTCTGCATTTCTCATCGAATATCTGGACGTTATATGTTTGCATTTTGTCTTGACTTAAAGATTCATTAAATTGAACATTTAAACACTTTGTTTGATCCTGCCAAATTCATAAATGTAATTCTCAGAATGAAAACATGACATTTATGACATTTTGCTTCCACAGTAATTTGGCATTTCTCCTGGATTTTTCAGAGTCCAATAAAGCGTAATAAACATTAAACTGTAACTTTGATAGATGCTGTAGGTCTACATTGTTTGCTTAAACACGACTTGGCATTTACATTCTAGGCTACGGAGCTTTTTCTAATTCGCATGAGAATAAATAAAATAATTCATTACACATGCATCATTTTGGACGACCGAATTGTCTTCTCACAGCCAGCGCCCAGCTGCCAGCAACAGGTGCTTTCATTTTCATCGCCTCCTCAAAATTTACTTAGAAAGTATGCTTACATTTTTATACTTTGGCAATACTTAAGGCATTCCGTTTGCATTTAGAGTCATATATTTAGTTTTACAGAGTTTTAATAAGTTGTTAATGAACATAAAACACTTAAGGAGAAGAACGTTGTGATGTCATGATGACGTCAACACTGGCAACGTGCGACTTTAAACAACTTGAATACACACGGAAATAAGCGCTTCTCCTGTATCCAGATCTCACGGTTTGGCATATTTTACACTGGCGCAAAGGCACAAAAGTTTGACAGCGCGGTACACACATCGCCCTCTCTTCCCTGGGGATTTTGCATAGATAATTTTGCTTCCGGATTTTTTTTTTTATTCTCATAATGTTCTCTTCACTTCCTTGTGTTTAGCGAATAGAGGAACTGACCACATTGTGACTTGACTGATCATATAAGTTTTTTTTCAATACTGCATTAGGCTATTTTTTATTTTTAAAAATGAGAATTAGTTAGATTACAGCAGGTGGTGTTCGAAGTGGTCGTTGATTTTCTTCTCTGAACTTGGGTAAGTGTTTTCTTTTTATTATTTTATTTGGTATTTTGAATGCTTACATTACGGGGTACCACAGTAGCTATTTATGTATGGATACATTTGATTTAAATGTCTATTTTTTTTATTAAAAACACATTGATCAAGTTTAAGGAGTTTTATTCAACAATAGTTTTCATCGTCAGTGGAAAAACTTTTACTTAAAAATGACATTTGCAACAAAACGCACAATAAGTAATGCACTAAAACTGAATCATTTCCGTGGTCTATATAAAAAAGCGCATTTTGCAAAAGCAGGTGGGCCTCCACTGCTTATTATTTATCATTTAAATGATAACAATTACGTATTGTACTTACAGTAAAGAAAAACTCAGATGTGGCTTATTCATTTCCTTACACTGCAGAGCAACAGACCTTCACTTTTGTCTTATCTTATCATTTGTGTCAATTTTTGGGTTGTTAGTTGGTTGTTTTATATTGGTGCTTGTTTTTTTTAAGTGTTAGGAAAGAGTGGTCTCTCTATCACACAGAAAGCTCAAAATGGAAGAATGTGGGTGATGTACAAAGGTTTCTGAATGAAAACCACATTGATTTTACTGGATTAATGATTTACTTTTAAAGAGGGACTTGCTTTGGGACACTTCCACAGTACTCAGCTACTCATTTGCAATGCAAATGTTGGCTTCTATGGGGAAGGAGATATGAAACATCTATTTTGCTTGCCATGGTTCAACAGTTTGGAAAACTGACTTGTCTCTGAAAGGTGTACTGTTCAGTCAAAGATAACTGATTGTAATATTCCTCTTTAGGTTGTGATTATTTCTATTATCAGAGCTGGCATGCATGATTGGGAAATTACAGTATTAACATTTTCTTCCTCATGAACTGTACTTTAAAACCAAAACTGTAAAGAGGAATAAATTGTACTGTACAAATTCTGTTTAATGTACACAAGCTTCTGTGAATGTATGTGCTGCTGTCTAGTTACTGTATCCATTCAGTTACTCCAATGGAAGTTCACACAATGGATTGTTTCATATTCAAGTATTTCAAGATACTGTATGGCTCAAACAAACAAGTAAATAATGAGAATTCTGGCTAACACTTTATTTTACAGTGTCCTTGTTGCATATATTACATGTACTTACCATAGTAATAACAGAAAATTTTGCATAATTACATGCAACTAACCCTCAACCAAACCCAAATCCTACCCTAACCCTATAGTAAGTACCTGTTGTTAATTAATATAATTACACTGTAACAATGACACCTTAAAATAAAGTGTAACCAAATTCTGTCATTATTCACTCATCCTTGTGTTGTTCCAAACATGTTTCAAAACCTGAATGAATTTCTTTAATCTGCAGAACACAAAAACAATAATTTGAAGAATGCTTCAACCTTTTTTTTGTCCATATAATGGAAGTCACTGGGGTCCAAACCATTGAACGGGCAATGGAAACACTTTTCAAAATATCTTCTTTTGTGTTATACAGTCATACAGGGGTTTGAAACAACATGACTTTGAGTAAATTGACAGAATTTTCATTATTTGGTGAACTATTTATTTAATGTTTGTTTTGTTCCATGCAGTATCTTGAAATATTTGAATTTCAAATAGTCCGTTGTGTTTTCATATTCAAAGTACTGACATTTTTTGCCATATCATTCAGCTGTACAGAAAGCAAACATGCCAAGTGTACATATGCATCATGAGACTACATTGCAGTTTGCAATAAGTTGACCTGTGGCCGTTTCTTTTTGCCAGTGTGTGGCCAAAGGCAGAGATGGCAGGCCGCACTCAGCAGGGAGACCTGACCGAGTACAAGAAGAGTCTCATTAAGCGGGACTTGGAGATGGGGATTGTGATGACTGTGTACAGACAGAGAATGGAGAGGCTTACCGTGCAGGTCATTATGGAGACCCGACAGGTGGCTTGGACGCGCACTGCCGACAAGACAGAAGGAGTGTGTGAGTGCCTTGCCTCTGGCTAATTTCTTCCATTTACACTTACATTTGTAAATGTTTTCTGTATGTGTAAAGCAAACCCCTGACTTTGGTTCTGCCAGTGCCATGTTTTATTTAAGCTACAGGAACTTAAATAATATATATATATATATATATATATATATATATATATATATATATATATATATATATATAAAAAAGTTTATTAGACAATTAAAACCAATACTTTAATTACTTAAAAGTGAATGTTCACTTTGGATGTTACAAAGATGTTGCCATATAAAGTGGCTTTACATTATATAACAAAATATCACATTTTTATTTTCATTTAGCAGATGATTTTATTCAAAGCAACATACAAACAAGGATCGTCACAAGCAATTTATCAACAATATTTGCAGTACATGATTCAAGTACATATTACATTCATATTTTAAAGGAATATTGAAGTTAAAAACATGTTAATGTTTTTAGTTTAACATAAATTTACACTGCCATTCAAAAGTTTGGTGTCTGTGAGATTTTATACTTCTATAAATCTAGTTAGGCTACTAAAGGCTAGTTATTTGATGACAATACAGTAAAAACAGTAATATTGTGAAATTTTTCTGTTTTAATATATTTGTAAAAAAAAAAAAAAAAAAATGTACTCTAGTATGCAGATTTGGTCTCAAGAGCCATTTCTTATTATTACCAATTTAGAAAACAGTTATATTTGTGGAAAACCATGATACATTTTCTTTTCAGAACTATTTGATAAATAGAAAGTTCAAAAGAACAGTATTTATTTAAAATAGAGATATTTTGTTACAATGTAAAAGTCTTTATTGTCCTTGCTGAATAAGTATCAGTTTCTTTAAAAATAGCACTGATTCCAAACTCTTGAACGGAAGTGAAAATCACTAACTATTTTATATAAAAATCCCATGGATAAAATTAATAGAGAGATGATCTAACCATCAGCTTTTAACATTCCAGGTTGATCTGTTCAATAATAGAGAGTTGATTTTAGACAGTGGTGTCTCAAAACCAAGTGAGCTACTTCTCTGTCTCCATAGGCAGCAAAAATCTAAACCCATATGGCACCATGATCTTGTAGGAGGACACTTCTTGGGGTGTGGCCAGTGAACTGAATGTCTGTTGCCAGTAATTATGGCAGTCTGTAGTGCCATCACACCCATCAGAAAATGTCACACTTTGAAGTGCCGCTTGCAGTTTTACTTTTCCTCACCGACTAATCTTTCTACTGTTTCTTTTGTACATGACTCCTAGTGCATTTTATACTGTGCATACTCTTATTTTTGCTGGTTATGACATAACATGTCATGCACCTTGTCATGGTGTTTCTGATATATAAAAAAAAAATTATATTTATTTCAAAACACAAAATACGAACAACACCGGACCCTGACCTAAAAACACATCTGTGTACTTAAATACACAGATGATTAACTAAAACAACGAACAGCTGTGATGAATGATGTTAGTGTCCATGGTGACAGATTGTGGTGGGAAAATAGAACAAAGGAACACATGTGACTGATGAAAACAAACGGAATGTCCATGATAACTAAATCAAACGGGAACAAAACTGTGACAATAAGTAAATAAACTGTTTATAAACTGTAAATAAACAATAAACTGTTTTATTTCAGTTTGGTCCAGTATTTTTATATATATATATATATATATATATATATATATATATATATATATATATATATATATATATATATATATATATATATATATATATATATATTTTTTTTTTTACTTTATTTATATATACATACATTTGTCATTGGTATTTTTAATATTTCTATTTCTATTTTATATTTAGTTAACAACATTTTTTTAATCAAGTTTTTCATCTAATATATATGTTTTATTTCAAGTAACGAATATTATTTAGAATGGTTTTACTTTTAGTTAATGATAACAACACTATGATATGCTCATTTTTGCAGTGGACCTTTTTGAGATCCGGGAAGTACGACCGGGAAAAAACTCCAAGGATTTTGATCGATTCAAGGACACCAAAGATAAAAATACAGACCCCAACACATGCTTTACCATATTCTACGGCTCTCAGTTTGTTCTCAACACTCTCAGTCTGGGGGGTATGTGAGTTTTCTTATACATATTACAAGTTATAAAACCATTTAAATCAAATCAAATGACTTTATTGTCACTCCACTTACATTTGGTGTAAGACTCTTAAAGGAGCTACGTCCTTTCTTTCAATATACATTTTAGATTTATTTGATATTTTGACATTTATTTATTGCTTACCTGAGTTAACTAATACTCTATTCTTTGGCTGGTTGAGAAATGACTGTTAAAGGCACAACCTGATATGATCCTAAAATTATCTGTGGAAAAGATTGCATTGTTATTAGCACTGATAGTATTTGCTGTTCTGCAGCTGATTCAGTGGAAGATGCAGAAAAATGGCTGACAGGACTGGAGTTACTCAGACAGGAGACACTGGCGGCTCACACACCAGAGATTATAGAGAGGTGCACACACACACACACACACACACACACACACACACACACACACACACACACACACACACACTTACAGAACGTGTACCTTGTGTATCTATAAACCGTAACCCAAATCGTATGTTTGTTTGCTCTGTTTTTCCCTCTACTCTAGTTGGCTGAGGAAGCAGATGTACTCGGTTGATCAGACAAAGAAAAACAGGTTCTCCTCTTTCTCTTTCACCTGCTTCTCAAACTGTTTCACTGCAGTTTTTGTCTCACCTCATTACTCTTCTTTAATGCCCTTTTATGTCTCTCACAGCATGACCATGAAAGAGCTCAAGTCTCTTTTGCCACAAATGAACTTTAAAGTACCAGGTGGACGTTTTTTGAAGGACAGAATTGCGGTATGAATGATGCATTGTATACATATCATCTTGACGGAAGTGTACGCTTTGCATCATATGGAAAACTTTATGGCAACTAAATGGGAAAATTTCCTCTCCTGATGTTTTGCGAGTGATGATCTGTGTTTATCCACAAGTTTTAAAGACATTGGGTCTCATTCACTAATAATTGTGTGGATTATTTCGTATTTGTACGCATGGGATAACTTCTCACGAAAAATCTCTGCCTAATTCACAACACGTTTGTACGCACATGAATTTGTTCTTAACCTCGTTCTGATGTTGGTGAATTTGGAGTATTCTAAATAAGTGGCCTCGTGCACGAGGTTAATCATTTACATAAAACACGCCCACACTAAATATCTCTATATAAGGGCTTTTTTTTGCACAACCTTTTCTTTTACAGCCTTTCGTTACTCTCGTTAAACTTGCCCGATCCTCAAGCAATGCCAAGTTTGCCATTCTCACAATAAACACCTTTTATAAAGACCCAGATTACGACCTCTCATTAGCCAGCTGTACATACGCGCATATCTGCGTTATTCAGAGAAACAACACAGATGTTGAACACAGAAAGCTATTACGCAGCTTTTCTTACTCTTTAACTGTATATGATGGAATTACATTTAATTGTATTATTTCATAATTGTATTATATAATTTTATATATTGATTATATAATACAATTAATGCAACATACTTTAATATAATTATAGTCATGTTAGAATGAAATATAACTTCTTAACACAATTATAAGGCCATACAGAGAAAATGGTTTTTCGTAAATTTATAATACATTTTATTACAAATTTTTTTGTGAATCGAATTTTTGTTCTTAAAATCGTTAAATGCATAAATTTCATGCACACATTTGTGAGAACGCATGCTTAATGAATGTTTTAGTTAATGGCTTTGCAATAAAAGTGTCAACTTCATAATTTCAGGTGGTGGGAGCAAAGAAAGAAGTCCTGGATTTTGAGCAATTTCACAAATTCTACAATCTTTTGATATTTGAAAACCAAAAGACGGTAAGAGTGCAGTTTAGTCTTGCTGAATAAAATATGCTTTGGGTGTAATTTGTATACATGTATGTATGTATGTGTATATACACACACACACACACACACACACACACACACACACACACACACACACACACTACTGTTCAAAAGTTTGGGGTCGATATGATTATTTAAAATGATTCTAATGTACAGTAAAAACAGCAATATTGTGAAATGTTATTACAATTTCAAAAAACTGTTGTATGTTTTAATATATTTTAAAATGTAATATATGCAGTGTATATATGTTGTATGTTGCTTGTCATTTTGTTAGATTCTGGAGGAGTTTAAAAGGAGACGTGTTCTTTCATCCTGGGGTAAGAAACTGCCCATTATTTTGGTTGATTCAGTTCTTTGTTAAATGTGTGTCATGAGTTCATGCTAATGTTCTCATTCTTCTTATTTTATATATTTTTTCTCTGCAGTAACAATGACCAGCCTATTCAACTCTCCGATTTTCAAAGATTCCTTTTATATCAGCAAAGAGTAAGACTGACATTTGTATTTATATAATTCCTGCTCATCCATCCATCCATCCATCCATCCAAATGCTACTCTGTGTTGTTAAGAAAATACTGTGAATTTATTTTTGTAGGAGACTTGGGCTAACAATCTGAATCAAGTCAGAGAGCTGATGACTATCTTTATCGATGACACCATGAGGAAGACTAATGATCCAGTCTTTACTGTTGAAGAGGTACAGCTTATAGAGATCTGTTTACTTTATGTTAATTTATATTTGCAGGTGATGTGTTTATAGAACTTTTCTCTCTGTCTTTCTAGTTCCTCTGCTTTCTCTTCTCCAAAGAAAACTCAATTTGGGATGAGAAGTTCTCAGAGATCTGCCCACTGGACATGAACAATCCTCTGTCTCACTACTGGATCAACTCTTCTCACAACACGTCAGTGTTACTGTTCTTCATGCTCAGCTCCTCCTCGTCATGCATGATGAGCTTCCTGTGTTACTTTATGTGTTTTTTTTTTTTTTCACAGATATTTGACTGGAGATCAAGTGCGCAGTGAGTCCTCCACAGAAGCTTATGTGCGCTGCCTGAGGCTGGGCTGCCGCTGTGTTGAGTGTCAGTGAACCATACCCTCATTTCTACATAAATATTCTTTAAATCTTTGCTAAACTGATGCAGGTCCTTTTCTGCTTTATTATTACAGTGTGCATTGATGATGATAATAATACAGTGAAATCTGAAATCAGTGGGAGTCATTTTGATGACCCTTTTTTTTTCCCAATGCAGTGGACTGCTGGAATGGTCCAGATGAACCTATTATATACCATGGCTGGACCAGAACCTCCAAGATAAAGTTTAAGGATGTGGTTAAGGCCATCAATGATCATGCTTTCGCAACATCTGAGTTAGTCATCAGCAACACACACACACACACACACACATTCACGTTCACACATTTCATTCTCTCTGTTATGAGGAAATTAGCAAATTTAACAAAACTTTAAATTCTGACTTTATATCTCTCAATTCCGACTTTATATCTCGCAATTCTGACTTTATATCTCGCAATTCTGACTTTATACACTCACCTAAAGGATTATTAGGAACACCTGTTCGAGTTCTCATTAATGCAATTATCTAATCAACCAATCACATGGCAGTTGCTTCAATGCATTTAGGGGTGTGGTCCTGGTCAAGACAATCTCCTGAACCCCAAACTGAATGTCAGAATGGGAAAGAAAGGCAGTGTGGGAATGGGAAATTGGACAGTTGAAGACTGGAAAAATGTTGCCTGGTCTGATGAGTCTCGATTCCTGTTGATACATTCAGATGGTAGAGTCAGAATTTGGCGTAAACAGAATGAGAACATGGATCCATCATGCCTTGTTACCACTGTGCAGGCTGGTGGTGGTGGTGTAATGGTGTGGGGGATGTTTTCTTGGCACACTTTAGGCCCCTTAGTGTCAATTGGGCATCGTTTAAATGCCACGGCCTACCTGAGCATTATTTCTGACCATGTCCATCCCTTTATGACCACCATGTACCCATTCTCTGATGGCTACTTCCAGCAGGATAATGCACCATGTCACAAAGCTTGAATCATTTCAAATTGGTTTCTTGAACATGACAGTGAGTTCACTGTACTAAAATGGCCCCCACAGTCACCAGATCTCAGCCCAATAGAGCATCTTTGGGATGTGGTGGAACGGGAGCTTCGTGCCCTGGATGTGCATCCCACAAATCTCCATCAACTGCAAGATGCTATCCTATCAATATGGGCCAACATTTCTAAAGAATGATTTCAGTACCTTGTTGAATCAATGCCACGTAGAATTAAGGCAGTTCTGAAGGCGAAAGGGGGTCAAACACAGTATTAGTATGGTGTTCCTAATAATCCTTTAGGTGAGTGTATCTCTCAATTCTGACTTTATATCTCGCAAATTCTGACTTTATATCTCGCAGTTCTGACTTTATATCTTGCAAATTCGCGTTTATATTACATCTCGCAATTCTGAAAAAAAGTCAGAATTGCGAGGTGTAAACTCACAATTGTGAGATAAAAAGTCGCAATGATCTTTTAAAATGTTTTATTCTGTGGCGGAAACAAGCTTCCATAGAATCTGATGAGATTATCATTAAACTGCTAGAATTATTAATTAAGAATTTTGGGGGAAATGTACCTATTTAGCATGAAAATGCACAGAAATCTTAATGAGCATAATTTTTAATTGTCTTTATGCTAAATATAATTTCTTGTTTTGAATTTGAGATTAAATGTGACCTGTGCATTTTTCTTCACTTTTCATCTACATTTTATGTTATCCTTGTGGGAGCAATTTTTTAAATCATAATTATGATAATAAATACAATTGCTGCATACAGTTTATGAAGTACATTTGTGAATGTGTCTACTGCTTGCAGGTATCCTCTGGTGCTGTCCATAGAAGAACACTGTGACATCAGGCAACAGAAAATGATGGCTCAGGTGTTCAAAGATGTTTTCCAGGACAAGCTCCTGATGGAGCCACTGGAACCAGAAGCAGAACAACTGCCATCACCAACCCAACTGAAGGGCAAGATCATCATCAAGGTAGAGAAGCTTCACTGGAAAATCACAATGCAAAACCAAGCCATGCTTTGCAATCAATGTTTTGCAATTAACTTTTTCATACAGCACAAGAAACTGAACATTGATGAGACTTTTGCCAAAAAGGACCAACGGAAAGCAGATAAACAGGGAGAGCTCTTTATCTGGGATCCAATAGATGAGGTACCAAAATCCACTTACCATCATCACAGTCTTGTGGGATTGTTCCATATAATTGCAGTTGCCTTAATCGATAATGAACGTAATTTCTTTGTGACTGTGTCCATGTTTAGAGATGGTACAAGCACTACTGTGTGATCGAGAATAAGACATTGTATTATGCTGAGGAGAATGAACTTGATGAGGACGTCGGAAAGGTATATCACTCAAGGGTCATCACACAGACTCAATTTCAGAATGAGATTCACTTTAAAATGCCACAAGTGAGGAAATAAACTATGTAATTCAAACATATTACCGTCGCTCCAGGGAAGTGCAGAGCTTCATCAGTCAGAGCCCTGGTTTCACGGGCGGATGTCAGAGGGCAGACAGACAGCCGAGAGACTGCTACAAGAATATTGTGCAGATTCGGGTGGAGTTGACGGAACATTTCTGGTGCGGGAGAGCGACACCTTCGTCAATGATTGCACCCTCTCATTCTGGTAATGTAGGCCGGCTTCTATACTCTTCAAAGAGGGAGAAGGGATGTTTTTTCATTAGCTATTTTCTCTTTATTTTATTTATTGTCTTTAATTTAGTATTTATAAATGGAAGAAATAGGGAAAAGGCAGCATATGCAGTTTATATGGGTCATTCCTACTATGCATCATACTAGATAAAATATTAATCTGGCAATTGTTTAAGATTGAAATCAAAATCATTTTAGTAACATTTCTTTTAACTCAATTTCACATTTTAGATCATTTTAATTCTGCTGCTTGTGGCATTATCATGACATTATCACACAGGAAGTGACATAACACATAAAAACACAATTTTATCAATGGATGTTAATTATTATTTTTTATTTTTTCATCCTATTTGATAAAATTACAGAAATCAATATGATAATATCTCAATTTCGAAGATGGATAGAAATGTCACAATTAAAGGGATAGTTCACACAAAAATGAATATTCTGTCTTCATTTACTCATGTACTTTAAACAGTTGATGGGGCCCTCAAAACTGAGAATTGCAAAAATTATGGAAGTCAATGAGGTCCCAATAACTGTTTGGTTACCAACATTCTTCAAAATATCCTCTTTTGTGTTTAGCAGTTGAATGAAATTCATTCAGGTTTGGAACAGCTCGAGGGTGAGCAAATAATGACAGAATTTTCATTTTTGGGTGAACTATCCCTTTAACTTTAAGTTGACACCTTGTTATAGCTAACTCTCAATACCTTTTTTATTTAGCGTATACTCGTTTAAGTAAGTCATGTTTTACAGTCGTTTATATTTGTATTACATTGGTTTTACTACTTTAGTTTGAGCCTGTCCTGGTAGCATAACGTTTTAACGTTTGTAACGTGGCATAAATGACATCATCCTCCAGGAAGTGAGTCTCAATGCCTCACTGACCAAGGGCTCTTTATGTATATCTTGTTTGCTTTTGTTGTTTCTTCTTTTACATTATGTAAATAATTCATAATTAATACATTTATGTGCCTGATGTTGACCAAAGTATATTTTTGAAAGAAATACTTCCATCACAATGCATTCATATGGTGCTGTGTAACAAGAATAACACATATGATTCATATTAATTACTTATTTCTTTGGTCACAATTATACAGGAATGCACATTTTGCTAAATAAATCCACTGTGTGATCTTTGCAGGCGCAGTGGACGAGTTCAGCATTGTCGAATCCGTTCCTGCATTGAAGGAGGTCACACGGTCTATTTCCTCACAGACAACCTGCACTTCCCCAGTGTGTATGCGCTCATCCAGTATTACAGGGAAAACCTACTTCGCTGTCAAGATTTCAACCTGCGCCTCACCGAACTTGTGCCTCGACCAGACCAGCACCTGCGCGAAGGGTTAGTCGATACTTGATGTGCACAAACAACTTCATGGTGTTTACCACATCCCGGCCAGCACAGCTATAGAAGACCACGTGGTCAAGCTTGCAGCTTCTTCTAACGCTCACCAGAAGTTGTGTGAAGTTGTGTTTTTTTTTTATTTATTTTGTTTTAGGTGGTTTTACAGTAACTTGAGTCGGGGTGAGGCGGAGGACTATCTCATGAGGATCCCTCGAGATGGAGCCTTTCTCATCAGGCAGAGAGAAGATTCAGACTCTTACGCCATCACCTTCAGGTGATGCTCTGTTTTCCATCTCTTCATTAGCAGTGCTTTCTAAGATGTTTCATGTGTTTTTCAAAACACTTAAACCCTAGTAGTACACTCAAATACTTAAGTTGTAAGTTGTCCATCCATCTACATCCATACTTTGAATCATGTGGAGAGATGTGTATTTATATACAGTATATATATATACCAAGTTCTGGCATGACACTCTAGAAGGCGCAGGCTGATAGGTTCTTAACTCATTTGGTAGTGATTGCATCATCATCTACGTTGCGCAGCTGATTGGTTGCTGTTGCATCAGCGGCTAATGAGCTGCAGCTTAACATTCAAATAGCGGTAGTGTTGCTGTTAGCAGTCTGCAGTGTGCTTTCAATGAAATGTTGAAGACTTTTCAACTTCTGCCACGAGCAACGTCAGTGACTCGATGCAACGAAACCCATAATTCAGTTCGGCAATGCATGAGTTCGTCACCCTTTCAAAGTAAATGAGAAGCGCTGACGCCGACACTCCGTGAAAACACACCATTACTTTCTTAAGTGGTTTTCACCTGGTACGTGATAGAACAGACAAAAGAAAAATTAAAATAAAATTAAAAAATAAAATCCCATAGACTTGGTTTGGTGTGGATCATGGGATGCTTCATGATCCATGTATTATTTTGGATAAAGATGCTAAACTGGAACAGTCTTTTTGTGTGTTTTATATGCTGAAACTGAACATTTGTGATTTATTTCAACAGAAAAGTTTTGAGTTAAAAGTTTTTTTGTTTTGTTTGTCACTGCATAATAATGATATGTGAATTTATGTTGGATATTAAATGTTGTTATTATGTGTATTTTTATTGGGAGATTTGTGGACACAGTAATTAATCTAGATTTGTACAGTAATATTTTTTCTTAATTAACTGTAATTATAAAAAAAAAATCAAGACATCTCAGAAGCTCAATTCCTCCAATTCATAACCCTCAGAACTGGGGCAGAAGACCCACAGCATGTTGTTGTTGTTGTTGTTGGTGGTGGTGTTTATATTATTTAATTTAATAATTATTGTAATTCATGGTGGGTTTTATTTGCTGCAACAGAGGTGAAGGGATGGTGAAGCACTGCCGGATACACAAAGACGGATCTATGTATGTGTTGGGCACCTCTAGTGAGTTTGAGAGCCTTGTGGAATTGGTGGATTATTTCCGAAAGAAACCATTGTATCGGAAGATCAAACTCCGCTACCCGGTCACACCAGAACTAGTTGAGCGCTTCAGTTCGGTAAGAAAAAGCAATAAAACAGTGTAATAAGAAAAACTACTGTTTATTTTGGAATAGAAAATACTTTTTGGTTAAACTTTATTTTAAGGTGACTTACAGTGTAATTATACATTTAATTACTGAGTAATAATAATTGACTACATGTACTTACTATTGGGTAGGGCTGCACGATATATCGAAATTATCGCGAATGTACATATCGCGATATGCATATCGCAATGGCACGCAATATCTGAATGATTTTAATAGGCTACTTCAACATTGTGAAAAGTGTACGTTTTAGGTCGATGCATATAGCAGAGAATAGGCTGGGCACACGACTGTTACTTAGGCGACTTGCTTTACGTTAAAAAGAGTTATTAAACGCAATAACTTGCAAACTCCTTGCAGTCTCGCACTGTCTGCTGTCTGACACACACACACACACACACACACACACACACACCGAAACGTGCGCACAAGCCGCCTCTTTGAAAGCATGTGATCCCTTCAGTTCTGTTTTGTGTCTTCTTACACACTTGAACTGTCAAATATACACAGTTATGTCAAAATGTCTGTCTTGATGAGTATTATCAGTCGGTTATGCTTTAAGTGAACGATATCAGTTGGGGAAAGAAACCGAATGCGTGTCAATAGGATCCATGCATTAGGTCTTAAAAAGCCTGCTAATACAGTAACCCTGCCGATACAGTAACCCTGCCGGTACAGTAAACCTGCCGATACAGTACACCTGCCGATACAGTAACCCTGCCGATACAGTAAACCTGCCGATACAGTAACCCTGCCGATACAGTAACCCTGCCGATACAGTAAACCTGCCGATACAGTAAACCTGCCGATACAGTAAACCTGCTGATACAGTAACCCTGCCGATACAGTAAACCTGCCGATACAGTACACCTGCCGATCCAGTAAACCTGCTGATACAGTAAACCTGCTGATAGTTACCCTGCTGATACAGTTACCCTGCTGATACTGTAAATCTGCTGATACAGTAACCCTGCTGATACAGTAAACCTGCTGATACAGTTACCCTGCTGATACAGTTACCCTGCTGATACAGTAAATCTGCTGATACAGTTACCCTGCTGATACAGTAAACCTGCTGATACAGTACACCTGCTGATACAGTACACCTGCTGATACAGTTACCCTGCTGATACAGTAACCCTGCTGATACAGTAAATCTGCTGATACAGTTACCCTACTGATACAGTAAACCTGCCGATACAGTAAACCTGCCGATACAGTACACCTGCCGATACAGTACACCTGCCGATACAGTAACCCTACTAATACAGTAACCCTGCTGATACAGTAAATCTGCTGATACAGTAACCCTGCTGATACAGTAAACCTGCTGATACAGTAAACCTGCCGATACAGTAACCCTACTAATACAGTAACCCTGCCGATACAGTAAACCTGCCGATACAGTACACCTGCTGATACAGTAACCCTACTAATACAGTAACCCTGCTGATACAGTAAATCTGCTGATACAGTAAACCTGCTGATACAGTAAACCTGCTGATACAGTAACCCTGCCGATACAGTAAACCTGCCGATACAGTAACCCTGCTGATACAGTAAACCTGCCGATACAGTAACCCTGCCGATACAGTAACCCTGCTGATACAGTAACTCTGCCGATACAGTAAACCTTCCGATATAGCAACCCTGCCGATACAGTAAACCTTCCGATATAGTAATCACTCAGTGCTCTTGGTTGAATAACCTTTGTAGCTTTATTATGTATCAGTGTATATTTAATTAATGTGAAGACTTCTGTTTTTAATTCTTATTTTTAATAACAAAGATAAATAAAAATAATCGTCCACCCCTAGTTCAGGTTTCTTTGTTTACCTGGATCTTCTTGATGTTAAGTTTTAGGTTGATATAACTATATATTACCAAGTTGAGCAAAGAGTTTTTTGTATTTAAGTATTTGCATTACATTTTTTGTTTGTTTACATTGATGTTAAAATTATATTGTCAGATTTGTGACATTAATTTTTGCTAAAACACTTCTGGTCACTTTCAGAAGTTGTAGTGAATCTTTCTTTTCCCAGAAAGAATGTGAAACACATAAATAGTATCATTCTCAGTTTTTAAATAATTTTTTAAAATATAATTTAAATAGATTTTACACACTAATAGCAATAACGTATCGCATATCGGATATTTCATTATTTAACAAGGTATTGCACATCGCATTTTTCTTCAATATCGCACAGCCCTACTATTGGGTTAGGATTAGGGTTTGGTTTAGGGTTAGTTGCATGTAATTCTGCATAATTTATCCTTATTACTATAGTAACTACATGTAACGTAACAAGGACAGTGTGAAATAAAGTGTTACCCACTTTTTATACAGTACAGCCCCATACTGTGGACTGCGCTGAACACTGTGCAGTGATTGTGCAACAGTTTTTCTTTGCGTGCAGTGTCTGCATACACTCTTCAAAGTGAACTAGCGCATGTGCACCTCTTCCTTTGCTAAGGCCACAGTTTGCATGTTACACTTGCATGCTTTCATCTATAGTAGCACTTTTGCTCTCTTCTCCTTTTTCCAATCAAAGTTCAGACCAAAAGTTCTGATTTAGTTGAACAAGTATAATATGCACTAAGTTGTCGTTGTTTTGTATAAATGTTCAGGGAGACATATATAGCACTAAAACATATCTCTTCCTGATGATATGCTAAGGTTTTTCCCCTCTTCCTAGTATTATATGTGCACCCCACACACTGCAACGCACATCTTTCCTGATTGAAAGAGCAACTAAACCTCAACAATGACCTTTATTTCACGAACATGATTGTGATCAATCACATAAAACTGTCTTATGATTAATAATTATTTTAATTTTTAAATTCAGTTTACACCCCTAAATTGGAAAGAAGTGTCTTATGCTCACCAAGGCTGTATTTATTTGATTAAAAATATAATAAAAACTTTAATATTGTGAAATATTTTTACACTTTAAAATAAGAAAATAAGATTTTTCTTTTGAAAAAGGACTTGAAATTGATTTTTTTAAACATTATAAATGTCTTATATATATATATATATATATATATAATTTATCTTATATTATCTTATTATATATATATATATATATATATATATATATATATATATATATATATATATATATATATACTGAATTTTTAAATAATATTCAGTTTAGTTAAAGAAATAATATTTATTTATGTTATATTTATTATAATATATTTGTTATATTTAAAACAAATGTATCTACACTTAATTTACCGCTCATTTCATTAAATAAGTTACAAATAATTCTTTAAAAAAAAAAAAAAATGTTTCAATAAACTTTCGAGTCACCACTTGATGTCTAATACAGATCAGTTGCAAACCACTGATCTAGAACACAGACTAACCAGACATATTATATAAAATGTGTAATTATAGATTTTCTTGGCTTAAGTCTAATATGCAGGAGAAAAAAGTCTAAGAAATGCTTTATGTCTTTCTTTTCAGATAACCAAATCTGCTTCACTTTATGATTCTAAACAGTATGTGGAGGCCAACGAGATCGAGCCATCTCTGGTAAGCACTTTGAAGAGCAAACACAGCTCCTGCATGTTAGCATGCACAAGAGGTCATCTCCTGTGGGCTGGGGAGGAAGTGGTAGCGCTGGCTATCTTTTTCTCTCACATAGGAAGCTGATCGTCTCGAAAGAGGAAATGCAGTCTGGCTAAAACAGCGATGTCATGTTTAGCCATATATATTCTTGATATTTCTAGCTCCACGTAATTCACAAATTCCTTTTAAAGAGAATTTATTGTAGTCTTCACACTGAGGGGTTGTGGGTTATCTCAGTGTATTTGCAGATCTGTATAGAAAGATTGAACTTATTTTGATGTGTTGCAGCCCCAAAGCACAGTGAAGGCCCTCTATGACTACAGGGCCATGCGGCCGGATGAGCTCACCTTTTACAAGGGTGCTTTGATCCATAATGTGACCAAGGAGGCAAATGGATGGTGAGATTATTTGCAAATTATGTAGATAAAAGCAATAAATGCACTATTTAGCATTGCAAAAAAGCTGTGGCAGTGCCATGATACAGTGAAGGTATCGAATATTTGCAAATTTGATAAATACCATGGTACTGAATGATTACCACAGACATGTACCGCAGCATTTACACAGTGCTCCAAGGTACGTTCGAAAGTTTGGGGTCGGTAAGATTTATTTAACGTGTTTAAAAAGGAAGTCTGCTCAACCCTAGACTGCATTTATTGATCAAAAT
The DNA here is from genome assembly GCA_018749465.1 of Paracanthobrama guichenoti. Lineage (NCBI taxonomy): Eukaryota > Metazoa > Chordata > Actinopteri > Cypriniformes > Gobionidae > Paracanthobrama > Paracanthobrama guichenoti. The sequence continues at coordinate 725,362 of CM031960.1, read as the reverse complement.
TACAGTAGAAACCGTAATATTGTTTTCTATTTTTATATATTTTAAAATGTAATTTATTCCCATAATGGGAAAGATGAATTTTCAGGATCATTCCTCTAGTCTTCAGTGTCACATGATCCTTCAGAAATCATTCTAATAAGTTGCGCTGCTTAATACTTTTGGTAAACTATGGTACTTTTTTTCAAGATTCAAGATTCAAGATTCAAGAGTTTTATTTTTCAGGATTCTTGTGAATATAATTTATGAATATAAAGTTCAAAAGAACAGAGATAGATTTGTTGTAACATTATAAATGTCTTTACTGTCACTTTTCATCTATTTAATGCATCTTTGCTAAATGAAAGTGTTACATTCTTAAAAAAAAAGAATGTACCAACCCCTAACTTTTGAATTGAAGTGTACATCAAAGAATACTATGATTTTTACCATGGCTCATGTCCATAAAACATAGCTACCATGGTATTACCATGGTAAATTGTCCCAAAAACATGCTACTTTTATTTTAGTGTAGCTTTGTGGCACATAGATGCATTATCGCTGCATTATATTGTCATATCACTGACACTATCAGGTCTTTCAAAAACCACAGGGTGATTTGAATAGCTTAAATTTTGATAAGTACACCAACATTTAATGTCCCTGTTTATCTGCTGATCCCTACAGGTGGAAAGGAGACTTTGGTGGGAAACTGCAGCAATATTTCCCTTCAAATTATGTTGAAGTAGTGGCCAATGCATCTGATGCCAATTACCAGGTAAAGCATATTAAAAATTTGTTTATTTAACAAAACAGATATGACCTTTGGCACCAGTTAGTACAGCATTTTGCTTATTTGCTTACATACATAGAGAACATCTACATCTAAAACACAGACCATCAACATTAGATGTTCTCTTTCAGGCTGAAGAGGAAAATCCATTAGGTGACTTATGTAAAGGGGTAGTGGACATCTCAAAGTGTACTGTTGGTAAGATGATTTATCTTCGGTGCCGTTTAATACATGCACAGCACATGGCTTTGTAATGCTCAGACTTATTTTGCATTAATTTCTTCATTTCCAGTTCGCTCAGCCAAACACGGCAAGCCTGTGGTGGTGACGTTGCAGTATAAGGAAAATAAAGAGAACATGATGCCTTTCGATTTGGCCACCGAGACCACCGAGGAGCTGTACGAGTGGTATCAGGTGGCCTGGGACATCACACAGAGAGAGGAAAACCGAGAGTTTGAGGTCTGTCTCGCATGCTTGGACTCACGTTTGGATCTTAGTATGTGTCCTAAATAGGGCAAAGCGGGGCTAGTTGTCACACAGGGAAGCTGTCACAAGGTTTTGAGTCACTCATTCTGTAAATAGAGGATTGTTTGGTTGAAGCCAGACAGATTCAGGGGGTGTTTAAATGCTAGGTGTAGCCCTAGAGCATTTAACCATTGTCATTCTAAGTATATAATCAAGTATTTAAGGTATAATGTTGGGCTAGAGTTTATGAATGTTTACAATAAATTCCCATTGCAGAAAAAAAAGCAGAGGGAGGTTGAGACCAGAGACGAGGTGGCCAGCGAGATGTCTGAACTGGTTGTTTACTGCCAGCCTCGCAGTAAAGACAAGGAACGGTTTGGTACAGCTAATTAAATAAATATGCATGTATACATATTTACACACATATGAATACATATACACTACCATTCAAATGCACATTTTGAAAGAAATTAACACTTTTATTCAGCAAGTATTTATTAAAGTATACTTATAATGATGTTACAAAAGATTTCTATTTCAAATAAATACTGTTTTTTAGCTTTCTATCCATCAAAGAATCCTGAAAAATTGTTTCACTGTTTCAAAAATATTAAGCAACACAACTGTTTTCAACATTGATAATAATAACAAATGTTTCTTGAGCACAAATCAGAATACTAGAATGATTTCTGAAGGGTCATGTGGCACTGAAGACTGGAGTAATGCTTAAATTTAGCTTTGCCATCACTGGTATATATTACATCTTAAAATATATTAAAATAGTCATTTTAAAATGTAATAATATTTTACAATATTACTGTTTTTACTGTATTTTTGATTAAACAAATTCAGCTTTGGTGAGACTAAAACATAAAAACATTTAAAAATCTTACCAACCCCAAGCATAAATTAACTGTGTATTAACAATGCAATTCTCTTTCGCTTTCAGATAATTTTACCTACAAAGAGGTCCGCTCCTTCGTAGAAAATAAGACACCCTCCAGAAGCAAGTCGACTCAGTTTATGTTGTATAACCGCAAGGCGCTGAGCCGCATCTACCCTAAGGGCCAGAGGATGGATTCCTCCAACTATGATCCGTATTCTCTGTGGATGTGCGGCTGTCACATGGTGGCACTCAACTTCCAAACTGCTGGTAAGATGAAGTTCTGTAAAACTATCTGTTAACCTTTCAGCTCATCTCAATAGCAGTTGTTTGACCTCACTGGAAGTATACGACCTGTGACCGGCCATTTTTGCTCATGGGCATAATGAACTTTATTTGTTTGTCAATGCTTTTTGGCAGCATAATGGTTTAGTCAAGCCATTTACCAGCAGGGTTAAGCAAACTACACCACACAATTCAGCCAACTCTTGACCTCTTGTGTAAAATAGTAAACAAGGAAGAGAGGAAATTACACAATAGAAGGTTTTATTGAAATCCGTTAAATAAATGTTTGCATAAACGGATAGAGAATTAGACGGAAGTAGGAAACAGGAAAATAGGAAGATAATTCAAGAGTAAAATAAGACATTATTTGGGTGGCTAACACTTTACAATAAGGTCTCACTTGTTAACAATAATTGTTGCATTAACTAACAATGAGCAATATATTTTATAAAGCATTTATTAATCTTTGTTAATGTTACTAAAAAATCAAATTGTTCATGTTAGTTCACATTGCATTAACAAATGTTAACAAATACAACTATGGATTTTAAAAATGTAATAGTAAATGTTGAAATTATCATTGACTAAGATTAATAAATGCTGTAGAGGTATTGTTCATTGTTAGTTCATATTAACTAATAATATATATCTATATCTATATCTATCTCTCTTTCTATATATATATGTATGTGTGTGTGTGTGTGTGTGTGTGTGTGTGTGTGTATATATATATATGTATGTATGTATGTGTGTATATGTATGTATGTATGTATGTATATATATATATATATCTAGCTTCCACCAGACCGAATTCAGTATTCAACTTTGAAAAAAAAAATGTATGATGCTGATGCTTTAGATGGCATTTATTAATCCCCGGAGCCGTGTGGAGTATGTTTATGATGGATGGATGCACTTTTTTGAGCTTCAAACTCGTGAGCCCCGTTTACTGCCATTATGAAGCTTGGAAGAGCCAACATATTTATTAATATAACTCAGATTGTGTTCATCAGAAATAAGAAAGTCATATACACCTAGGATGGTTTGAGGGTAAGTAAATCATGGGGTACTTTTCATTTTAAAGTTAACTAATCCTTTAATGTAAAGTGTTACCCATTACTTAAAGATAAAAATTTGAAATAAAGGAAACAACATGGTCTTAAAATTGTGAGTGTAAGCACAAGAAAGTATTTACAGAGAAAAATACAACTTTTTCAGTCAGTCAATAAATAGCATAGCATTTATTCAGTATATACTGTAAAACAGTGTTTTCTTCTCTCCTCAGATAAGTACACTCAGCTGAACAGCGCCCTCTTCAGTCTGAATGGAGGCACAGGATATGTGCTGCAACCTGAGCTGATGCGCAGAGATTCGTATGACCCTCATCAGGAGAAGAAGAATGTCAAATGTACTATCACCATTAAGGTAAGACATGATCTTCATTCAAAGAGAATAAAATGAATTAGAGAACTGAACAAGAACTGTTTCATTTTAATAAAAGAACTGAAAAGATTCCTGATGATTTTTTGATGCTCAGGTGATAGGAGCACGACATCTTCCCAAACCAGGGCGAAGCATTGCCAGTCCCTTTGTGGAGATCGAACTGTGTGGCCAAACAGAAGACAACAAATTCAAGACTACCGTTTGCCGTAAGAAACTTACGGTCTTGTTTTAATATCAATGAGATACTATCATAGTTTTTATTAATATTTTGATTTTTTTACATTTGCATTTTAGATTTAAAATCTTTAGATTAAGTGTTTTTGTCACTTATATAAGTTTTTGTTTTTAAATATATAAATGTACTGTTTATGAGAGTGTATATAAGTGTATATAAAGCAGTGCTGTCAATTTGATTAATAGCGATTAATTGCATCTAACATAAAAGTTTGTAAATACATAATGTGTGTATATACGTATATATACACTATATTGCATAAGTATTGGGACACCTCTCCAAATCATTAAATTCAGGTGTTCTAATCACTTCAATGGCCACAGGTGTATAAAATCAAGCACCTAGGCATGCAGACGCTTCTACAAACATTTGTGAAACATCAGTGAATTCAAGCGTGGTTGCCACCTGTGCAATAAGTCGAAATTCGTGCATTCGTGAAATTTCCTAACCCACTACTAAATATTCCACAGTCAACTGTTAGTGGTATTATAACAAAGTGGAAGCAATTGGGAACAACAGCAACTCAGCAGTAGGCCTCATAAAATCACAGCGCAGGGTCAGTGCATGCTTTTCACTTTCTGCAGAGTCAGTGGGTACAGACCTCCATACGTTGTGTGGCCTTCAGATTAGCTCAAGAACAGTGTGTAGAGAGCTTCATGGAATGGGTTTCCAGTGGCTGAGCAGCTGCATCCAAGCCTTACATCACCAAGTGCAATGCAAAGCGTTGGATGCAGTGGTGTAAAGCACGCCGCCACTGGACTCTAGAGCAGTAGAGACGTGTTCTCTGAAGTGATGAATCACGCTTCTCTGTTTGACAATCCGATGGATGAGTCTGGGTTTGGTGGTTGCTGGGAGAACGTTACTTGCCTGACCGCATTGTGCCAAGTGTAAAGTTTGGTGGAGGGGGGATTATGGTGTAGGGTTGTTTTTCAGGGGTTGGGCTTGGCCCCTTAGCTCCAGTGAAAGGAACTCTTAATGCTTCAGCATACCAAGACATTTTGGACAATTTCATGCTCCCAACTTTGTAGGAACAGTTTGGTGATGGCCCCTTCCTGTTCCAAAATGACTGCGCATAAGTGCACAAAGCAGGGTCCATAAAGACATGGATGAGTGAGTTTTGTGTGGATGAGCTTGACTGGCCTACACAGAGTCCTGATCTCAACCCGATAGAACACCTTTGGGATGAATTAGAGCAGAGACTGCGATCCAGGCCTTCTCGTCCAACACCAGTGCCTGACCTCACAAATGTGCTTCTAGAAGAATGGTAAAAAATTCCCATAAACACACTCCTAAACCTTGTGGAAAGCCTTCCCAGATGAGTTGAAGCTGTTATAGCTGCAAATGGTGGGCCAACTCCATATTAAACCCTACAGATTAAGAATGGGATGTCATTAAAGTTCATGTGCATGTCAAGGCAGACGTTCCAAAACTTATGATCTGATTAATCAGATCTGATTAATCGATTTGACAGCACTAGTATATAGTTTTGTATTTTATTTATAATTTTCATACTTATATATTTTCTAATTGGAATATACGCAAACTGCATATGCTGGTAAGCAGTTCATGTAAATTATTAAAAATGTTACAGAAATGCATTATTATTATTATTATTATTATTATTATTATTATTATTATGTTTTATTATTATTGTCTTGCAATAGAGTGCACCAAAAGTATTAATTTCACAGTATTCAGTTTAAAAATGTATTAAAACCTCCACAGATGATAATGGACTGAACCCTTTATGGCTCGGGCCTTCGGATGCATTTACTTTCAAACTGTATGACACAGACCTCACTTTTCTACGTTTTGTGGTCTTTGAGGAGGACATGTTCTCTGACCCCAATTTCCTGGCCCAGGCTACATTCCCTGTGAAAGGTGTTCGCTCCGGTAAGTCTGTCATTGCCAAATAATTTTTTTTGTGAAACATTGTGCAAATGAATGCAGATATAAGTTTGAGTACAAAAACTGAGCTTGATGCTTTCACAGGGTACAGATCAGTCCCTTTAAAGAATGGATTTAGTGAAAATCTGGAGCTGGCATCTCTACTGGTGTATGTTAATATACAGCAGGTGGAGGTAAGAAACATCAACATTTTTACACTATTAAAACAGGTACTTTTGATGATATAAATATAGAATATCTAATTTTGCTTTAATGAGAATACTCTGTTAGTTTCATGGAAATCCCCTGTTAAATCTGACTTGGTTCCTCAGAAAGCACAGGAAGAACTCTACTCCTCCTCGAAACAGTTGCAAAAGAAGCAGTCAGAGTTAAGCAATGAGTTCTGCCTCTATGACACTCAGTCCAACCTGCAGCGTGCCATGCCCCCTCAACGCCGTGAGGACTTCTCGCAGGAGTTCACTTATTCGGAAAAAAAGTGTGTATGAATTTGCATGAGTGTATTTAAAGATAAATCACACCCTCAATGAGGATATTCATATCTGTAATCTTTGTCCATACAGGTTAAATAAACCACAGCAAAAAATAAACAACAGCAAGTTCTACTCATGAGGAAAACAAGAAGTCTAGTTCCCTCCCAGCCTGGTTCTAATGTTCTTCAGGGTCTCTTCCTCTCCATTCTGCTGCTCTGTTACTACTAGTTCCCTAAACTGGCTACAAAGACAGGAAGTTGCCGTAAAGTCGTAAAGTGAATCTGAGCAATACTCATCTGTGAATTCTCTGTGGAAGGTGTAATTTGTCAGCTAGATGTTTGACCAGAACCCAGAAGCTGTAAAACTCTTTAAATCGTGGGCATGAAAACTGCATGAAGGATTTTGTGTTTGTGTGGTAAACGTGAAACTGTTTGTCTGCTATCTTAATCGGTTTGTAACATTTCATTTGTAGTTGTATTAAACTCTTCCGTATTGTCTTAAAAATTTAAAGACATGTATTTGGTTTCTTTCTTGTTTTTAATATGCATATTGCTAGAGGAAGTTTTATCATGTTTGGTTGGATATATAAAGGCCAATTCACACTGCACTGACACCGACCAACGCGTACAATCACAAAACCAGATTACAGTTTGTCATTTCTCAGACATTCCACGACCTGACAAACAGGGATTGAACGTTCAGTCTGTGAAAACAAGCGCAGACCAAATGGAAAAAGATGCCGACTGGGGAAACACTGATTCGACAAATCCTGATGAATTGTCTGTTGCCGTTGGTCGACGTCCGCCAGTTCAGTGTGAATTGTACAGTCAGATATTCCTTATCGAAATATAGACCTTATGTAGCCCCGCCCCTTTACAGCGCTGCGCTCGTTGTGCTCTGTCTTCCGGTTTATATTTCCACAGCATGAAGGTAAGATCTTATGGATTTATGAATAAACTGCTCGTTTTAAAATCATCCCGGTCTACTGACATTTGTTATGACATCTGCTGCAAAGATTACAGTGCTCATGATAACTTTCGTTAACTACAATAAGTAAATCCACGACAGTGATGCCATAGAAATATACAGAGCTAAGTTACGCAAAAACTGAAGTTCAAACACAAAATTCTAAATATGGCTGCGCGCTTTTTCTCTGGCGCATAAGGTCTATATAACGTTAAATATTTATTGTAGCAGTAATGACTGTTTAACTATACAGTATCCCAGTTGTCACAGCTACTCACATTGTTTGACCTTTACTTTTATCTGTATAAAATGTACAATGTACAAAACATTCGGCCTATTAACAAGTCCCCTGAGGTAATTTCTCACTAAGTTACATGGGTCAGTAAAGGAAATAACAACTTAAAGTCCCCTGTAGTCAATAGTTTTATCCCGTAAACCTCATCTTTGATCACCAAAATGACATTTAAAAGTTTTAAATGCCTTAAAATAGCTTAAATGTAACTCTACACCCTTGCTTAACTTAGTGCAGATACCATGAATATGTAAATTAGTCTCGCGCCTCACCCACTCACATGAGCTCGGACTACTTGATCCACTTGGTCAACTTTACTGTAGTAAACGCTGCACAATGGCAAGTGAAAATGCTGGTTTAATTCAGCCATATATGTTTGAACCAGAAACTGATTCAGAAGAAAATGTGGAAGAGTGAATTATACAGGCTCCTATGCATTTTATGTATCACTCTCTATATAACATAGGACACATAAGGGTAATTAATATGATTAGCCTTTGGCTTGACTACGTTATCAAACAGCTAATAATGTGTTGCTTATGTTGCACAAAATTTTTTCCCATTTGCCATCTCAATCTGCCTTCTAAAAATCAGTATCCTTAGAAATGCTTTGAACAACTAACTTCAGTGGAGAAAGGCATAGCTCATAACATTGTAATATAGGCCTACATCATATACGTAATTCACCCTCTATATTGCTAAATGTACTGTACATGATTATTCATGTCAACAGAAAAATGTACCTGGCTTCTCTGCTTCGCAGCTAGGTAATGATATGCTAAAGCCCTAGTTTGTGATGTAAGGAACACTGGCGATTTCAAACCACGTTTTGGTTCACTACAGTTTTAAGGAGAAAATACTCAGCAATGGTGTTGAGATGAATTTGCCACTAAGGCAGATATTCCTTACGAAAAAGAAATATACTTCAAGTTCATTTTATGAAGTATACTTTATGTAGTAAGTATACTAATATCAATTTGTACTAGTAGTTAACTTGTAAGTGTATATTTCAATGCTGCTTGGGACTAAATTGGCCCACTTTTAGTATGTAAAAGTATGTTTAAGTGTACTATAAATGTAACAGTAGTAAACTTTAAGTGCACAACTAGGTTTCTCAATTGTACTGCATCTGTACTACAAGTGAACTTATAAGTATACTAGTAGTTTACTATTTTAATACAAGTTGTACATCTTTTTAGTAGTTTATACTGCAAGTACTGTATACTTGTATGTTTTCAAGTGAACATAATATCATACTTATAGTTTACTATTTATATATTACTTGCACTTTTAGTATACTACTATGTTCAAATGTAGATATTATTTTTGTTATACTTGAAATATACCTTTAACTGATTTTTGATAACTCATTACTGCTGCTGCAGAGCAAGCACGGGACTTGTTACTGCCAATACATACATGACACGCTGCTGTGAGCAAGCAAGACATGCTGCTGCTGTACAATAGAGCATATGTTAATTACCCATAGCAGCTCTATACAGGTGGAGCTGGGGAAGGTGGAGGGTTTCCGAAAGCGCGCTGCACTGCTAAGGCAAATGCTACCAGAGTATTTGAAGGTTAAGTACGCAAGCTCATTGGCTACTGATACAGCAGGAACCAATCAGCTGTGCCCTAAAGATGACGATGTGATTACAAACAGGTAGTTAAAGGAGCTATTAGCATCTAGCTGCACCATCTAGAGTTTTATGACAGAACTTTGTATTTACAAGCCAAGTATACTTTGAAAATGTAATTATACTTTTAAGTATATCAAAAGATTGAGTACAAGTATAGGCCAAATAGACTTTTCTGTCAGTATGAGTAAAGTATACTTAAGGGCAATTTCAAGTATATTTTTCAGAGAAGTACATAAAGTATATTTCTGAGAAGTAGCTATAGTGTTTGTCTGTGGAGGAATAGGGTTGATCAAGATAAATAAAAAAACGAATACAAATTTGCTTCAGGTGAAATGTACAGTACGATATAGCGCTGTACAAACCCCCAGTGAGCTGTGAACTATAGGGTTTATCAACAAATATCTGGAACAAATATATTCTAGTTTAGGAGTAGAAACAAAGAAAAACAAAAACAACAACAAAATGGTGTGACAAAACTAATTTTCAAATGTGGTGATTTTAAGACCTTGGTTGTTAACTGTTAAGCTGAGGAGGAAATTGCACATACTGTACATATGACATACTGTATCTCACACACATCTCTCTCCTTCCAGTAAAATCCATTTCTTTTCACCAATTTTTAAATATGTTTCTTCACCCCCTTGTTTTAAAACATTGTCCGTGCCACTGTCTATCTTACATGATTTCTGCTTAAAAGAGTTTTTAACCGAGATAAAGCTTTCTAAATATTTGTTTGGAAGCCTCTGGTATCATAAATATGGGTATTTACTTCATATTTTGTTTAAATAAATTAACTATAAAGGTAATTAAAGGTAACTTCATGAAGATGATTTTTTCTTTTTGTCCTCTGGAAATGCTTGCTTTTCATCATAGGAAATTAGAAAGCTGTTTATGCCACAGGATGTGATTTTTCTCAAGGCCTGGTCTGGACAATAACCACTAGACGTCATCTAGTCATTTCAGTTTGATTTGTGCACCGAAACTGGAAGGTAGGTGCGGCTGTATATAGGGAGCATTACATGAATAATCAAACTTTTTCACAAATATAACATACATTCTTAAACAAACCCTTTATTTTTTAAGAGTATAGTTGGTGAAAAGCCTGTGTAGAGAATGATGCAAAAGAAATTAGGAAGCCGTTTATGCCACAGGATGTGCTTTTTCTCAAGACGATAACCACTAGACGTCATTTTGTCATTTCTCAGTTTGATTTGTGCACCACAACTGGAAGGTAAGTGCTTCTGGATTTAGGCTACATTACATGAATAATCTAACTTTTAACACATTTATTGCTTTCATAAATATGAAATACTTTCTATTAAAAAAACTGTGTAGCACGTGTGATTGTATGTGTGTCAGATGCAGTGATGGTGGGCGGCAATGAGCAGGATGAGCTAAAAGAGGATGAGAGGAGTCGGATCATTGAGCATCTGCAGACGGGTACTGAAATGATGGTATATCAGCAGAGGACTGAGAGACTCACTGTCCAGGTCATTATGGAGACCATGCAAGTGGCCTTGATACGCTCCGGTGACAAGATAGTCAGAATGTGTAAGTTACTTCCTTGAATGTAGGCATGACACTGTTTAAAGGGTTAGCTCATCCCAAAAAAAAAAAGAGAAAATTATGTGATTAAATTACTCACCCTCATATCGTTCCAAACCTGTTTGGAGATATTTCTGATGAAATCTGAGAGCTTTCTGACACCCCCATTAGACTGCAACATCATAACCACTTACATGGCCCAGAAAGGTAGTAAAGACATCGTTAAAATAGTCCACGTGACTACAGTGGTTCAACTTTAATGTTATGAAGCGACAAGAATGCGCAAAAAAGGTGACTTTATTCAACAATTTATTTTCTTCCCTGTCATTCTCCTACACTGTTCACGTAAAGACAGTGCAGCGCTTCCGGGTTCTACATCAGAATGCCGTCTCTGTATAGTGTGGTGCAGGTATGACATTTTGTCGGCCAAAACATGGAAGCGAGTTAGCATTTTAGCACTTCCGGTTCCATCATCCCGAAGTCAATGTTTTTTTGGGGGGGGTTTTGGTTAAATGGCTGAAATAATTTCTGTGTTCATTGCAAGTTCAAGACACTTTCACGTTTTATTCTACGACATAAAATACATCAGTATTACCCCACTCATGATTTTTTTGAAGCTGTTACGTGTCTTGTAAAAGGCGGTTGCTAACAAGTGGCTAAATGGGGTTAAAATGTCATCACCCCGAAAAGGTAAACTCAGTCCACGTTTACAGCCTCATTATGCTTCTAACTGTGCTCTTATAAACGATTCTAACTTAAACGTTCTGAGAAAATGCTTTTAGATAAAAACTGGAAGAGTTGTCTGAAGTTTTGTGATGGTAATGTTGAATTCGTGGGCCCGTGGTGTAGTTCGTTTATAGCCTACCTTTAGCTTTTTGCTTCTGGCGACTGCATTTAGGCTTCAAAATTCATAAAAGTTGTGTTCATCTGTCGTGATTATCTTGATGGACTAAACATGCAAGTATCATAAACTTTTGTTGATCAAGCCTATGGGAAAATCCTATTAGGTTTTTATTTGATGCGAACTGCCGGTTGGCCTACAAAGTGACGTCATACCTGCACCACTCTGTTGGCTGGCTCCTGCGTCAGCAACACACGCACGTCGGCCAATCAGAAAGCGCTCAAATTTCATCAAATTCATCATCTTTTTTCATTACCCTTACGTGATCTTCAAGATTTGCTTATGCAAGGACTGGTATTTAATTATTCAAAGGAATATATTATATTAAGATTGCATAATTAATTTTACTATGTGTGTTTTTATATTTGCAGTGGACATTTTTGAGCTCAAGGAGTTTCGCCAGTGGAAGACATTCAAGGATTTCCAGCGATTTAACGAGAGCAGGGGGAGTAAATTTCGAAGAATCTTTTGCCAATCTGAAAAAGAGTTTCAGCAGGACAGCAAAACATGTTTCACCATCTTCTATGGATCTGAGTTTATTTTAAAGACACTGAGTCTAAACGGTATGCAAATGTTCCTCACACAGAGATAGGACGTTTACACTACCACTCTTTAAAAAATAAAAAAATAAATACTTTTATTCAGCAAGGATGCATTAAATTGATAAAAAGTGATGGTAAATACACTTATAATGTTACAAAAAAATTAAAAACTGTTTTTGAACTTTCTATTCATTAAATAATCCTGAATAAAGTTAACCGAATAACAGAGACACAAAATAAATTACATAAAAAAATTATAATAGAAAACAGTTATTTTAAATTGTAATAATATTTTTAAAATTACTGTTTTTACTGTATTTTTTTTAGCAAATCATTGCAGCCTTGGTGAGCTTCTGATTGTCCCCAAACTTTTGAACTGTAGTGTAAATGCTAGTATTAGCGCTGGTCCAAGCTAGTTTATGCTAGTTGGTCTATTTGGCTAACTGGTGGAACAGCATGTGCATATGTTTCACCAGCAAAATGTGACTAATGAAGTTGGTCTTTTTGGTCTAAAGCCTGATGAGGACAGAAGCACACTATCATCACCATCTAAACCATCATGACACTATCGTCAACATCTAAAACCTAGCATATTCTGGTAAATAGCTATGCTAGCAATAGCACACTTACCAGAATGGTCCCCATGGAGCACCCTGAGGTTATGTCCAACCGTGGTGAACGATAATGACTTTTTGCAACCGTCTCACCACTTTATGATGTCATTATGATGTCTTGTTATGCATATTCTGTGATGGGACTCAGCTAACAGGGAACATTGTATTAAGGTTCTCTCAAAGTTATGAACAAACATCCCTCCAGTATTGTTAATAAAATATTTGTTGAAAGTTATCTGGTCTTTAATAATGTTCTCCAAACATTTGCACAAAAACATCATTTATACATTGTTCATGTAATGTTTTTACCTGAAAAGTTTTGTTGGATTTTCGCCAAACGGTTTTTAATTGTCATTAATTGTTTCAGAACATTCAAAAGTAACATTCCCATTATGCTTACAAAATGATAAAATGGAATGTTCGACCAATTTTGAACCAATTAACCAATTTTTTTAAATGGATAGTTCACCCAAAAATGAAAATTATCCCAAAAAATTATATATATATATATATATATATATATATATATATATATATATATATATTTTTTTTTTTTTTTTTCTTACACAAACCCATCGATTCAAACCTTTTTATTAACCCCGGAGCTATGTGGATTACTTTTGTAATGGATGGATGCACTTCTTTGGGCTTCAAATTTTGGGCTGCCATTCACTGCCATTATAAAGCTTGGAATAACCAGGATTTTTTTAAATATAACTCTGATTGTATTCATCTGAAAAAGAAAGTCATATACACATAGGATGGCTTGAGGGTGAGTAAATCATGGGGGTAATTTTCTTTTCTGGGTGAACTAACCCTTTAGGACATTTAAAATGATTATTTTTTGAACATTCAGAAATAACATTTATACAACTTAATGGGAACATTAGAAAAATGTTCTTATAACATATTTTGTTTCCTGGGTATTTGTCTTCCACAGCTGATTCAGTGGAAGATGCAGAAAAATGGCTGACAGGACTGGAGTTACTCAGACAGGAGACACTGGCGGCTCACACACCAGAGATTATAGAGAGGTGCACACACACACACACACACACACACACACACACACACACACACACACACACACACACACACACACACACACACACACACACACACACACACTTACAGAACGTGTACCTTGTGTATCTATAAACCGTAACCCAAATCGTATGTTTGTTTGCTCTGTTTTTCCCTCTACTCTAGTTGGCTGAGGAAGCAGATGTACTCGGTTGATCAGACAAAGAAAAACAGGTTCTCCTCTTTCTCTTTCACCTGCTTCTCATACTGTTTCATTGTAGCTTCTCATCCAGACTCAGTGTAGTCATCTGTTGTTGTTTTTCTCACAGTATCACCCTGAAAGAGCTCAAGTCTCTCTTGCCACAAATGAACTTCACTGTACCAGGTGGACGTTTTCTGGAGGAAAGATTTTTGGTATAAATAATACTGAAAGCATATCACTGAATTCTACATTTACGTTTATGCATTTGTATGATTTTATACAAAGCAACATAAGATGTACATTTTACGTTCTCCCTAAAGAATAGATTTTTTGGGTTAAAAAAAAAACATTTAACATTCATTACAAGTCTGAACGTTGCATTTTCAGGAGGTGGGAGCGAAAGATTATGTCCTGGATTTTCAGCAGTTTCACAAATTTTACAATCTTTTAGTATTTGAAAACCAGAAGATGGTGAGTGTCCAATTAATTTTCATTTATTAAATTCTTATTTGAGTATCAGTTCCATTATATATGAATGTTATTTGTAATATTGAATGGAACATTTACTTTAAACATGATATAAGCATTTTAGGGGAAGGAATTGATATTATTATTATTTGAATCATTTTATTAGTTGCTAGAGGAGTTTGAAAAGGGGCCTGCAGCTTTCACAATGAGGTAAAAAAAAATATTTTGGTTCAGTTTGGTGCTTTAAATGGGACATATCATGAAAAATTGAATTTTAATAAACAAGATAATAAACAAGTAAATAAACAAATTAATTGTACCATAAAAACATATTTATTGTTCTTTGCATTTCTCTGCAGTAATACTGATAGGCCTGAATCGTCTGTACTTCCCCTCTGTGATTTTCAAAACTTTCTTTTATATAGACAGAAGGTAAGACCAATGTATTATTATATTATCTTTTATCGCTTGTTCAAAATGTTGGGGTCAGTAAGATTTTGTAATGTTTTTGAAAGAAGTCACTTATCCTCACCAAGGCTGTATTTATTTGATATTGTGAATTCTGTGAAATATTAAATATTATAATTTAAAATAACTTTTTTTTTTTTTATATATATATTTTAAAATTTATTTTATTCTTGTGAGTTTTTAGCATCATTACTCCAGTCTTCAATGTCACATGATCCTTCAGAAATATGCTGATTTGGTGCTCAAGAAACATTTCAAAAGTTGTACATTTGTTTCCTGTCTGTAGGATGCTTGGGCCAAAATTTTTAATAAGGTACAAGAGTTGATGACCGTCTTCATCAATGACACCATGAGGAACGATTATCCAAAGTTTACTGTTGGAGAGGTACAGGCTATAGAGATCTGTTTAGCTTGATGTCATCACACCAAATAAATCTTGTTCTGCATCTAAACAAATCAATGCAAATGCTTTCTGTCTTTCTAGTTCCTCTGCTTTCTCTTCTCCAAAGAAAACTCAATTTGGGATGAGAAGTTCTCAGAGATCTGCCCACTGGACATGAACAATCCTCTGTCTCACTACTGGATCAACTCTTCTCACAACACGTCAGTGTTACTGTTCTTCATGCTCAGCTCCTCCTCGTCATGCATGATGAGCTTCCTGTGTTACTTTATTTGTTTGTTTTTTTCCACAGATATTTGACTGGAGATCAGCTGCGCAGTGAGTCCTCCACAGAAGCTTATGTGCGCTGCCTGAGGCTGGGCTGCCGCTGTGTTGAGT
This sequence comes from Paracanthobrama guichenoti, assembly GCA_018749465.1. Classification (NCBI taxonomy): domain Eukaryota; kingdom Metazoa; phylum Chordata; class Actinopteri; order Cypriniformes; family Gobionidae; genus Paracanthobrama; species Paracanthobrama guichenoti. The sequence continues at coordinate 709,468 of CM031960.1, read as the reverse complement.
GTAAGTGTGTTTCTCAGACATTTTATAAAAAAATATATCTTTTTATTCCAGTTTTGCATCATATGCACCCAAATGTTTCCAAGAATGTTTAAATCCAGAGAAATAAGCAATTTTAACCAGGACACGGACCGTGTCTGTGCGTCGCCTATCAATGACATCATACCCCTCGATTTCCCCTTGAGTTTTATTTTGTAGAAACCATGGAGACACCAAAGACACTTTAATATATTATGCGTTTCATTAGACAGGTGAGCAACTGTTTGGATACATTCATCGATAGAAAACTAATCATTGTTATGTAGCTCAACATAGTTAGTCTTATTGTTTAAATCTTGTTTTCTTGATTTACCGCGAGTACCATGTTTTACCATGCCTAATATCGATCTAGCTTACTGCAGTGTGCAACAAGTGTCTCATAGTAGCCACCGAGTGAACGCACAGAGAAGCTTTAGCTATAACATAACTTTCAACACACTCAAATGTATCTAATATGATAAAACAGCGCTGCGTACGCATGACTGGAAAAAGCGGAAGCGGTCACCTGCGGCATAATAAAAGTTCTGTGAATTACAGGCGTCATCAAGCTACACCTTCGTTTTGAATAAGCGACATCTAGCGGTGAAAAATTACATATTGTGGCTATATTAATGTGTAATTGTATAAAGTAATGTGTTACTTTACTCGTCACATCAAAAAAGTAATCTGATTATGCATGTAATATTATTTGTTATCAGACCCTATGTTATGTTTTCTTTTGTGTTTAATGCAGTGGACTGCTGGAATGGTCCAGATGAACCTGTCATATACCATGGTCGGACCATGACCTCCAAGATAAAGTTTAGGGATGCGGTGAAGGCCATCAATGATCATGCTTTCATAACTTCTGAGTTAGTCATCATCATCAACAAAACACAATCAATGACATTATCACTGTGCATTGTAAATGTAACATTCAACACTCTTATTTCAATTCCTTTTGGCAGGTATCCTGTGGTGCTTTCCATAGAACAACACTGTGACATCAAGCAACAGAAAATGATAGCTCAGATGTTAAGAGATGTTTTCCAGGACAAGCTCCTGATCGAGCCACTGGATCCAGAAGCAGATCATCTACCCTCACCAAACCAGCTGAAGGGCAAGATCATCATCAAGGTAGAAAAAAACTTCAAATTCGTCCATTAATGTGGTTGAACCAACAAAAACTGCAGAGATCCTCCTATTATTCAGTCTCCACTGTAACATGATTCATGAAGATGTCATGATGTGGCAGACTGAGAATATACATTTTTGTAGTTTTATCATTGTCACAGTGCATGAATATCTATTTATTCTCTTCAACAGCACCAAAAAATTAAAGAGAGCGATCACAGCGATAAGGTATCCACAAAACACGACGCCCTCCACAAATAGAGTTCAAAATGAAAGCAGATGTTTATCTCATTCATGTAACAAACCACCCTAGCTCTATGTTTATTTCTAATATCACTATCTTATGTTAATTAAATTCCATTAAATAGTGCATTGGGTAAATTTAGGCTGTATTTACACTACATCCAGATCTGATTTGTTTTTAAAAGCTGATATTCAGTAGATGAACTTGCAAACATAATTAAACAATCCTAGTCACCTTGGTGATATACAGTACTTTTGTGTAAACACTGATGCACATTGCTGTTGTATGTGGGTGTGAAAAATGGAAAGTAGTAATGATTCAAATCAAAATAATGATTACACATTAGAATGGATATCACTTAAATGTCTGTCCTCATTCTATATATCTAACCGAATAAATGCACATTTATGCACATGAGTTTTTTAATGCATGTCATATGTAATTTTATATGCTCTGAACAGCTGGAGGAAGAAAAGGGAAACATGGCTGTGAAAAGAAAATTAGACAGCTTCAGGAAAATTGGAAACACTTACAGGGAGAAGGTGCATATGTTTTACACATCTGTCTTTCTGTGCTTTACTTTTATTTTCCATTAAACTTTTAAAAAAATCAATTTGCTAAAAGTGTCAAAGGCTCTGAATGAAGTTTTAGGGGGCCGTTTTTCATGCAGCATTTTCATTTCCAAAATGTATAATTTTTCATATTTCAAATTTCAGATAAGAAAAGCTAAAGAAAACAGCGTAGTGGAGAAGGAAGGAGAGCTTTGCATCTGGGATCCAATAGATAAGGTGCTTTAAATTCATTTAAATGTAATCTGCTTTTTTGCTGTCCCTTATTCATAGTCAGATAATTCTTAATATGTATATTTTTTTCCAATGTAGAGGTTTTACAAGCACGACTGTGTGATCTCAGATAATAAGCTGTACTATTCTGAAGAGAAGAGGGAGGAAGACAGTCTGAAGGTAAGGGAAGAAGATTACAATCATTGTCTTTGTAAAACCAGTCAGTTCAACTCCTTTTTTTTCTATCTGAAACATTCAGGACTGCTCAGACCTGCACCTGTCAGAGCCCTGGTTTCATGGACAGCTGGCTGAGGGCAGAAGAACCGCTGAAAAACTCCTGCATGATCTCTGCGAAGGGAGGGAGGGAAAAGATGGAACCTTTCTGGTGCGAGAGAGTTCTGAGTTCAACAGAAACTACAGTATCTCCATCTGGTACTCTGCACAACCTTTCATTACTCTTATGCTTTTTTTTTTTCATTTCTTTTTAAATGGTTTGAAGCTGGGTCTGAATTTCCTGTCACACCTGTGCCACAAAACTGACTGCATATAATACAGTATCTTGTGGTCCATCAAAGGCATTTTTAAGGATTATCTTATCTAAATAATATTCTTTATGCTCTTTGTAGGACGAGTGGGAGAATTCAGCACTACAGAATCTTCTGGTCCTCAGAAAGTGGTCGCACGTCCTTCTTCTTGACAAGCAAAGAGTGCTTTCCAAGTATGCGTGCCTTGATCGAGCATTATAGACAAAATTTGATTGAGTATGATGGATTCAACTTGCGCCTCAAAATGTACCTGCCTCGGATCAATTTTGTGTCTCACCACCAAATGGGGTAAGAAGAAAACTAAATCTAATTTTAAAACACTCATTCATACACACACAGATTTCAATAACCTTTTTTTCTGTCACGGAAACTAATAGAAACATCTAGAGACAAAGTTGTGTTGTCGTCTTTAGGTGGTTTTACAGTAACCTGAGTCGAGCCGAAGCAGAAGACTATCTTTTGAGGATCCCTCGAGATGGAGCGTTCCTCATCAGACAGAAAGAAGACCCTGACACCTTTGCACTCTCAATCAGGTTCCTTAGTTTTTTTTCCTTTTCATTTCCTTACTGACCTCACAGACACTAACTTTAGTCTCTGTATGTATCTTTATTTGTTCATTTGTTACTCAGAGTTGATGGGGACATCGAGCATTATTTGATATGCCGACACAAGACCAAGTATGTGCTGGCGGACATCTATGAGTTTTTTTGCCTTAAAGACCTGGTGCGCTGTTTCCGTGAGCAGCTTTTCTACGACAAGATAAAACTACGCTACCCTGTAACGCCACAATTAGTGGAGCGCTTCTGTATGGTGAGAGAAGAGAGAGTGAAAGAGCGAGAAATTAGCCACAGAGCCACTTCAGTTATTTCTAAAGGAGATACAACAATTGTTACCGTATACAAACTGTAGTTGATAACTTTTTCCTTTGCAGGAGGATCTTTCAACATGTGATAGTGAGCTGTACAGTGAGGTATGTATCGTATGGTCTGGCCATATACTTGTTTTATACATATAATGGCCCTAAAAAGTATTTGGAGGGTCTTATAAGGGTGTCTTAACAGTCTAGGATAGTATAGACTTATAGAGGGTATGCACTGAAGTCACTTTCCCGCCGGAACACGCTCCCTCAGCTGGACTGAGTGGCAAAAGAGCCTGCAGCATCACTGGAGGGAAACTGCGGAAACGTGAATAAAACAAGCGATTCTCAGTTTAAACTAAAAGTCGGACTCGATATAAGTGTTCCTTACAACTTACCAAAGATCCAGTGATCCATGGATATTGACATGCAGCTCGGATCGTGTTTGCTGACATTTATATCAGCCTGATTTCGACGCCGGGGAAATACATAAAGCAAATTTGTCTGAACGCTTTATATAAATACAGTATAGGTAGGTCTAAATCAGGGTGATCACTTATATCAATGATATATACATCGTCATATCGTCTAGCCCTAAACCTAGTTTTTGTCAGCGTTTATTTAAAAACATCAAATTAGGCAGAATATACGATGGTAAATATTTCATTTGTTGTCAATACAATATATAACATTACAGTTTATTATGATTGTACCCCAAAATTCAACATATTGGGACAAAATGATAACTGCAAATCCACATTTCGCTGCCTGGAGTTCAGTTGTTTCTGTGAATTGCAGCGATCCTTTTCTGTAGCTCTCTGTCTGTAAAAATATACCTCAGATTCAAAACCAATGCTGCCGCTCAGTCTTTTTGCCACTCAGTGGGCGTAACCGCAGTCACTCCGGCCGACGGTGGCGTCACGCGCATATCCTCTATACAAAGTTTCATACATACATTTACACTTTCCGGATAAAAAAAGTTGCTGTTTGGATTGAAATAGGCAAATGCTTAAGAGTCAATGAATTGGATTTGATTATTATTGCAGTGATAATTATGTTTCTAGCTTGATAAATGTTTGGCAACAGTTCTTCTAACCCTAACTGATGTGTTATTTATTTATTTTGCTGTAGTGTGTCAGTAGGATTTATCAGTTTACATTTAAAAAACATTAATTTTGCCATTAATTGCAATAATCCAGTGAGATTTTGTATGCACAAGCAGTCCGACTGCAGCCGGTACGCTCCACACGGAGATCTGATCTCACCATCATCGAGTCTGTCTGTGATTACATAAAGAAGCAGATGAAACTGAGACCAATCAGATCCAGAAGAACTGCAGCAACGTCTCCAAGACGCTTGAAGAAACTTACCTACAAAGCTACCTGAAAAACTATGCACATTGCACATTTGCTGTTTTAAATGCAAAGGGTGGACACACTAAATATTGATTCGATTTAGTTAATAAAAGTCGATTAATAAATTAAATCCCTTTATGACATTATTTTTTAAAGCATTCTCATTTTACAGCATACATACATACATGCCTAAAATTGTTCACAGTATTGTAGCTTTACAGGTAGGTTTCTTCAAGCGTCTTGGAGACGTTGCCACAGTTAATCTAGATTTAGTCTGACTCAGTTTGATCTGGTTCTTCATGTAATCACAGACACATTCGATGAAGGTGAGATCAGATCTCCGTGTGGAGCGTACCGGCTGCAGTCGGACAAAATATATAAATAACTGGCTTAAAATCATTTTTGGGGTGAAAATACTAACGTGCCTAAGACTTTTGCACAGTAGTGAATATGTATACTCAAATTGAGCTCAATGTTTGTTTCAGGTCACTGAAGACAATCCCTTAGGTGTCCAATGTAAAGGTGTGGTGGACATCTCTAAGTGTAATGTTGGTAAGATTTTCTTTGTCATCTGCATGAGTATTATACACATACACACTATGCTTAGACTAAGTTGTGACTCGCATAACCCCCCCCTACCAATTCTCATCAGATACTGTAAGAAAGATTATTTTCATGAATCAATGCCTTATGAAAAAAGCTTCTCATTGTTAACAAAATGTAAGACTTTAATACTCTATTCCTTGTTGATTTTATTGGGCTCTCCTTAGCACGCAAAGCCAAACATGGCAGACACCTCGTGGTGACCCTGTTGGATAAGGAGAATTTGAAGCAAACTGAGTTCACGTGTGAGATCTTGAAGCAGGTGGACGAATGGTATCAGGTGATCCTCAACATCATCCAAAGAGAGCAGAGTTTGGAGAAAGCGGTTGGTATATCTGCCTTTCGCAAGAGATGCCACACAAACTCACATTCAATTTATTGTGCTTTATTATGAATATATAGTGTACTGTACTCTTTCTGTATATATTTATATGGTTCTGATGACTGATAATCCCTGTGAGTATCTGTGCACTCTCCCTTACTTCTCAAAATAGAGAATAGCAGAAATGGAGTCCAAAACCAAAATAGCCGTTGAGATGTCAGACATGGTGGTGTACTGCCAATCTATCAAAAAGAAATCTTTTGGTATGTAATTTCCAGAACGTTTGCATGAGGGAAACACAAAAAATCTGAAACAAACTAAAATGAAAAGCATCTGTACTGTATCAAACACATCAACGTTAAGCAAAGCAATTGCAAGGCCACGTTTAAAGCATTCCAGAAATGTTTTGAGGTGAGTGAACCGGACATTTCATTCATTATTCCATTCTGCACTTTTATGACTTCTCAGAAAATTACAACTACAAAGAGGTTCGCTCCGTTCCGGATAACATGATTCTAAAAGAGGGGAACGAAACTGCCGTGGAGAAATCAGACGGCATTCTGGAGTATAACTGCAAAGCTCTCACCCGTGTGTATCCCCATGGAGGGCGGGTTGATTCTTCCAACTTTGACCCTTGTCCTTTATGGAAATTAGGCTGCCAAATGGTGGCTCTCAACTTCCAAACTGCTGGTACGTGAAAGAAAAGAGAGAGAAAATATTTGTTTTGCTCACTAAGGCATTTATTTGACCAAAAATACAGTAAAAACATGTAATATTGTGAAATATTATTACTATTTAAAATGACTGATTTCTGTTTGAATATATTTTAAAATGTCATTAACTCCTGATGGCAAAGCTGAATTTTAATCTTCAGTGTCACATAATCTTTCAGAAATCATTATAATATGCTTATTTGGTGCTGAAGAAACCTTTCTGAAGAAACACAATATACATATATATAACATAATATATATATATACATAACACAGTAACAATCATTTATCAAACATGACAGCAAAGACAGTTATAATGTTCCATATATATAAACTTATTTTTTTCCACCCTTCTTTTTACTGAACAGTGTAACTTGTAACTTGAATGTGTTGTGGCTCGTCTCATCCGATTCCAGATATTTTAGTTGTACAAAACATTTCGTTATGCTGCTTGATATTGCAAATGACTACTTGTTGTCATATTATTTTAATTCATTATCGTAATCATAAACACACTGGTCTGTAGCGCAAATTACTTTAACATCTATCTACAGCTCTAGCGGCAAATGAATCGGAAGTCTCCACACACTCACAGAAATAGGTTACTTCTGCGTTGAAAATTAAACTGGATACAGTGAAAGTGAATGGATATAGAAGCCCTCGATCTCCAAAAATACAAAAAAACAATGAAAGTACTTCAAATTAATCGAGCAGTTTTCCAATGTTCATAAATTGCTGTGGGAGTAACAAACCGCAGTACTCAAGGGGGCGATAGAGGGCTATGTTAACAATTCTGTTTGAAAGGAATGAAGTGCATAATTGTGAGGCCTAGAACAACTTGATGCATTTGGTATTCATGCCAAGTAATGACAGGATTGCTATTAGCTTTGGGCCTTCACTTTTCATGGCCAGATATATATCCGTAAAAAACTAAAAAACAAAAACACGAAGGATAAATACAGAACCCCCAAGATCTTCAGATGTCTGTGCCAATAACCCACATGTGCTATTATTATTCATTATTCAGCTAACCATAAACATCTTGAATTTCCTGCAAGAGTCTTGTGAAGTTATTTCTCCACCATGGCCGTAGCCTACTTGACCTTAGAAGAAGAGTTTACACTAATGTGTGCTGTATAGCGTCCCTATTGCATGATTGTTATACTATGGCAGAACCGGTTTCATATAAATGTGTCTAATAACTCTTAACCTTAGTGGTATCTCTTTTCAGATAAGTTCATGCAGCTGAACAATGCTCTCTTCAGTCTGAATGGAGGCACGGGTTATGTGCTTAAACCAGAGTGGATGCGAGATCCAACCAAGAAGAAGACTTCAAAACAAAACATCAGAATCAGAGTAAACAACCATGTTGTTTCAGTTTGAAGTTTTATTGAGTTCTAGAATGATGGCTGATACCATGCAATGTGAATGGGCTAGTTCCAACAAAAATAAATCTGTCATCAGTTACTCACCCTTGTGTTGTTCCAAACCCATAAGACTTCAATTGTGCTTTGATGATCAGCAAAAATCCTAGGGGTTTGGAATGACAATAGGGTGAGTAATTAATTACATAATTTTCATTTTTGGTTGAACTATCCCTTTAAAGTAATAGAAATGACGTTTGCTCACCTTCATGTCATTCCAAAACTTTCTAAATGACTTTCTTCTGTAGGAGAATGACTTTCTGCTGTTGGTTCCCTTCAGGTGATAGCAGCCAGGCATCTGCCCAATCCAGACCACGTCGTCAGTCCTTTTGTGCAGGTTGAGGTGTGGCCGTACACAGGCGGTCAAGCAGATGACTACAGTTTCAAGACTACTCTCTTCAGTAAGGAAGTGGAAAAGAGCGTTATTGAGAGAAAAAATACGTTTTAGATTATAGTAGTGTTGACTGTTGGTACTGTACCTTCACAGAGGATAATGGACTAAATCCAGTGTGGCTGGGCCCAATGAATCCACCGAAATGCTTTGAAGTGGACGAGCCAGACCTGGCCTTCCTGCGCTTTATAGTTTTGGAGGAGGACACATTTTCTGATGCTAGGTTTCTTGCACAGGCCACTTTTCCTATCAGAGGTATTCGCTCAGGTAAATCTACCCAACGAATAATGGATTTGAGCCACCAATATATATATTCAAGCATTTTGAGCATTTGAGCCAAGGCGCTCGTTACACCGTTTTCAAACTGAAAACTTTTTATGTGTTTTGGCCATTCATTTACACGACAGTGGAGTTTTGGGGGCCTAAAAATGCAAACTTTTTAAAACTGTTTCAAAGTGCAAGTTTTTGAAAATGATATCGTTATCGTCTCCATCTAAACTACAAAAAGGTGAGTTTGTGAAAACGGTGATATGCGTATTATGTGTTCAGTCTATAGGCGCAAAGTCTATTCTTTACAAAGTGACATTGCCAACTACTGGCCTGCCATGAATAATACAGCGTTTTTATCTATTTTATGGATCTGTGTGAATGGGGATCATTTTGACAGTGGTATCGTCTGTATGTGAAAAATGCAAAGGAAACCTTTTCTGTTTTTAGTACATTGTTGTGTAAACGTACCCCACATCAACTAGGGCAGGGATTCCCAAACCTTTTGGTCTGATGAAACCTTTAGCTTGTTTATTTGTACCCGTTGAGATTTAATGGTCACACGAAATGCTGGTAAACAAATATATTTTTAGTGTTTTATTTTTTATTATTATTTATTACACGGCTCTGTGGAATACTTGATTCTGATGTTCGGTATGTTATGTAAGGGATAATGTACATCCAGCCGGTTGTTATCACAGAATATACCCAGACAGAGTGATCAGGACCCCGACGCAAGGCGGATGGGTCTTGCGTCACTCTGAAGGGGTTTATTCTGCGATAACAACCGGCTGGGTGTACATTATCTCGCTTATTACACGGTTACTTGTCTCAAGTAAATTAGACACAAAATATTGTCTTGCGTTTAAATATTTTATTAGCTCTTCCGCAAAGCTTCCACAAAGAAAAACAGTTCCAAACTGCTTTAAGCCTTTATCTCTTGCTGAAAAGATTAGTTTTTACCATATATGTTGAAATTAATGCTGAAAGGGTCGTGTATACACCGTAGCTATGTCATAGGCTGTGTGTTGCACACATAGCCTACGATGTACCCTGACGCGCACCTCTCCAAAAATGTAACAACGCGTCGATTCTACGTGGACCGCAAGCGCTGTGATTGGTCTGCCAGAGCCCCTCCCTCAGGTGTACACAAGCTCCCTCTGCATGTGTAACTGCACGTCAACGCGGACAAGGACGTATAAATGAAAATCAACACGTAGCCCACAGCGTAGAGGCTACGCCGCAGGTCTGACGCAGAAGTATAAATCAGCCTTAAGTTCACCCAAAAATGAAAATGACCCCATGATTTACTCACCGTCAAGTCATCCTAGCTGTATACAGTATATGACATTGTTCTTTCAGACAAATACAATTGGAGTTATATCACTAAAGTCCTGGCTAATCCAAGGCGATCGGCTGGAACTTTACTTTATAAAGTTTCAAATATGGATATTTTTCTCACAAAAACTCATCGATTCGCTTCAGAAGGCATTTATTAACCCTCCAGAGCCGTGTGGAGCATGTTATTTGACGGACAGATGCATTTTTTATGGACTTCAAAAACAGAGCTACAACTACTGCCATTATAAAGCTTGGATTAGCCAGGACTTTTTAATATAACTCTGATTGTATTCGTCTGAAAGAACAATGTCATATACTGTATACAGCTAGGATGACTTGACGGTGAGTAAATCATGGGCAAATTTTTTATTTTTAGGTGAACTATCCCTTTCAGCATTTATAAACATATAATAAACATAATAAACATATATGGTAAAAACTAATCTTTTCAGCAATAGATAAAGGGTTAAAGCAGTTTGGAACTGTTTTTCTTCGCGGAAGCTTTGCGGAAGAGCTAATAAAATATTCATAAACTCATGACAATATTTTGTGTATAATTTACTTGAGACAAGTAGCCGTGTAATAAGCGGGATAATGTACACCCAGCCGGTTGTTATCGCAGAATAAACCCCTTCAGAGTGACGCAAGATGATCACTGATCACTCTGTCTGGGTTTATTCTGCGATGATAACTGGCTGGATGTACATTATCCCTTACGTAACCCTCAGGGGTTTGGGAAACCCTGAACTAGGAGCATTAGTTTTATTACCTTTCTTTCATAATTTTGAGCCTCTTTATTTATTATCTCAAAAGAGCCATTGCACTTCTCTTCTTTTTATTAGGGTATCGGTCTGTCCCACTGAAGAACAGGTTTAGTGAAAGCCTGGAGCTTGCATCTCTTCTGGTGCATGCACAGCATTTAGAGGTGAGAAACACACAAACCGCTATCTTTCTCCCTTAGTCCTAAAGACGTCATTAACAACTGTCAATGTGTTAAAAGGATGGTTCACACAAAAATCTTATACTCACCCTCATGCTGTTCCAAAACTGCACGACCGACTAGTATTTGAATGTTTGAATCAGTTGAAATCCATTGTGTATTTGAACAGTGATGTTAGCAGCACAAAAAAGGACTCCAAAAAGACAAATACGCAGCTTCAGAAGACTTAGAAAATAGAGCAGAAGTCACTCTGACTATACTTTTACCATGGAATGTATTTAAAGCGTTACTGCAGGGTGACTGTACAGACCATGTAAATGTGAGCAGTCATGTTAATGTATTCAGGATTATGTTAGAAATCCAAAGATTTTTGGAATGAGCTGTATTACTAGCACCTTGAATTCAATAGACATTTTAAGATTAATGAACACTAAAGGGTTAGTTCACCCAAAAATGAAAATTCTGTCATTCATCTCACCCTCGTGTCATTCCAAACCCGTAAAGCTTTTGTTCATTTTGTTCAAATCAGAGATTTCTGTCCCTCCATTGACCGCTATGCAAGTACCAGAGAGATTATAAAACGAATCCATATGAATTGAGTGGCTTAGTACAAATTTTCTGAAGAGACATGATCGCCAAAAAGATTTAATTTAGGCTTTTATTCACATATAAACATTCAGCAACACATCAGGTATGGTAAACGTAAACTCAAGCATGCTTAACGTGTGAGAACCAATGAGGTTCATTCACGTGTGTTACGCCGCAATCAACGAGGTTTGTTCTCGCGCAAGCCTTGCGGTTGAGCTTCGGTTTATGTTTGCTGATTAATGTTTATAAGTGAATAAAAGCCTAAATTCAATCTGTTCATCATAAAAAGTGATCTTGTCTCCTCAGAAAATTTGGACTAAACCGTTTAATTCATATGGATTCATTTTACCATCTCTTTATGAAGCATCAAAGTGGTAGTTGCGTAGACAGAACAGATTGGAACAGGACTCTCACAGGGGGAGGATGGGGATCTGCAATTCATTACACTGTTAAAGAGTTAGATTCTCATGCTAATCATGGCCAAAATTGGACTGTGCCAAATACTCCTTCAGGATTCGTATGTTTTGGAAAGTTTATTTCGAGTATGGCCCTGTATGACATCATAAAGGGTGTAATTCCTTGTATGGGCACTTCTCCCGGAAGAGCTAGAGCACGCCCATCAACGAGCTTTGTTCGGGTTACGGAAACCGTCGGCAGCGCTGCCATTTTGTTTTTAGACCACAAAATCAACAATATCACTAAAGAAGTGTGTTTTTGACTGTGAGGGAAAGATAACCTTGTTCAGCTTCCTAAATAAACAGCCGAGCTCGTGCAGTGGTTTCGGAAAGAATCAGTACAGCGCATCAGTCTTTTATTAATATGATAAAACTAGACTCTTCGGGGATATGAAGGATGCAATACTACTCTACAGGTACCTGAGATTAAACTGAGATTGGCAGAAACTGTGTGTTATGTACCCTTGAAAAATATCTTCATTTGTGTTCCGAAGATGGACGAAAGTCTTAGAGGTTTGGAACGACATGAGGGTGAATAAATGACAGAATGTTTTAATTTTGGATGAACTAATACTTTAACCTTGAGACTGCTGATATCAAAGCAGTAACACCAGTCCAACCTACAATACTACGACTTCCTCGTTATGAAAATGATGAAAAATCTGTTTTGTCAACAGGTGTAGGGTCTTAACTACCAGGAAATGGCAGACCTGTCAATGTGAATATGGATTTTTGCTTTGGAGGATATGTATCATTGCGGAAATACATTTTACTGCTGTGATAAATTGAATGAGATCTAAATAAACTGTGTATATTACATAAAATATGTAAATTTGTTCACATGCTCATGGTTCATGATGATACCCATCTCAAAATAACATCACGTTAAAAAACGAGTGCATATGTTGTAATATGAAAACCCCATCTTTTCAAACGTCAAACTAGTGAATGTATACGTAAAATGCATCAATAAAAAAAGCTTTGAAAGCTTTCTATTTGAAACATATTCACAGACAGTTTATTTTGATTGAAACTGGTTCACATATTAGGCTTATTTTCCTGTTGAAGGTTGTGTGTTCTCATTACAACAGCCACAGAGCAGCAGCAGCAGCAACCCAGCTGTAGATAGAAGCAGAAAAACACAGAAGAAATAAGGGCAGCAGTTCAATCTGCAAAAAACTCCAGGAGTCATGGGTAATGTAGTTCATTCTGTATGTACACGCCTGTGCTACAGGGGCCGCGAGGACCCCACCCACATCATATTAAGACTCGCAAAAAGCGCTTTTCAAAGAAAAGGAAAAAAAAAAAAAGTTAATGAGACATTATATGTTGATAAGGAGACATTGGAAACACAAATAGCACAGTGAGCTCCACAGGATATTACAAATTAATCAGGAAACAGTTGACTGAAGTATAAACTGGATTTCCACCCCAATAGATCAGCCATCATTTCAAAGAAATGGCTCTTTTTTTTTTTTTTTTCTTCAAATGAATTTAACAAAATGAAGGCTGGGGGAAACCCTGCCCCCTTAATCCTTCCCTGCACAGAGAAAAATGGTCCACTGTTAGGACTGAAGACCATTACAAAGTGTCAGTCACATTACCACGGCTTGAGTTTCACCAGTGTACAGAATGGCACAGTTTCTAGCCACTCACGAACGCACCTTAATAACACACATTCCCAATATAATCCATCGGTTTACTCCATGCACGAAACGCTGTCCATCTTTCACTTTTAGAAACACGCATTGATTCATATGGTAAGTGGTTGAAGGGGGCTAGTGCTTTGACCCTTTATATTTAAACCTGTATGATCAAACATGCAAAAGGAGAATTAAACAAACAAAACAGGCAACAAAAATGGATTAAACTTATCATACAGTCAAAAAATAAACAAAGACCTGAACACAATGACAGTGCACTTGGTCTGGGGGGCGGGAGGGGGAACAAATTAGGTGACCATATATGCACGCACGCATCTCAAAAAGTGAAGGCAACAAAGATTATCCCAAAAAACAATGAAAGAGAAATGGGAAATTATATACACTCATATGTACATTATACAGTATGCAACTATGCAAGATGGCAGGTGCCCAGTACTGAACGCCCCCCTCTGGACGGCATCTACATCTGTGTGAAATCGAATGCGCGCACACAAGCTGGACCTACAAAAACTGCTACTTTCAAAACCGGCCACATGGACGGGGCAGCGACTCTATCTAGATATAGTTTAAAGTGGGAGTGGAGACAGACACGCCTTTGTAAACATAAGAAAAACTCGAGTTGAGACGGCAAATTGATTGTTTTATTTCTGACCGTCTTCATGAGATATTTTTTTTTTTCTACAAGATCCGTCTCATTTCTCTACAAGTCAAGATACTGACTGTAACTTATTACAGTGGTCATAAACTATACGTTCCGAGAGACGATTAAGAAAAAAAAAAAGGCGAGAAAATGAAATATAAAAAGGTTTAACTGCATAACATCGCACAAATCTTGGCTCGATTTGATATAAATATGAGGAACATTGTCAACCGTTGTGGCAGGACACTCTTGGTGGACTCCTATCGACCACAAGAGGCAAAGGTTACAGAGAATAATAAAGCCTATTAAATCTGTTTAAAAGTCCATAATGTATCTATGTACAGCTGACTTTCCTCAGAGTTGCTAGGTGATGCAATCTTTTACAGAAAATGTTTTAGGCACCATCTTGGTTCAGTATGTTTGACAAAAAGTACTTAATAAAAGAAAAAAGGACCAGAAAGGGGGGGCTCATAAATACAAAGTAGTCCCAGACTACTTCCTGGACGACGTTTTCTTAAATATGGTTGTGAAATTAAAATTACACTGTACAATGTGGCTAAAAAAAAGGAGAGAAGTAAAAGAAAAAGATAATGACAAACAAAACGTCTTTTTTTTTGTTGTTGAGCGAAGCCCCTGAAATGTTTGCATTAAAAATGGGGATATGTCGATTTTCTTTACAAACACACATATATGAAAGCAGTGTATGGAAAAATATGCTTATTCAAGTTGATAAAAAATGATTTTCAGAGCGACGGAGATATAGAGATGAACATGTCAAGAAGTGAACATTGTTAACAGACACATTTTACACAAGAAATCTCTGTGAGGATGCAAAAATGACTGAACCGAGAGGACCAAGCACACATGTAATGAACAGAAAAAGAAAAAACAAACGCTGTGGAAATTGGCTTTCCACTCAGGAGGTGATATCAAAACTGTACTGGAATGTGGCTCTGAATATTCAGGCCTTCACCAGACGCTGGTACCACAGGGGAATTGGCTCCAGGTGGTTCAAGGAGAAAGGGAGAAATCTTCTATGGGGACAAAAAAAGGGCCGCCAGTTACAGGTTAAAACGAGGGACATGGTTCCTCTGAGGGGGGTTTGAGATAAAGGCGAGAACGAGAAAGAGAAAAAGTCCCCAGGTGATGTCGTTAGAAAGGTTCCTGTGCTGTCTGATGTCACGGGACTTGATTCTTGCATTTTGATGCCGCTACGAAGAGCGTCCTCCGATGAGACACTAGACGATTCTTAAACGTTTATGATATTATAAGAAGGTCCTTGTCGTTTGAATGATGTTCCTATAAATACAGTCCTCGTTTCTTCATTATGTTGTGTTCGGATGATGTGTCAGATTTCCTGTGTCTAAATCTCCTCGAGCATTGTGTTCACCACGCCTCTGTGTAGCGAACGTCCACTTCCTTTAGATTGGGTAGCTTGGCCTGTGGGTAGGATCGGAGAGGGAGGTTTAGATTTTGAGATGCTTTATGCGACAAGTTCCTGGTTCAATATTCTTTATCGTTCCTGGAACAACATTCCTATCGGCCAATCATTCTCTGGTTTTAAGGTAAAGGGTACGATTGATTGATCTATGTATTGCTGAACCAGGAACATGTCCTGCTTGTGTAAATCACATTGTGCACACAGGCAATAAAAAACTGGCTGCATGATAAGATTTACAGGTGAATGTGTCATTTCTGCACCATTAGTGTCACCAAATGGAATTTGTAGAGACTGTTCAAACTTGTTTTCTGAACACTCCGACATTTGCTATTGGCCAACCAAACAGATGGTAATGCCCCCAAACTCACACTAAGTTGCTGTTTTGCGCTGGTGGTAATGCTCAAACTGATGTTTGGAAAGCACTACAGAGTCACAGTTTTTGATTGTAGGAGGGAAAAACCCATGAACACTACGGATTAAAAGTTTAGGGTCGGTAAGATTTTGTTTCTGAAAGAAGATTCTTATGCTCACTAAGGGTGCTTTTATTTGATCAAAAACTGTAATTTTGTGAAACATTATTACACTTTAAATAACTTTTCTATTTTAGTGTATTTTAAAGTGTTATTTATTTCTGTGATGGCAAAGCTGTCATTACTCCAGTCATCAGTGTCACATGATCCTTCAGAAATCATTCCGATAAGCTGACTTGCTGCTCAAGAAACAGGTTTTTTTTTTTTAATACAATTTCTTTTTAGATTAATAGAAAGTTCAAACGTACAAAATTAAATTAACTTGAAATGTATTTTTTGGAACAAGGAAAAGGTCTTACTGACCCCAAAACATTGAAATAATTCACAGCGTTTCCACCGCAGGAAGTTTCCCTAGGAACTAGGAACTTTGGGGTGGTACTCGGTGTGTTTTCCGACCGCAGGGACCAGGGTCTAAATTAAAAATTCCCCCTCAGAAAGTCCCTGCTCGCGAGGAAGTGCTTTTTCAAAGTTAAGAAACTTTCGGGGGTGGGACTTGGGCGCTGAACATGCTCATTGGTTAATGTCACGCAGCATTTTGATTGGTTAACCTCACGCAGCATTTTGATTGGTTGACTCCATGCAGCATTTTATTTCAACCACCATTTTTAGTCAAGTCTGTTGCGGTGCGTGCAGTAAGAGTTGTTTGCTATTCAAGTCAACATTGGAGTTTAAAAAAATTACGACCGATGGACCGACGACGACGGCTTTATTAAGCTTATATGTGGAGAACTAAATCCAGCGGGAACTGGAAAGTCGCGTGCAGTCCTACGTCAACGGACTAATTTGTCTAATCTCCACGGTACTTTAGACCGCGATGGAAACTCAGACAGCAACAGGTCTGAGGGGGGAAAAAAAAAAGCTCCTGGGGGGTCATTTCAGTGGAAACGCGGCTATAGTGTACTTTTAGTAGCTTCTGCATATTAAACTGGACTAGGAGCTTTAACATCTAACAAAATCGACACACTACACCTTCAAATTTCAATTCTTTCACACAGTCTGAGGGTGTGTTGGTGTCATCATCCTCTTACCTTCAGGTCCTCATAGGTGTCTGCTGTGAGTTTAGTACTGTTCATATTCAGGCTGCACAGGCTTTTCATAGCTGCAAGGGAAAGTTGCAATATGTTAGTGTTAATGCATGTTAAATAATATAAATCATAAATGTGTCAGGAGTCAGGACATACACTAAAGGCTCTTTACAATCAAAACAAATTACTTTTTTTGTTCACTGCATAATTTGGCAAAAACGTGTCATTTACTTGGCTGCGTAGACCTATACAACAAAAGTAGTGTACGGGTAAAGTGTAAGGGCCTGACTGAAATCTGAAAGCGGATTAAAAAAATACAATTTTTTGATTATGCATAACTTCACTGATGACAAAACCCAATGGATCTTGTGCGTGTTATGTGACGTGGCAAGATTAAAAACACGACAGCAAATGACATTTGAGATCTACGGCGGAGAGGAAAATTATCTGCGAACAATAAATGTGGTTTCAGAAGATTTGGACTATAGCGCATGAGTCACATTTTATGATACTTTGGCGCTCGACAGTATAAATCACCATTCACTTTTTCTAACTGTATATGAAAAACAGAAGCTCGGACATTGTGTTCTGCTTTTGTATTCCACAGAACAGAAAGTAAGTCATACTGGTCTGGAATGACATGAGGGCGAGTAAATCACGAAAGAACGTTTATTTTTGGATGATTTTGGACACCTTAATGACGACTTTTGGACTCTTAAATTCAGCAGCAGCTGTTTTAACGGTTCAGAATGAAGGTAGCTGAACGCAAGATGTGTGCAATGCGCTCTTACAGCTGAGGGAGAGCAGGCCGGCGTCCGTGACAGGAGTCTCGCACAAGTTCAAAACCTGCAGACAGGCCAGATGCTCTGACAGCAGACGGAGCCCTGCATCTCCAAACTGAAAAAGAGAAGATACAAACCAAGTCAATAAAAATAAAGATCGAAAAAGTTATTTAGCAAGGATGCAGTAAATTGAACAAAAGTGACAGTATTATAATACTTATAATTTATAACATTATAATAATAATAATAATAATAATAGGGCCAGATTCATCTCATATTGTGACATATATAACGTTTTTTGAAAGAAGTCTCTTTTCCGCATTTATTTGATCAAAAATACTGAAAAAAAAACAAACACCAGTAATATTGTGAAATATTATTATTATTTAAAATAATGGTTTTATATTTGAATATACTAAAATATAATTTATTTCTGTGATGCAAAGCTGAATGTTCAGCATCATTACTCCAATCTTCAGCGTCACATGATCCTTCAGAAATCATTCTAATATGCCAATTTGATATTCAGTTATAGATCAAACAAATATTGTATTTTTTTAAATAATAAAACAGTTGTATTGTGGCTTTATGTATGGTCATATACTTGCATGCGTCATTTATTAACATTCTACCAAAATCATGCTCAAATAGGTTTTTGACCAGCAAATTTCAGACATGCGTTTTGTCCATCATTAGAATGGCTGCATCGGTAAGTGCTAGGGATCGTTATCAGCCGATATATATTAATTATTAAATGTTATCGGCCCAATATATTAGCACCGATAAATAATGGATTATTTCGTTCAACTGAGACGATTCAGATGCGCACTGTTCGCCATGATGGTTTTGAATTGCTTGAAATATGATTAAAACCACTTCAAAAAAGGAAAGTACAGTTAAGTGCAACATGTGCAAGTCTATCATATAGGCTACATAAAATTATAATGAGAACATCATTATAATTGTGTGCTTCAGACATGGCTTTTAGTGGTGAGACTTCTGTTTTTGTAATCAGGCTCTCAAAAATTATATAAAAATTTGGGTTTAGATTTATCAGCTTTCAAATAAAAAAATTAAAAAAAATGTCATATCGGTGCATCCCAAGCAAGTGCATAGCATTACATCATCAACTTACAGGTTATAAAGTTTACTGTAGCTATGTGGTAGCTCAGTGTTTTCTGTAATTTGGCCTTGTGTTATCAAAGATGAAGTGCTTCTCACAGGCTATTCAAGACCGTACTGGCTATAGCGGTTTCCCAATTCAAAGGCTGCAACCTTCGAAGGTCGACTGCGTCACAGCAGCGCAACAAAGACTGTCCCAATTCGAAGGCTCCTTCAAATGTGGCCTCGAAATGCATCCTGCGTTTCACGGGCAATGAAGGATAACAACATATGGATCCTTCGCTGCCTAGCCTACCACAAAATTCACTGCACACCGGTAAGTACAATTTCTTTTTTAGAGAAATTGCCAGATTACACTCTTAAATGTAAGTATTGGGTTCTACTTTAAAGCGTTCAAATGCTGACACATCTTACTAAGATGCAATTTGATATAGTTTAGACTCTTTATTAAATACAGAAATGGACGATGGTGAACATATTTAGACAGGTTGTGAATGTGCATAGAATGTCTGCATAAATCCAGCCCTGATAAAGAGTTTTATAATTATAATGAAATATGAAAATTTCAAAAATATTAAGCAGCACAACTGTTGTCAACATTGAGAGTTAGAAAAGTTTTCAGCAACAAATCAACATATTAGAATCTGACACTGAAGACTGATGATGCTGAAAATTCAGCTTCACCATCAGAAATAAATTACATTTTAAAATAAATTAAATTGAAAAGATAGTTTAAATTGTAATAATAATATATACTTTTTGTTTTTACTGTTTTTTGAATAAATAAATGTAGCCTTGCTGAGCATTAGAGACTTCTGAACTGTATTTATAAAGCATTGGGATGGTGCTGTTTGTTCAAGGGCACATTTGCTAGACTGTTAACAAAATAGTAGAGATTCTCTGGAACTATAGGACTGTGGAATGAGCAGCAGTAAACCGAGACCTGGGTGGACCACAGGTTGAGCTGTTTGAGGGATGGCAGTTTGATGAGCTGTTCGGCGCAGGCACTGGTGACGTTGGTGAACGCCAAGCTGAGGTTCTCCAGATTGCCAAAGGAACCGGAGCTCAGCAGACGAGCCAAGTCAGCATCCTAGAGTAAAAAATATGAGGGGAAAAAAGCCTTGAGCAAGGATTTGTGGTACTGTGTTTCACTAACAAACAGCATGGATGCAAGCACATACACACATTGTAATTTACACAAACACACACTCACCGTAGATTTAGAGGGCAGGGTCAGTCGAGTAGGGCCTCCTTTTCTTTGCTAAAGAGAGAGAAAGATATTACTAGTTCTGCAGTTTTCAGTTCAAACAACAGGTGACGCTTTAGAGTCAGCACTGTATATGTAGGAAGTCTGTAAATGGGTCACTTCTGTCTTTCTGTGTTAATGGGAGCACTGCGTTAAACCAACAGTCAGAGCTCGGCCTGTGACGGCAGCAATGACTGCACATTGACCGGCCTGCACGTGGCAGTGAAAATATCTCTGTGTTGATTGGTGAAACTGGTTAGTGCACTCACCAGTTCTTTAAGTTCCCTCTGCCTGTCGCACAGCTGCTCGTACATGCGCAGGCCGACCTGGGTGCTCTCCAGGGTGGAGATGATTTGTAGCTGAGTGTCCTTGTTCTCTATGATGTTATACTCCAGCATCAAACACAGGATCTGCACGGAAGAAACAAGGGATGAATGTTTTATCCTATATGCAGGTTTCTACAGAGTTTCTTGAACTCTTCACAGATAATGTAGTGAGCTGACTTGCTGTATACTTGGGGAGCATTTGCACAGAAATGGACCCTCATGGATAACTGATTTGGTCCTTTTCAGGGGCAACAACCCTTAACGGCCACTTCGTAGAAACCATGTTGCAGAAACTGTTCCTAATGTGACGCACTTGTCTAAAGGTGCAGCCACATTAGCAAAACTTAAGAGAAATTTTGCAAGCAAAAAGGTCCTTTGTCTACTGTCAATATTGTAGCAATGTATGAATCTCAGCTCACACAAAAGTCACTTTGTTGGTCAACACAACAAAACCCGTTGCGAAATCTCACGCTAAATTCCCAATTGTGTGGATTCCTATTGAAACGATCGGATTTCTACCAAGAAAATTCACAAAACAACGGTAAATGTGACCACACCCTACCGCTCACCATTGATTCCAGTGGAATTGTTTGAATGTTGCTAAACTAACAAGTGGATACTCTAATAAACACAAAAACATAGTGCATACAAATATCGGATGAAATAGTAAAATACTGGCTGACGTTTCATTTCGATTTTAAATCACTGCAATGCATTCTGGGATTGCCAAATTCACAAAGGATACATGCAATGTTGTGCCCCTGGATACATTGTTGGCCACTACATAGTCAAAGTGTTGACTATCTGGTCCACTTTGCTGTTTATTCTGGATTAAGTCTTAAAGTGATTAACTACCGTTTATTTTGTTTTGTCATGTTGTTTAGGGGCGAGTTTAACAGAAATTGATCATACTACAACAACAGATGGCTGTGGAAGAAAACAAAACAACAATTGCAACAGTGTCCGCAGAAAATGCAAAAAAAAAGAATTTCTTAGAATTGCTTAGAATGTCTGTCTGCATCAAAATACAGATGATTTAAAGTGGAATATACAATTCTGCACGTGGACATCTTGTTTACTAAGTCTAGTTGCCATTTCTTCCTCAGAAGCATTCATTAGTACCTTGTAAACACAACTTTGTTTCTCAGGAAGTTGCATAATGCTTGCCAATCAGATAAAAAAAACCCTGCTAATTTTCAGTCTGCTCTTGCCATTTTTCTGTGAAATATTCATTAGGCGGTCAGTGAACAGACTGTGGGCGATCTTTGGTCAAGCCCTTAAAGCTGAGACTAGCAAAACTAGAGCTGTGTCCGAAATCGCCCCCTATACCCTTAAATAAGGCACTATTTGAGGGGACAGACATTTGACTCATTCAATTCCATACCGCTGATCAATTTCCAAACCGCTGATCAAATGTGGACACAGCGTAATATCATACAGGTATAAATTCACTTTTAACTGATTATTAAATTGTTTAATTAAGATTTATACATGCTCGTTTCAGGACAGAGTTCAAGATAAATCTTTACATCCTGCTACTGGAGCTGCCAGTTTGCTAAGTTTCAAATACTCACTCGTTTTCATTCACTCCTTCAAGTGGACTATTTGTGGAGTAATGTAGGGAATAGTAAATGAGGGATATAGGGATTTCGAACACAGCTTACGTCTTTGAAGCTAGCGGTCTACTGTTTTGAAAAGTCTTTGGTTTGAACTCAAAAAAAAGTGTTACTTAGGTGGGTAGCTTACTACATTTCATCTCAAAGCAAAAGCAATTTGTACCTCCACCATGGTCTGGTTCCCCCGCAGGGCCAAGAGCATGCAGGGCCCCAGTTTATTTTCAGCCAGCGACAGTAGAAATTTCTTCGTCTTGTAGCAGGAGCCCATGAGGATGTGGACCTGTGAGGACGAACGACAGACCATAAAAGTAGATATAGTGGCAGGACAAAAGACTAAACTAAATGAGACATCTCGTATTTCATACAAACACTTTCATACCATGCTAGCAAACAACTCTCCATCATCGTCGCAAGCTACGCCTCCTGGACTGTAGAGCTGGAACCACCCGTCTTTTCCAGAGCGCACACTGAGCAAACAGGAGTGGACCTGTGAGACACACACACATATGAATATACAAACCATTACTAAGCCTATAGTGGCAATATTAAGTAAGCATTCAATTGAAACACCCTTTCTGCAAACAACAGCTTCCTGTCTCACCTCTTGTCTGGGATCTTCAGCAAACCTCTGAATGACATATTTCAGCTCTCTATTACAAAAACAAATAAAAACAGCAGATCTGTTAGATGACATAAAACATTGCACTGTTACACACTTTCAAGTTGTTCCAAACCTGTACCTTACTTTTTCTGAACAATAGGTTGCTCTGTCCCATGCAATTCCAATAAAAAAGGTCTGGAAGCTTCAAAAAGATGCAGAAGCAGCATACATGTATAATAAAAATGCAAGTTTATATAAAAAAAAGAGCTAGTGAGGATGTCAACATTTTCAGTGAATAATGACAATGTATGTTCCTCAAAAGCTGTAATATGGATTCAGAAGACTTATGCATATGTATAGATCACTTTTATGATACTTTTAGGGTTGTTTAGAGCTTGAAAACTACTCATTCGCTTTTATTTTAATAACATCACACTTTTCAAAACATCTCCTTTCGTCTTCCACAGAACAAAGAAAGTCATACTGAAGTGATACAAGTTTGAAACAATGATGACTGTATTTGTATTTTTGTATAAACTATCTCAGTATCATAATGACTCATAGGCAAACTTTCAGAACTTTACTCTTAAAGGGAGTTCACTCAAAAATGAAAATTCTGTTATCAGTTTCTCACCCTCATGTTGCTCCAAACCTGTATGTCAGTGGAAAATAAAGGAAGATATTTTGAAGGACTTATGTTCCACAAAAAAGAAAAAAAAAAAGAAGTGTCATACAGGTTTAGAACATGAGGGTGAGTAAATGACAATTTTAATTTTCGAGTGAATTATCCTTTTAATAAACCAGATTGTTAGTCACTGACATTTTTTATCTTAAAGCCTTGATAAGCATCTCTCTAAATGATTCTGTATACAGTAGGGGGATAACATCACCTATGTCACTTACTTTGTAAATTTGGCATGTGCAAGGGCCCTGGAGAGGAAAGAGCAAACAGAGAAAAACATTGATTGACTCAGGTACACACAAAAAAAAGAGTGTGTCGTCATTCCACATAATTACACAAGTTGCTTTCTTTATATGTAGGCGTGTTTGCCTCAACACGCATGATGATACAATTTCAAGTCATCTAAAGTGTTGTGTATGTGTGTCTGGGAGGACTTCATCAAATGTTTTGCATGTGAGCTCTGGGATGCGCCTGGCTGTTGTTAACTTTTTCTAATGAAGGCTGGAAGCTCGCCGTGGCGTACGAGCGCAGGTGAGCCCCCCACCTGTGGCAACTGCAGGGCTCTGCAGAAGACCTGTAATGATGTGCTCTGTCCTGCAGGGCCAATTACAGGAACCACAAAGGACCCGAAACGCCTCACCCAATACCCACAATCCCACTGCAGAGGCCTGCTGCGGCTCGCCCACGTCAGAACTCTCCCCTGCACGCCGTTCCTCGAGAGACCAGCCCACCGCACATACACAGAGAGCCCCTGGTATTGTTATGTAGGCTACACATCCAAAACAGGAATTAGTACTTTACATCACTACTGTCCAAAAGTTTGAGGTCATTAAGACATTTTCATGGTTTTTAAAGAAGCCAAGGCTGCATTCATTTGATCAAAGATAGCAATTTTATAATAGCAATATTGTGAAATTGTTACAATTTAAAAAAGTTTTCTATTTTAAAATGTCATTTATTTCTGTGATGGCAAAGCTGAATTGAGCAGCCATTACTCCAGTCTTCAGTGTCACATTAATGTCACATTATGAAAAGAACAGCATTTGTGACCCGTGCTGGCAAAATGCACAAACAAAAGAGCAGTCAATTTTGAGAAAAATCTAATTAAAGTTTTCTGAAGGTTCCAAAACAAATTCACCAAGTAGCAACCCTACCTTAAAATGCCTGGTAATAATGTCAAATATCTATTTTTTTCTCTGTGATACCACAATTGTTTGATTAACATTAATGAAACAGACAGCCTATATATTAAGAACTACTGTACAGCACTAAAGCATCTAAAATATTGTCACACATCAGATGTTTTTCCCTAACAGTTAACCATTTTGAAATACTGTAATTCTGTGTATCTTGGGATTGCGTGCTGTCTGAAGAATCTGTCAGAAAACATACAAATAAAGATACTTTAATTGCCATTTGGAGACATTAACGACATTATCCCGTGCGCATTCCGACTCATTTTACCAGCACGGGTCACATTTATTTGATATATAAATCTTTTCTAACATTATAAATGTCTTTACTTCAATTTTGATCAATTTAATGCATCCTTAATGGATAAAAATATACTATATACTAAATCAAGCATCGAGTGTGCCATGAAATCCAGTGACTCAAGCTACAGATGATGCACAAGTATCTGTTGATCAGACTGCTAAAATGGGCTCACTAGTTTCTGTTACTGACAGGCCTATAGAGTAATTGAATCAAAATCTGATTCAATTCGCCACTGCAATAGTGCGTACAGTAAGTAGAGATATTAACGGAATGGGAGTGGAGCTAAATTGCAGCAGCTATAATCGTAATGGGTTACCTATTCAATATCAAATTAAAATTGTGTGGCCCTAGTTAAGAGTTAAAACAGACGTCATGCAACCAGTTACAAAGAAAGCAACTGTGAGCAGGATGAGAAGGGAGTAAATGCCCTTACTCTTTCGGGAAGGGGATGGGTTGAAGCAGGCTGGCCAGTGCTGGTCTCCAGTCATCGTAGTCCGATCTGCAAAGAGAAAAGGCCAGAGGAGAAATTAGAGATTCAGACGCAGGAAGAACAAGAACTGGAGAAAATAAAAACCTTATGCAAGATTGGCCAGTGAAAGATGAAACCTCTTGGGCTCTGCTGCGATCTGCAACCGGATGGTTCACAATAAGATCAGATGGAGGAGGTAAAGGCTAAAAATGGATTCAGTTCAATGAATCTGTTATAAATATGCAGACAGGTTTAAGGTCACTCCTCAGTGTGATTATAATTGAGTCTGCTTTTTTATATACCAAAATGACAATTTAAACACCATGTGGGATGATTAACAGTGTTAGAGTGTAACTTACTAAAAGTAGCATTGCTACACTACATTTTTTCAGTGCAAGCTGTTTTTAAAATAGCATAGGTTTTTCTGTAAGCTAATTATTCCAACAAGCAGCAGTGTTGCACAACAAAGCGTTGTATTGCACTCTTTCTCCTAAAATGCTCCTCTCTTTCTGTTGCTTAAGTAGCACAGGGATATCCAATTCATTTTAGCAAATCAGGTGGTTAAGACTTTACAAGTCTCAAACAAGTTTGTTGTAGAGAATCACTTTGATCAGGCAATTAATTTGAACTATCAAAAATATAATTAGCAATTCATTTGACTCATCACCAGAATTCCCTGTATGCACTTTTTTTTTCTTTTCTTTTTTGGTAGTGAAGTAAGGATTTAGTCAAATTAAATGTTGTTACATTTGGAACACATACGTTTAAACTAAATAGACTAAAGGCCCCAATATACTTCAAACAAAACCAAAAATAACAAACTGGTGACATCATTTCACCTGGCTAAAACGAAGTTCTTTTGGAGTTTGCTTCGGGAGTTCGAAACAGCTTTAGTCAATCGAGTTCAGATGCAAGTAAAAACATGAACACACTAGAGAGCTGCTTTATAGTAGAAACTGAAGATGTAATTCTTAGCAGTGCGTCATGTTTAAAGGTGCAGTATGTAAGATTGACAACTAGAGGTGAAATGGGTACTGCAGTTCAAATTCAAAATATTAGACAGAATTGTTTCCCCGCCCCCTCCTGCTCAGACTCGACGCTCACGCAGGTTGCCAGTTTGACGACACGCAACAGGAACGAGCGCAATTGACATTGGAAGGCGAGGAGACGCACTAAGTTGATTTACTTATTTATGATGAGTTGATATCGCGTTTTAATATGCTCCCGTTCATAGAGCTTTTTAGGTTGGGTAGATCTGTGATCTCTGACCCAGTTTGTTTGCTGGCTTCCATGGCTGCAATACGTTGCGTTTTCCGCCAACTAACAACCCGTGGTGGCAAAATACTACAGGGTAAACTGGCAATGTGCGCTATTGCACAGACCAAAACAAAAACAGACATTCCGACACAGAACTCACATTTCAAAGTAAAATAACTGGCTGTAGCATTGTTTTTCAGAGAAATTAGTACGGGAACTTAGCATGTTTCCTAAATATCTGCAAACATATTATATTTTTATGCTTTATTACAGTCAAAAACTTACATACAACACCTTTAATACTATTATAATACTAATACTAATATATACTTAATATATTGTAATGACTTGACTGGAGTGTTGAATTGCAGAGCTTGTGCAAACATCTACATCGCTATAATCAGGTGCTTACTTAACCGCTGTTTTCTCCCCTCCGTCATTTTTGTTTCATGTTTATTTAGTTATTTAGAGGAAAGCGTGGCGCAAAGACTTACAGATTCATCTAATTCATCTTCAGCTCTCAACAGTGTTGGCATGTTCACAAACAGAATACCAAATACTTTTCTGAGAGTATATTGGGGCCCCAATAAAAAAATAAAAAAATAAAACTTAACTGAGACTGTTGCCGCAGAACAATATTCCGTGGTTTAAAAAAAATAAATATATATTTTATCTAAAGTGACCTAGCTACTTGTTAGTAACTTGTAGTGTAGCTAACTACTTTTTTAAAATGGTAGTTTAACTTAATTAAATTACCAGTAGAAATGTACTTTGGCAAGCTCACCAATTAACATTAAATTAATTTAGCACTCTTTATTTGAGGTCCAGTGATGTTGCCAGCATTTACCTCTAGCATGTGGGCAGGTCTGGCAGCCATTACTGCTAAAGGAACATCTTAAAATTGGACGGAAACATGTATAATTAGAATAATAAAACAAAGATCCAGTGACGGCATACTTACAGCATCTTGAGGATGAGGGCAAAACAGCCCAGCACTCTGTCGGCGTGGGCAGGCAGCTGAATGGACAGGGCATTGAGCGCAGGGCTGACCAGTAGACAGTCAATCAGGTTGGGCTCGCTGTCGCCCTCCGCAGGGGCCTTGCGCAGTGTGTTAGCTGTGTTGTTGTTGCGCTCCAGCTCTACCAGGATCTCGCTGGAATTGACGATCGAAGGTGGGGGCGAGAGGGGCAGGGCCGGGGGTGGAGACAGGGTGGTGGTCAGGGGTGGCGTGGGTGGCTCGGGCCGCAACAGCCGCAAAGGCATGGGCGGTTTCCTCTCGCTTTGCTGCTGACAACCGTTTCGGATTTCCTTGAGACTGGGAGAGTTGTCCCGACTGACAGAAAGAGAAAGAAAGAGATAAGCCAATTTCCATGAATTAAACTATTACCAATATTATATACACTACTGTTAAAAAGTTTGGGGCTGGTAAGATTTTAATTTTTCTGAAAGAAGCCTTTAATTCTACCTAGAAAACCTCTGGTTGACAGTCAACATTTTGTAAAGGTCAATCACCTCATTTCGCTGTCCATTAGTTGAAAAAGAAAAACACTTTTTTAATAAATTTGAATGTAATATTATTATTATAGAGCTTTTAGGCCCTTTCCATGGAAATTACCATATTTGCATGTAGTCATGCACAAAATACCAGGTGTTCAATTTGCTACACAGCCACAGTATTTGAAAGACCTTATTTGACTAACAAGTAACTATCGGACATCTGATTCTGGAATGGAACACAGAATGAAAACATGTAAATTTCCACCTTTAAAATATCCATGAACTGTACAGTAGTTACGGAAATTTGTCTTTGACACATCTCACTCTCTTGAGTAATTGTGGATCATGGAAACTTTTGAAAATAGCTCCTTATTCCTCTCAGGTGGGTTCACCATGGCACAGAGGCTCAAAGTGATGACACAAACAGGAGAGGTGAGACCAAAATTGTCACTATAGCCACGTCGTTGTTGTGTGTCACACAAATGACAGACCAATGAAAGTGAGCATTTTAAGATTATTTAAGAACCGGCACATACAATATGGTGCCGTGGAGATGGCAAATATGATTCAGAGAAATGTTTTGAGCTCAGGTCTCAGGGGTACATCACATCTCATGGGTAGGAAAACCAGTGAATCGGACGGACCTGTTGATGAACTCTTCGTAGCAAGAGTAGATGGCAGCAAGGCACACCGCCACGAGATTGGGGAGAACCCGAGGATGAGGGCACTGTCCGGTGGGACCGTGCATGCTGTAGTCAATACATGTAAGAAAAGGTCAGGTTAGCGCAGCTCTTGCATCCAAAAGCACATAAAATGACAGCTAAAAGAAAACAAAGCTGTAACAGGAAGTAAGTTCAGGGCTTGGTCCTAAACAAACCATTAAAATGACACAGTCTGATAGATAAAAGAATGTTACAGCTTGTGTCAATATGAAGGCCTGTTCTTTGTACACAAGTGAGGTGGAGTCAGGAGGAGGTAACACTGTGTCCTAACCAGGCGCGATGCAACGAGATTTTATCGCTTGCCACATTGCATCGGGTAAAGTCACAGTGTTGTTTTCATTACTACAGTTTGGCTTGCAGGAAAAGTGATGTGTGCTTGCATAAGGGGGAAAAAAACCTGTCACTCACCTGTGAATGAACTTCTTGACCACTTCCATGCCAGCGTTAAGTTCATTCAGAGCCAAAATATACTCCTGAGTAAAGAGACGGAGTCTGGGGCATTTCCCAAAGTCCTGGATCGAGAAGAAAAGACCAGGAGAGTCAGATAATGATGGTGCGTTGATGCGTGAATTCGAGAGCACGTCTGGCGTAGTGCGTACACCCACCATGTTGTGTTTGAGGATTCTCTGAACCACAGGAGTGAACACTTCAATCACCACCATCGATCGAGGACGCTCCCTACAGTGCTGATTAGAGGAACACAATATATATATATATCTTGATTAATACATATATTATTATTAATCATCAGAATAATTTATCCCCTTGTACAAATTTTGGGATTAGTACAATTTTTAAAATGATTTCTCTTATGCTCACAAAGGCTGCAATTATTTGATCAAACATACAGTAAAAAGAGTAATATTGTGAAAGTACAATAAAAAATACCTGTTTTAAAACTATTTTAAAATGTAATTTGTTCCTGTGGTAGCAAAGTCTTCAGTGTCACATGATCCTTCAGAAATCATTCTAATATGCTAATTTGCTGCTCAAGAAACATTTCTTATTGCGATCAATGTTGAAAACAGTTGTGCTGCTTAATATTTTTGTGCAAACCATGATACCCTCCCCACCCCCTTGGTAATGCCTAATCCTAGTGAATTAAATACCGTACAAATAAAAGGTACATCTGATATGACCATTTTCTCTTTTATTTGAAATGTAATGAACAAGCCAAAAGATTTTAAACAGTTAAAAAACAAAATCATATTTCAAGTTTACACTACTGAACTCATCTGTAGAATAGCACATTCCCCTGAAGAATAGCCAGAATCGTCACATTTACCTTGCAGAAGAATTCACACAGGTCAGGGGGAGGGTGGTTATTCTCCAGCAGGGGTGCGATGGCCTACAGACAGATTCTAACCATTAGTCACCTTCCCCACAGACATGTAGAGTCTTGTTGCTTTTCATCCACATTTTCAGGAACTGCATAACCTTCAGAAGCTAGTCCAGCACATCTGTGCATGCATGCCCCATCTCTATGGCAGTACACTACATTTTCAAATTAATTTTATTCTAGAGCATGTTTCACTGAGCCTTAAGACACATTATATAACCCTGTCTTTGTTAGCAATGGAGTTTAACACTCTTGTGTGAAGGCAACATGTGTTCATATTTTCTTTGTAAAGAAGCAGCCCCACTCACCACAATGATGTTCTCATGGTCCTGAGCGCTGAGGTTAGTGTTCTGGGAAGGAAATGACATGAATTCATGGTTGAGAACTCATTGGTCACAGCTAAGTGACTCAAAAACCAGCAAACCATGTTTTTAAAATGTAAAAAATTTTCTTGGGAAAGTCTGTATGACTCAGAGATTCAGCCTTCAGGGATTTGGCCAGAGAGATGTGTTTTTAGACCTTTTAAAACATTTAAACGTTTAAATGCTTGGTATAGGTGAGCTTAAAAGACATAATATTCAACTGCAAATCAAAGTACATTCAGCCAGTGTTTTCATTTCTGCAAACACTCTGAGGAAACGGAGATCTTTGTTCTGGAGCAGTTGTGTAGTGCTGCCACAAAAAAAGGGCTCATTTAACCACAGTTACAAGGGCAACCACACCACAGGTAACTCATAACTTGAAAATGAGAATGAAATGAGATGCAAAACGTACCTCACTTCACAAATGACACCATAAAATAATAAAGCAGAATGCTGCTTGAGTTCTAAAAGAAAGATTCCAGCTATACTTTAAGAAGAAACTAGCTGAACAAATCAAAACAAAAAGTCCTCAAAAGACTTTGTCTTGCTAAGGATAAGTGATATTTGTTGTTTCCTTCACACATCTCATATTTCTTATCAACCATGCTCTTCTTCACTGAGAAGGCCTACTAAGATTCCTTGGTAACCAAATATTAACGTCCTATTAAAGCCCTCAAAAAGAAAAAGTGGTTTGATACGAGCACATTTGAAAAATAGCATTAATTACATTCACTATATTTGTTTCCATAGCCTTTAATATCAACATTGTTTGTAGGATGACATTGGATATAGAATGTGGATGTGATTTTTAAATAAATACTTGTGTACAAAAACAAAGAAAATACCGAGATGTATAGCGTACGCCATTTAACAAAAAAATACAGTGATATGATTTTATGCCCATATTGCCCAGCCCTTAATACATCCCAACTTACTGATCTCAAATTTATATAGTATAATGTTATATCTGTTAAAAAAGTATAGTGTATCTGCTTTTATAGAATTTATTACAGTAAAAATTTATTTATATATTAAATAACCATGTGAGACATTTTTTTAATTCCTAGAGAACTAAATATTGTGCAGATGAAAGGTATTTCTCATTTGACCTTTTAATTGTAATTACACAAGCCAAAAGATTTAAAAACAAATTATAATATTTTTATAAATACAGCAATAAATAAATGTAAAAATAAATTTCTATTTCAGCAAAAATCATATATCCAACAAATATGATGCCCTCAATGAGAAAAGTGACTCACAAACGCAAACAAATGTTGTAGAGTTTAGGGTTGCTAACTTGTCACTTACTGATTTAAATTAAGACGACTTCTGTCAATATAAATCTGTATTGTTGCCTGTTTTTTTTTGACCATCAGGTGAAATTTGTAAATACATCAGCTTAAAAAGTATTAGCTCACTTATCAATAAGATGCATTATTTGAAGTATCCTTATTACACGTGCTACATACCAAAGTTTTGGGCAGACATATAAGTATGAGCAATAAAAGTGATGCATGTCTCAGCAAGCACAAACAAATTAGCTTTGCTTAAGAGCAACACTCATTCTGAACTAAATTTATAACTAATCTTACCTCACCAGTTAGGCATGTAAACGTGTGTGACGTACCTCAGCAAGCAGGGTGGAGATAATGTGCAGTGGTGCCTGATGGATGGATTCGTCCTGCAGGGGTGAGGTGAGGGCCATGTCCACCAGGGCCCTTATCTCCTTCAGAACCACGTCCCAGCGGCTCGGGTTATTCAGAACCTTGCGGTACTTGTAGATCTTTTTCTGCATATGAATCAGATAACCCAGTTTACACACACACACACACACACACACACACACACACACACACACATCTGCCTTTCACCACTGAACCAACAGTTATGAAACCGGGACGCATTTACCGCCATAATGCAACAGTGGTTATATATCTGATAACAGCTGTTAAACTACATTACAGTGTGAAGTATGTTGTGAATTTACCCAGAAAGGAGCTGTGGTAATCAGGTTTAGGTATTTAGGGTGTGGAATTCTTAATTTGTTCCATTTGATTGGCCTCATGCATGGATGTTTTATTTAACCACAGGCATAAAAAAAAAATAATGAAGCAGAAGAAAAGGCATATGCGCACACACACGCATATACACTATATTGCCAAAAATATTGGGACATCCCTCCAAATCACTGAATTCAGGTGTTCTAATCACTTCCAAGGCCACAGGTGTATACAATCAAGCACCTAGTCATGCAAACGCTTCTACAAACATTTGTGAAAGAATGGGTCGCTCTCAGGAGCTCAGCGAATTCAAGCATTGTACCGTGATAGGTTGCCACCTGTACAATCCATCCGTGAAATTTCCTCACTACTAAATATTCTACGCTCAACTGTTAGTGGTATTATAACAAAGTGGAAGCATTTGGGAACAACAGCAACTCAGCCACGAAGCAGTAGGCCAC
This sequence comes from Paracanthobrama guichenoti, assembly GCA_018749465.1. Classification (NCBI taxonomy): domain Eukaryota; kingdom Metazoa; phylum Chordata; class Actinopteri; order Cypriniformes; family Gobionidae; genus Paracanthobrama; species Paracanthobrama guichenoti. The sequence continues at coordinate 676,211 of CM031960.1, read as the reverse complement.
GTAAAAATCACAGAGTGGGATCATCGCATGCTGAAGTTTCTCACCAACTTTCTGCAGAGTCAATAGCTACAGACCTCCAAACTTTGTGTGGCCTTCAGATTAGCTCAAGAACAGTGCGTAGAGCGCTTCATGGAATGGGTTTCCATAGCTGAGCAGCTGCATCCAAGCCTTACATCACCAAGTGCAAAGCAAAATGTAAAAGCACACCACCACTGGACTCTAGAGCAGTAGAGACGTGTTCTCTGGAGTGATGAATCACGCTTCTCTGTCTGGCAATCTGATGGACGAGTCTGGGTTTGGCAGTTGCTGGGAGAACGGTACTTGCCTGACTGCATTGTGCCAAGTGTAAAGTTTTGTGGAGGGGGGATTATGGTGTGGGGTTGTTTTTCAGGGGTTGGGCTTGGCCCCTTAGCTCCAGTGAAAGGAACTCTTAATGCTTCAGCATACCAAGACATTTTAAACAATTTCATGCTCCCAACTTTGTAGGAACAGTTTGGGGATGGCCCCTTCCTGTTCCAACATGACTGCGCACCAGCGCACAAAGGTCCATAAAGACATGGATGAGCGAGTTTTGTGTGGATGTGCTTGACTGGCCTACACAGAGTCCTGATCTCAACCCAAAAGAACACCTTTGCGATGAATTAGAGCAGAGACTGCGAGCCAGGCCTTCTCATCCAACATCAGTTCCTGACCTCACAAATGCACTTCTAGAAGAATGGTCAAAAATTCCTATAAACACACTCCTAAACCTTGTGGAAAGCCTTTCCAGAAGAGTCAAAGCTGTTATAGCTGCAAAGGGTGGGCCTTTGCAAATGGGATGTAATTAAAGTTCATGTGCATGTAAAGGCAGGCATCCCAAAACTTCTGGCAATATAGTGTAAACGTATATCTAGATTCAGTGGAAATAATTTCCTTCACACATCACGTCTCATACTTCATATTAACCATGCTCTTCTTCACAGATTCCTTGGTAACCAAATATTAACTTATGATAAATCATTACTGGGGCAAAATTGTTCACGGTGAAATTGACACCACAACTGAGGTACTGAATGTAAATAGTGTAGAAAATATTATAAATCATTTGACAATAATATTCAAATGGATCATGATGGTTTTATTCTTCCTCACAAGAAAGATTCAATGTAAAAAAAATAAAAATCACATAAAAATAGATGGCTGAAATCAACCCACAGAACAACAAAATGTCAGTTGAAGAAACATCCACATACATTTAAAATTAAACTCACTAAAACCATGCAAAAAAGATGCTTTTTGCAAGTCTAGCCTTCCTAGACGTGTGATCTTACCTTCCACTGTATAGAGTGAAACCACTGGTCCCGCAGATAGCTGTTAGCAGCCTGTGAGTGCGCACAAACATTCAGAAAATGAGTCAGAGCGTAAATCGTAACATAGATGTCATGAAACAGTGAGGGAGCTGGATATACCTGCAGGAGAACCGTCCCTCCAGGGAAGCTTAGCTGGACACAGTATTTGGGGGCATTGTCCCAGGACAACAGCTGCAGGTCCTCTATAGTGCTGTAAGACAGAGGGGCCTCCATGTATCCTGTGGGCTAGAGACAGGAAGAGACACGTTCATGTTTGCAGAAAACATTCAGGGCTTTAACGCCTCTCTCAGGATGAGCGTCACAGACCACATTGACCACCTTAATGAAACTGTTGGCATATCATCATAAAAGGTTTATTTATTAATTTGCATAGAACATGAAATGTGAATGATTGCTCTTTGAATGTCACACTACACCTTCGAAATTGCATTGTACAACTCTTGATGTACAAATCTTTGAGCCAGCGTAATGATTGTTTCAAAGGTCCATAGCAAACATGGTTGAAATTGTTTGAACTTGGTGTTGCTAGTCACAAGGCATTTACATTATGGATTTTAACATGGCAGGACCAGAACTATACTTTTATATTATTCTTATTTTATTTGTATGAATAAAATTACATTTAGGGCTGCAACTATTATTTTCATAATCGATTAATCTGTCAAAAACATTCAGATTAATCAGATGAAAAAAAAAAAAAAAAAAAAAAAAAAAAAAAAAAAATACATACTTTCAATTTTTTCCCCCATTTTATTCCATATGCTGCCCAATGCGGTCCTCCAAACAATGCATAATATAAAAGGTTATGAAAACAAATTAGTGAATGGATCCATGTAGGCTATGCTATACATAAGCCAAAAAAACAAAAACAAAAAAGGGGCTAAAATACTAACTTCACATTCTAAACCTAAAAACAACTGATTGCTTACTATAAAAGCAGAAATTAAAACTAAAAAAAAAAAAAAAAAACCCCACAAAATGTTAACTTGTACAAAGTTTGAAGAACATACACATTCACTCGTCTGAACATAGTAATTATATTACATTAATGGGCTATACCAACAATAGTGCTTTTACTGTTCTCATAAATATGATTACTTCTATAACATGTAGAACTTTAAATTTTTTTTAAGTGTATTTTGGTCAGAATTATTGCACTCCTATTCTACTGCACTCTGTCAGTTTGAAGTGCAATTATTTGACTCGCTCATTGAATTCTGTGAAGTTTAACAAGACTAGCTTGTTGTCAGAATATGCAAAACAGAAATACTTGCGGGACTTTCTAACATTTACAGATAAGGATGCAACCATAAAACGCAAGTTATGCGGTGAGTAAAACACTTGTCAGAGGCATTAAACAGCACACTCATCTGTCATAGCACGGCAGGGCAAGATGCGGTAAACACTTGTGCTTTTGTTTGAAGTGCTTATAAATATAAATTCTCATGTTTCAGACAACTTGGATCAAGTACTTTTCCTGCAGCAGCTCACTCTGTGTCCTGTGTTATTTTCCATATGTTTTGGAATGGGTTATTCACTACCGTAAAGTGACATGACTGGCTGATGGTTTCCGAGCACAGAGTGCAGGTGAGACTAATCGATAATCAACTTTGTTGTCGATAATAATTTTATCGATTAGCTGTTGCAGCCCTGAACGAATCTCACAAATGAGAAATACATAAAACTGCTGAAATGAATACATAAAGTTAGATGCATTGGGACATTTTCTGTGAAGTAGCATGCAATTTCTATGAAATTTGATGTGGCATCATCTTATCTATGTCAGTGGATATAGATTTTGGACAGCGGATTATGATCAACATCTGGTTCTCCATTTACAGTGAATTTAAAGTTCCCCTTCTTAAAAGGAGCATCTTCATTTTCATTATGTGTCACACATGAGCCAGCTCATTTCTCAGTTCCACTCCTGACTGAAGTGTTGGTGATCACATGACCTCAAATGTCAACAGGCTGTTCCCAATCTCCTTCCCTCTACAGTAGCACACTGTAGCGGTTCCTTTATTAGCCTCGCACCCTCCTTTGCAGCCCGACAACAGGCTCTTCCATTATTAGCGCTGCCCTCCCTCGGCTTCTTTACACAAACAGGCTATTGCTTTATTTGCGCTGCTCTCCCTCTAGACTCAAACCAAACCACAGTTCCTGTATTTGTGTCAGCCACCCAGTTCAGCAGAGCAAACAAGCTGTTCCTTTCTTTGACTCATTCTCTCTGCGTCTCTCGCATGCTCAAACAAACAGGCAGCTCGTCCGCGTATAACTGAATAAAACAGGCCTGTCTTTTATTTACATCCCCCACTCTTAGGTGATAGAGCAACTGGCTGTTCTGCAACAGAGGTGCTGCTCCCTCGGTTGCAGATTCGAGATGGCTGATTTGTCTTCCTTTTAAAGGGTCACTGTGATAAGTATCTATGAAATGATATCTCATTTTTCAAGAAATCACTCAAATCTACTAGCAGGCTTGTGTAGGGTGGAACACGTGCCTCACGTGAAGCAAAACGTGGCCAGAGGTGGCAGAAACCCAGGTAAACGACTGAAGTGTACTTGTCTATATACATAAATATACACACATAAAAGGTTGCCATATCTACAATATCCTGTATGACGATGTGACAGGAACTTGTGGGGAGCTTGACGTTCTATCTGCTTATCTTTGTGTCACTGACTGTCCTTCCCCTCCCCTCCTCCCCTCCTTATCTCGCTATCTGTCCTCCTTTCCATGTCTCTGTTCCAAGAAGTCCACTGATTCTTATTCCTTCGTCTCATTCAGCTTGTTTTTCATGGTGCAATTTTTCTTCAAGGAGGACTTCAATAGCTCTCCTCTCACCATTGCTTTGTTGCCATGGAAACAAAGAGATGAAATAGAGACATGTTTTTTTTTTTGTTACCAGGGAGATCCAGATGGAAAACGATGTGGAGAAAAACATCAGTGTGTTCAGGTGGCGTCTCAATAACTGACAAACTGATCTTGGAGAGCTCCCATCAGCACTGCACCTACTAAACCATGAAGAAGCACAGCGAAAGCACCGATTTCTCAGCATCTGATATTGATATATAAAAGACAGAGTGGCCAATACTTATAGACATGTATATTGTGAAAGACAGACAAATCAGACAATTTGAGATGATCATATCAGCAAATAACTGTTCCTAGTGTTGTCAATGGATAATGCAGAGTTGACGGTATAATCATATTATCTTATGTTCAGCAAAACTGTTCCTAGTGTTGTAATGGATATATATATATATATATATATATATATAATAATATGATAATATATATCTATATATAATAATAATAATAATAATATATATATATATATATATATATATATATATATATATATATATATATATATATATAAAATGTAAGTCTTTAATTAAATAGCAATAGCCTATAATAACATGTATTTTGGCCATTTCACTCTCTAGTTATCAGCATCAGACATTTAAAAACCAATAATAGTTGACCACTAATGCATATTTAGAATAAAATATGCCATGTTATGTTATGACTACAGTCACGGTCAAATGTGTTGCTAGGTAGGGGTGTGATCTGACATTGAGTATGTCCCACACTTTACAAAAACACCTAGAGAGTGGGTTGCCAGGTCTGTGCAACAAAAATAGCCCAATGGCCAGACAAAAGTATCCCAAAAATAGCCCAATGCGAATTTCTTCATCGAGCTGCCGAATTCTCTACTGAATTTGTATGTCTGGGGGGTGTTTTGGAGGTGTTGGAGTGCCGAAATCATACGTATGGGGGTGGAAATCAACCTGTGGCAATAAGTTAAAAGTAGCCCAAAAACGCAGACTTGGCAACACTGGTGCTAGTAGATTAGACTAGTGCGCTTGCGCATTTAGAGTGCACGCTTTCACTGCATGTAGTCTATTAAAATTAGGGGTGTTGAAATTTATCGTTTCTTCGATGCATCGCGATGCAGACGAGGATGATTCGGTATCGGTTCAGTAATAGACCATAACCGATTGTAATGTAGGCCTACTGATTATTTTCTGACGTCATTTGTCACATCCGTGCTTTGTCGCGGTAGCAGACAATGGCAGAGGGAGGCGAGTGCGAGTAATTAAAATGCTCCAATTTCTTTAAAAGCTGACATCTGGGCACATTTCGGCTTTTATGAACAACCTGGTAAGCACGACCTGGAGAACACACGCGCTGTGTGTAAATCAAAGCTATCTCATTTTTTTTAGCATTGTTGCGAGGAGTACATATGTGGTTTCAACAACCAGATTCATTTAGATTTCGGTTTTGACTGTAAAGCGACCCAGACCACCTCCTGAAGTGGCTTTTAGTATTTACTTTTGTGTATTTGTTCTAAATGATCCTGTTGTCTTGTGTGCCCAGACTTGAGTTTTGTTTGATGATTGATACATTCATGAAGCGCAGGTTTTCTTTGAGCAGGTAAAATTAAAGGTTCAGTTCATATATCTGACTGCTTGTATTTATTGACAAAATTGAATAGTACATGAGGAGGCAGTGCATCGAATTGAACCGAATTGATGGCATGATAATTGTAATTGAACCGTGGGACGAGTGCAAGTTCACACCCTTAATTAAAATGTTTTTAGAATGCCCCCAATATTCAAGATAAGGGGGCAAAAATATCTCTATGTGTCTTTTATATTTATATAATTTAATCTAGTTAATCAATATCACATGAAGAGTGTCGTTTTGTTCTCCAAATGTACAAATGTGACATTGATGTAATACAACAGTTCAATAAACAAGTTAATATTAAGTGAGTAAACACAGCGGTGTTTCCTTACTGAATGAATGAATCGTTTGAATGAATGATTCAATGCATCCAAAATTGCATACCTCCCTACTATATAGGCAAAAAGCACCCAGACGACCTACTACATCCGACGAGAATCTGAAGTGTCACATGATAATGACAGCATGGCGAATGTAGTACGTCCAGATTACATTCACACTACACACATTCATACTATATAGAATGTACTATTTTGAATACGCATAAAAAAAAAAAAAAGAAAAAAAAAGTACCACCTACTTATTTGATTTGGGATGCAGCCAAATGCTTTGTTCCTGAATGAATCAGCCATTTAAATATTTTTGTTATTTTATTTTTATTAATAAAATTATGTACATTTTAAATCATAGCAAATAAGAAATACATAAAACAGTAGGAATGAATACTGATTTTATACTTTCATAATACTTATTTTATACAATATTTATTAAAAAAATACACAACCTTCAAAAGTTTTGGGTCACTTAAGATTAAAATACACTCACCTAAAGGATTATTAGGAACACCTGTTCAATTTCTCATTAATACAATTATCTAATCAACCAATCACATGGCAGTTGCTTCAATGCATTTAGGGGTGTGGTCCTGGTCAAGGCAATCTCCTGAACTCCAAACTGAATGTCAGAATGGGAAAGAAAGGTGATTTAAGCAATTTTGAGCGTGGCATGGTTGTTGGTGCAAGACGGGCCGGTCTGAGTATTTCACAATCTGCTCAGTTACTGGAATTTTCACACACAACCATTTCTAGGGTTTACAAAGAATGGTGTGAAAAGGGAAAAACATCCAGTATGCGGCAGTCCTGTGGGCGAAAATGCCTTGTTGATGCTAGAGGTCAGAGGAGAATGGGCCGACTGATTCAAGCTGATAGAAGAGCAACTTTGACTGAAATAACCACTCGTTACAACCGAGGTATGCAGCAAAGCATTTGTGAAGCAACAACACGCACAACCTTGAGGCGGATGGGCTACAGCAGCAGAAGACCCCACCGGGTACCACTCATCTCCACTACAAATAGGAAAAAGAGGCTACAATTTGCACGAGTTCACAAAATTGGACAGTTGAAGACTGGAAAAATGTTGCCTGGTCTGATGAGTCTCGATTTCTGTTGAGACATTCAGATGGTAGAGTCAGAATTTGGCGTAAACAGAATGTGAACATGGATCCATCATGCCTTGTTACCACTGTGCAGACTGGTGGTGGTGGTGTAATGGTGTGGGGATGTTTTCTTGGCACACTTTAGGCCCCTTAGTGCCAATGAGTGCCACGGCCTACCTGAGCATTGTTTCTGACCATGTCCATCCTTTATGACCACCATGTACCCATTCTCTGATGGCTACTTCCAGCAGGATAATGCACCATGTCACAAAGCTCGAATCATTTCAAATTGGTTTCTTGAACATGACAATGAGTTCACTGTACTAAAATGGCCCCCACAGTCACCAGATCTCAACCCAATAGAGCATCTTTGGGATGTGGTGGAACGGGAGCTTCGTGCTCTGGATGTGCATCCCACAAATCTCCATCAACTGCAAGATGCTATCCTATCAATATGGGCCAACATTTCTAAAGAATGCTTTCAGCACCTTGTTGAATCAATGCCACGTAGAATTAAGGCAGTTCTGAAGGCGAAAGGGGGTCAAACACAGTATTAGTATGGTGTTCCTAATAATCCTTTAGGTGAGTGTATCTCTCATGCTCGCCAATTATTTATCTGATCAAAAATACAGTAACAACAGTAATATTGTGAAATATTACAACAAATCTAAAATAATTGTTTTCTATTGCAATATATTTTAAAATGTAATTTATTCCTGTGATGGGAAAGCTTTTCTCTGCTCACATGCTCTGATAATAATAGCTTTGTAGGACTATACTTTATTCTGATAATTGGTCGTGTAAAAAAAAAAAAAAAAAAATTGTTAAATCTGATTCTTTTGCATAGAACTGAACTAATATATTGATATTTAATATTTTAATATATTTTCTGTCCAATTTTGGTGTTCCTTTTAATAAAAGTTTGGTTATTTTATTGGCTTGTATTTTTACATTCAGATTTAATAAAAAATAAATAAAATAAAAAAACTCATTCAAAATAAGAAATTAATAATTATTTTAAAAAGTCAGTTTCACTGCATCCAGAATTTTTGGTTTCGGTTTCAGGCGTTCAGCCCAGAATTTTCTTTTTGGTGCATCCCTAAATCGCAGCACGAAAGACTTTTATTAAAGGCTATTTATTTTCTAACTTAAAACATTTTGTTTTTTACATTTTAATCTAGACTACAACATGCCCTAGATATTGATTGATATTGATTGATTTTTTTATCATTGTTCGTAACACTTTACAAAGGCTCAATTGGTTAACATTAGTTAATTCATTTGTTTAAATAAACTGACAATCTTAGTTAAATGTTAATTTCAACATTTAATAATATTTTTAAAATCAAAAGTTGTAGCTGTATTATTTAAATCAACCTGAGCGAACATGAACTAACAATCAGTTGTATTTTTTAACTAGCATTAACAAATAACTTCTGTAACAAATATTATGTAGCTATTGCACATTGTTAAATGTTAATGTATTAACTAACATTAACTAATGAGAGACCTTACTGTAGTGTTACCTATTGTTCTTTATAATTCAATTGTACTTTAACGGTTTGAAACAAATTTGTTTTGTTTTATTGTATTCAGAGGTATACCATGATTAAAGCTTCAGCAATTTTCGCAACATGAAAATTTGATAGCGTTCCTTAGTTTACTATCACGCCTTTTTTCTCGTTGTTTTTTGGTTTATATAGTTCCTGTTCTTGTGTATATTGTATGTACTTCTGTGTTATTTTATTCTCTCCTTTCCTTTATTTGTAGTTCATGTGGAATGCGGTTTAAACAATTTGCATTATATGACAGAACCATAATTGAATATCTCCTTTTTCTTTTCTTAGAACTACCCTTGTTCTGTCTCCGCTTGCTGCATGGTCCTGTTTATTAATCAAGAGAGACCGATCTCTTATACATATTAAGGACTATAACACATATGGGATATTTCAATGGTATCAGTAATTTGTGTGATGTATTCTGTTTATGTGGAGAAAATCAAAATAAAGTGAGGAACTTTTTTTCCTCATTTTTTTATTTTTATTATACCGTCACTATTATACCGATATTATATATCAATATCTATCACTAACTTGGAAATGAATAAATAAATAAATAAATAAATAAATAAAAATTCCTTCATAAAATGTTGACATGCTTTTGCAAAACTGTTCAAGCCCATGCAAAGTCTGTGTAAATAAAAAAAAAAAAAAGTAATGCATGGACATGTAAAAACTACGACAATGTGCTCTCTCCAAGTAAACATGGCTTCTTCCAGTTAAACTCTTCACCCATGATATATTAGCAGCAAACCATGGCAGGCCAAGAGGAGGAAGCCAATATGCAAGCCAGGGAAAAAAAAAAAAAAAACCCTCAAACCAGTAAAGCCAACTGTACAATAGTTTACTTGATCTAGTTCTTTCCTGTGCATCTAAAAACACCAAAAGCAAGAGAGAAACTCAGTTACTGTACAGACGGGTACGACTGCATGCCTATGGGCTCTATACAGCACTAAAATCTCAAAGACAGCTGGCTTCAATTAACGCCATATATCTGTTCAAATATCCACTACATGAACCGCAGTAAAGTCAGTAAAGCTCACATTGGCGTCCATTTGGGTCTGGGTTTTTTGTTAAAAACAAAAAACATGCCTCTTGTGAAATCTAGTCCAACGAAATTCTCAGTATGATGCAAATGACTGTGGTATGCAAAGTGCAATGCAGTAAAAAAACAAAGTTAAAGTGAAATCTATTTTAATACTTTGGCTATTTTCCTTATGGCCATAATTCACTCATACGTTTATCTAGGGAGTAGAGACAAAACCAGTTTTTCTTTTGGTGGGCTGAATAGGCAGAATTTTAGGATACCGTCATCCATTCATGCGTCAGCCTAACCACAAATTTGATGATCTGAGATGGTTTATGTGACAAAAGGAAATTTGGCGGCGAGTGTCTACATTACGGATGTGTCAACGCCATTTCTGTTTTAAAACCTCAACAGCCAGCAGCTGAGCAGATAAAACAGCTCACACATAATCGGCAGAACTAATATCATATGATACATCGAATTACACACTACATGATTTATAGCCAAACCTACTGTTTACTCTGAGGGTCTCCGCTGGATCAGCACCTATAAACTCAAATGAAGACAGAGTGAAATCTCCATTTTGTTTTCATGCAGTACAACAAATTCATGGCCAAAAATTATTTCATAGTTCATTAAGTGCCTGATTTTTTTAAGTTTATTTACATGCCATAATCAGTTAAGTTATTCAAAATTGTGTTAAAAATGATCTAACTAAAATATTGATATAATATAGATTATATTATATTATACATACTTTTATTCAGCAAGAACAAATCAATTATGTTACAAAAGCTTTCGATTTTAAATGTTGTTCTTTTGAACTTTCCATGAATCAATATACACAAATATTAAAGCAGCACAACAGTTTTCAACATCGATAAAAATAACAAAATAATTAGACTGATTTCTGAAGGATCGTGTGACACTGAAGACTGGAGTAATGATGCTGAAAATTCAGGTTTGCCATCAGAGGAATAAATGGGATTGTAAAATATATATTACGATGCAAAAATAAAATTTTAATAATATTTCACAATAAAAAAAATGCTGTATTTTTTTAAATCAAATAAATCCAGCCTCGATGAGCAAAACAGAGTTCTTTTAAAAAAAAGTTTTTAAATCTTATGATCCCCAAAGTTGTATATTAAGCAAACTTTATCAAAGTTGTTTAAGTACTCACTAAACCAATCTGACACCGTTAGCTAAACACATCAGTTGCCTTCAAACTGCCCTCAGCTGATCATGTGGACTAGGGCTGCACGATATATCGTTTTAGCACTGATATTGTGATGTGCAAGTATGGGGAATCGGGATCGTAGTTGATCTGTGATCCGTACGGGCCAGCTGCCCTTGTTTCGGAAAGCATTTGATTCTCGGATTAATTGCAAAGTTTAACCATCGTAGAGTGAAAGTTTTTCATTTGCATGCGTTTTTAAGTCCTGTCAGTTTAAACATCAAGTGCAAGAAGACTAACTTGCACTATGTTTTCTTTGCACGCATACAGAGCCGCGCAGACAGTGTGCGAACACCGAATTAAGCAGATCTCTTCGGCTGCGTCCGACTCAGAAAACTTAAAAATGCTGCTTTTGGAGGCTGCATTCCAAAGTAGGAAGGCATCAAGGCATGTCTGAATCCAATGTTAGCTTCACTTCCTGTCTCCTGAGATAACTTCATTTTATGGATTTTTGAAGGCAGCATAGATGGGCGGGCAATATACCGGTAGACAATTAAATGGTAGAGATTTTGGGATATATGTCTCTATTGCGGTTAAGCTCATGTAACGTTGCTGTGCTGCACGATCATAGCTTATTGTTTGCATGCGTTTAAGAATTGCCTACCGCTGGGCGGTATGACCAAAAATTTATATCACAGTATTTTTCAAAAATTATACAATTTTTCATGGTATTTGACGGTATTTTTCCCCCATGCATGACCGGGTGTTAACTGCATTTTCTACTGATTGAGAAAGGAAATACTGCAGTAGATTGACTTAGAATGCCCTATGTTACTGTCGTGATGAGCGAATGTTACTGTCCTACGTTACTGTCGTGATGAGCGAATGTTACTGTCCTACGTTACTGTCGTGATGAGCGAATGTTACTGTCCTACGTTACTGTCGTGATGAGCGAATGTTACTGTCCTACGTTACTGTCGTGATGAGCGAATGTTACTGTCCTACGTTACTGTCGTGATGAGCGAATGTTACTGTCCTACGTTACTGTCGTGATGAGCGAATGTTACTGTCCTACGTTACTGTCGTGATGAGCGAATGTTACTGTCCTACGTTACTGTCGTGATGAGCGAATGTTACTGTCCTACGTTACTGTCGTGATGAGCGAATGTTACTGTCCTACGTTACTGTCGTGATGAGCGAATGTTACTGTCCTACGTTACTGTCGTGATGAGCGAATGTTACTGTCCTACGTTACTGTCGTGATGAGCGAATGTTACTGTCCTACGTTACTGTCGTGATGAGCGAATGTTACTGTCCTACGTTACTGTCGTGATGAGCGAATGTTACTGTCCTACGTTACTGTCGTGATAAGTGAATGTTACTGTCCTACGTTACTGTCGTGATGAGCGAATGTTACTGTCGTGATAAGTGAATGTTACTGTCCTATGTTACTGTCGTGATGAGCGAATGTTACTGTCGTGATAAGTGAATGTTACTGTCCTATGTTACTGTCGTGATGAGCGAATGTTACTGTCGTGATAAGTGAATGTTACTGTCCTATGTTACTGTCGTGATGAGCGAATGTTACTGTCGTGATAAGTGAATGTTACTGTCCTATGTTACTGTCGTGATGAGCGAATGTTACTGTCCTATGTTACTGTCGTGATAAGTGAATGTTACTGTCCTATGTTACTGTCGTGATGAGCGAATGTTACTGTCGTGATAAGTGAATGTTACTGTCCTATGTTACTGTCGTGATGAGCGAATGTTACTGTCCTACGTTACTGTCGTGATGAGCGAATGTTACTGTCCTACGTTACTGTCGTGATGAGCGAATGTTACTGTCCTACGTTACTGTCGTGATGAGCGAATGTTACTGTCCTACGTTACTGTCGTGATGAGCGAATGTTACTGTCCTACGTTACTGTCGTGATGAGCGAATGTTACTGTCCTACGTTACTGTCGTGATGAGCGAATGTTATTGTCCTATGTTACTTTCGTGATCAGTGAATGTTACTGTCGTGATCAGTGAATGTTACTGTCCTATGTTACTGTCCTATGTTACTGTCGTGATGAGCGAATGTTACTGTCCTACGTTACTGTCGTGATGAGCGAATGTTATTGTCCTATGTTACTGTCGTGATGAGCGAATGTTACTGTCCTATGTTACTGTCGTGATCAGTGAATGTTACTGTCGTGATCAGTGAATGTTACTGTCCTATGTTACTGTCCTATGTTACTGTCGTGATCAGTGAATGTTACGGTCCTATGTTACTGTCGTGATCAGTGAATGTTACTGTCCTATGTTACTGTCGTGATGAGCGAATGTTACTGTCGTGATGAGCGAATGTTACTGTCGTGATGAGCGAATGTTACTGTCCTATGTTACTGTCGTGATGAGCGAATGTTACTGTCCTATGTTACTGTCGTGATGAGCGAATGTTACTGTCCTACGTTACTGTCGTGATGAGCGAATGTTACTGTCCTACGTTACTGTCGTGCGAATGTTACTGTCCTACGTTACTGTCGTGATGAGCGAATGTTACTGTCCTACGTTACTGTCGTGATGAGCGAATGTTACTGTCCTACGTTACTGTCGTGATGAGCGAATGTTACTGTCCTACGTTACTGTCGTGATGAGCGAATGTTATTGTCCTACGTTACTGTCGTGATGAGCGAATGTTACTGTCCTACGTTACTGTCGTGATGAGCGAATGTTACTGTCCTGCGTTACTGTCGTGATGAGCGAATGTTACTGTCCTACGTTACTGTCGTGATGAGCGAATGTTATTGTCCTATGTTACTTTCGTGATCAGTGAATGTTACTGTCGTGATCAGTGAATGTTACTGTCCTATGTCTGTCTATGTTACTGTCGTGATGAGCGAATGTTACTGTCCTACGTTACTGTCGTGATGAGCGAATGTTACTGTCCTACGTTACTGTCGTGATGAGCGAATGTTACTGTCCTACGTTACTGTCGTGAATGATGAGCGAATGTTACTGTCCTATGTTACTGTCGTGATGAGCGAATGTTACTGTCCTACGTTACTGTCGTGATGAGCGAATGTTACTGTCCTACTGTCGTGATGAGCGAATGTTACTGTCCTACGTTACTGTCGTGATGAGCGAATGTTACTGTCCTACGTTATGTTGACTGTCCTCCTACGTTACTGTCGTGATGAGCGAATGTTACTGTCCTACGTTACTGTCGTGATGAGCGAATGTTACTGTCCTACGTTACTGTCGTGATGAGCGAATGTTACTGTCCTACGTTACTGTCGTGATGAGCGAATGTTACTGTCCTACGTTACTGTCGTGATGGCGAATGTTACTGTCCTATGTTACTGTCGTGATGAGCGAATGTTACTGTCCTACGTTACTGTCGTGATGAGCGAATGTTACTGTCCTACGTTACTGTCGTGATGAGCGAATGTTACTGTCCCACGTTACTGTCGTGATGAGCGAATGTTACTGTCGTGATGATGCGAATGTTACTGTCCTACGTTACTGTCGTGATGAGCGAATGTTACTGTCCTACGTTACTGTCGTGATGAGCGAATGTTACTGTCCTACGTTACTGTCGTGATGAGCGAATGTTATTGTCCTACGTTACTGTCGTGATGAGCGAATGTTATTGTCCTACGTTACTTTCGTGATCAGTGAATGTTACTGTCGTGATCAGTGAATGTTACTGTCCTATGTTACTGTCCTATGTTACTGTCGTGATGAGCGAATGTTACTGTCCTACGTTACTGTCGTGATGAGCGAATGTTATTGTCCTACGTTACTGTCGTGATGAGCGAATGTTATTGTCCTACGTTACTGTCGTGATGAGCGAATGTTACTGTCCTATGTTACTTTCGTGATCAGTGAATGTTACTGTCGTGATCAGTGAATGTTACTGTCCTATGTTACTGTCCTATGTTACTGTCGTGATCAGTGAATGTTACGGTCCTATGTTACTGTCGTGATCAGTGAATGTTACGGTCCTATGTTACTGTCGTGATCAGTGAATGTTACGGTCCTATGTTACTGTCGTGATGAGCGAATGTTACTGTCGTGATGAGCGAATGTTACTGTCCTATGTTACTGTCGTGATGAGCGAATGTTACTGTCGTGATGAGCGAATGTTACTGTCCTACGTTACTGTCGTGATGAGCGAATGTTACTGTCCTGCGTTACTGTCGTGATGAGCGAATGTTACTGTCCTACGTTACTGTCGTGATGAGCGAATGTTACTGTCCTACGTTACTGTCGTGATGAGCGAATGTTACTGTCCTACGTTACTGTCGTGATGAGCGAATGTTACTGTCCTACGTTACTGTCGTGATGAGCGAATGTTATTGTCCTACGTTACTGTCGTGATGAGCGAATGTTACTGTCGTGATCAGTGAATGTTACTGTCCTATGTTACTGTCCTATGTTACTGTCGTGATCAGTGAATGTTACTGTCCTATGTTACTGTCGTGATCAGTGAATGTTACTGTCGTGATGAGCGAATGTTACTGTCGTGATGAGCGAATGTTACTGTCCTATGTTACTGTCGTGATCAGTGAATGTTACTGTCCTATGTTACTGTCCTACGTTACTGTCGTGATGAGCGAATGTTACTGTCCTACGTTACTGTCGTGATGAGCGAATGTTACTGTCCTACGTTACTTTCGTGATCAGTGAATGTTACTGTCGTGATCAGTGAATGTTACTGTCCTATGTTACTGTCCTATGTTACTGTCCTATGTTACTGTCGTGATCAGTGAATGTTACTGTCCTATGTTACTGTCCTATGTTACTGTCGTGATGAGCGAATGTTATTGTCCTATGTTACTGTCCTATGTTACTGTCGTGATGAGCGAATGTTACTGTCCTATGTTACTGTCCTATGTTACTGTCGTGATGAGCGAATGTTACTGTCCTATGTTACTGTCGTGATGAGCGAATGTTACTGTCCTATGTTACTGTCCTATGTTAGTCATGATGAGCGAATGTTACTGTCGTGATGATGAATGTTACTGTCCTATGTTACTGTCGTGATGAGCGAATGTTACTGTCCTATGAGCGAATGTTACTGTCCTATGTTACTGTCGTGATGAGCGAATGTTACTGTCCTATGTTACTGTCGTGATGAGCGAATGTTACTGTCCTATGAGCGAATGTTACTGTCCTATGTTACTGTCGTGATAAGTGAATGTTACTGTCCTATGTTACTGTCGTGATAAGTGAATGTTACTGTCCTATGTTACTGTCGTGATGAGCGAATGTTACTGTCGTGATAAGTGAATGTTACTGTCCTATGTTACTGTCGTGATGAGCGAATGTTACTGTCCTATGTTACTGTCATGATGAGCGAAAAAATTCCACACTAGAATTAATACAGGTTTGCAAAGCCCAACAAAATGATGCTGTTGGGAGACAATCAATAAAACACACACCTGCAACACGCTAATTACAGACACATGAATATTTAAATATGACCACGGAGAAAAAAAAAACAAAACAAAAAAACAAGAGTTGAGGGCACCTTAAGCATTTTAAAAATCTAACCCTATATAACAAAAACTGCCAAAACGAGGGAGAAACGCGGAAGAACATTTAAAAGGTCTAAGGATATTTTCAAAACATTTAAGAGCACTACAGTCTCTGAACAAAGGACACATGTCAGTTTAACACAAAGAAAAAGGGATAGTTACTTTTTTGCCCATTCTTCTTTGAATTGTCAGTCTATATCATTGTCTACTGTGTATCAGAATAATCCATTGTGTCATCGCGGACATGATCAGACGTACGGCTGTATCAGTGTCCTTGTTTGCACATATATTTAATTTGAAGAAGACGCTGTAATGTGATCTCAGCAACAGTGAAAAGGGACCCCTCTCAAACAGTGTTGCGCTGTGCCGCGTTCCGAACATTGTTTAAGCGACATACACCGGTATTGCGGTATAATAAAAATTCATATCATAACAAAAATAAACACCGGTATTCGGTATGAACCAGCACACCGGCCAACACATTGTGGTTTAAAAACAGGTGATTTCAAACCGTTAAAGCGCAATTAGCAGCGAAAGACAACTAATTTCTGTTTATGCGCACACTCTCTGAGAGACTAATACTCAGCACTAAGAGACAAGCGACATGAAGCCGCTGCTCATAGAGCGCGTGAGAACTGAACTGCGTGCTTTTTGAACGGCTTGAACGGTTAAATACACAGCTCTGGAAAAAATCTTATTTTTTTCCAGAGCTGTATTTATGTGTGTGACATGTATTTGCAAGTAAACAGAGTCATTTATGTCTTAAGTGAACAAACAGTTGAGAAAGAACTGAGAAATTGAGAGAGAACAACGCACAAGTATAATGGAGCCGTGCAGTCGGTCTTAAAGTGACAGCATCCAAATGAACCTACTGTCATTATTAATGCTGATCAAACAACAAAAAAAAGAGAAAATCTCTCGCTGCTTTTGACTGAATCACTTTTGTAACTTAATAAATGTATATTAAATTTACACAGTAAAGACTATGCATTGTTTTTTTTATATACATTTGATTACTTCATACATTTGATGTAGTATTTGCTTGAATTTTTTCAGGTGGGTCTATTTCATTTGTGTCAGTTCTATTGTAGCTTGTTTTCTTTATCATTGAGAGTTTTTTTTTTTTAGATTCATATTTTTTTTTATTATATTGAAAGTGGTGATAAAAATATGAAATTTCAGTGGTATCAATTTTATATATCATAAAAACCTTATTTAAAACAAAAATAACTTATATATATGGTCAGTTTGTGTGTAAATGTACGTTTTTGACCAACATTTTCCACTTCTGATGTAATTTCTAGCAAAAAAATTAATAAAAAAAATACTATTATAGTAATTAAATATTTGCTTAGCTCACTTTATTTTGCTGTACATCATTAAACCGGTACCCTGACTCAGAAGTCATTGCCTATAAGGCAGAGAGGCAACAAGTCAGCTACCTAAGTTTTTGAACGCAGCCTTCCTCTTCTTTTTGAGCTTGAACAAACACATGCACGCAAAATTGTGTCAAAATGCCCGAGTATCCTCGTAAACGAGTATCCTCGTAACACACAGTCAGTTGTGTGTTGTAAACAATTGAGAAAGAAAACGGATGTGTGTCATTATATTGGATCTGTGCATTCATCTTAAAGTGACAGTAGCCTAATATACTCGCAGCTTTTTGCGTCACCAATGTTAATCAAACAACAAAAGAGAATCACTTTTGTAGCTTTAAATAGATAAACTGTATTAATTTACTATATTTAAATTATAGTCATTAGATGTCATTTTACATTTGATTTTTCATTTTCTGAAGCTGAATACTGTTAGATTTGCCACATGCATTTCATTTGTGTTTTTGTTCAGTTGTATTTATCTATGCTTGTAATTTGTTTATTATTTTCCATGCAGATGCACTCCCCTTCAAAATCACCCCAATCATCCTAGCATGATTACGTCTTTACAAATGGAGCTATTCAAATCATTTGGCGAAATTGTTTTCATATCGCAATATAAAATCGCAGAAAAAATAAACATTGCTGCGTCAGTTTTTTTCCAATATCATGCAGGACGTCTACAGACAAAGCCCTATACATTGCCTCTGGCACTCTCAAACGAAAATCTCTCAAACATTTCATCAACATCGCTCTGTGTTTCGCTTGAAAATATTGTACTTTTAAATCATCTCTATGAAATGCAACATCAACCAACCGGTTCCATCCATCCATCCTTCCATACAGCAACAATAATGAAAAATCGCTACAATATCAAGACACAAACAACCCAGCACATGCAAAACAATTAATCTGAAACCCTGCCAGTGTTTGAAAATGTCCTCCTAATGGCTTTTCTGTGCTACAAAAACAAAGCCAGCTCCTACATCTCAATTACAGAGCATATTTGGATGGTAGCCGAGGGGATCTCAGGGAGCCACAATAGTTTATGTGCCCAGTCATCACCGTAGCTCTGTTTGTTTACAGCAGAAAGCCCAACAGTCCCGTTAAAATGGTTTGTTGTAAGTGTAACCTGTTTTTTCCCCCCCTGACCTGATCATATTTAGCTGAACTCATCACAACCAGACTTGCTCAGCTTTAGCCATCAGCGTTGCTCAAAATGCGGTGACTCTTCAGACGTGAACCGTACTGTACGGAGCTGCGTTTGTTAACATGTCCTCAAGCTAAACTAAGACAACCAGAACAGCATTTCAAGTGTACAGTATCCAGGTGTTCAGCAACCGCCCGGATCCCAAAATGGCAAAACATGGCAACCAAAAACATGCCATTCTCACCTAGCTGTGCTATGTTTATACAAAAGATGTGTTATGGTGTATACGGGCTGTTGTCTCATCTGGTACTTCATCGAATTAACAGGATCTAACTTGAACAGCGACTATACCCTGCAACACAAACAAAATGGTGTGCTTGAGGCTATAGGCATAAATGTGCCTTTAGAGGTAGGGCTTTTGATGTCTTTTTAACAAATGAGTGACAGGAAGTATTTATAATGGCTTGCTGTTACGCAAATATGATTTCGACTCTGAGAGCTTAGAGACAGGGTGAGTCACATCTTTCATATCTTCTAGTGAGATCATTTTCCAGAGCTGACTACACTTATCGAAAATGAGCTACCAAAACGCCAAATGTTTAGTCTTCGCTTAACACACGGGCACTTGAGAAAATCGTGGGAAAAAAGTCTGCATCTTCAGGGAAAATAATGTATTTATCATCAATCAGGCGTCATGTGCTAATCTACAAAGCAAGAGAGGTCAAATACTACCTCGAGATAACGTAATTTCAACCAAACCCTGGCACGGTTTGTGCAGGATAAACACCAGGTGAGGAAACCAAAGCATCAAAATCGAACAATTTATATGCTTAACATCAACAATAAGGCCTTTCTGTTGATATACTGACCTCTTTCTGAAGCACAATGGTTCGATGCACACTAGAATCACAAACAGGCTAGTCTTTGCCAAAAGAGAACATTAGCCACAGACAACTACCTCCATTAGCTACGGTCAACTGAACACGGGTCACTAGCTAAACATCTATTAGAGACCTTGAAACTAAGAGAAAACCAATACTGAGTGACAGGACTGTCAAAGTACAAAAATCACCCAACACTTTCAAACGACATAAACTGCTGCAAAATGACTGCATATAGTTGCAAACATAAACATACGGTCTGTGTTTGGCTTGGGTTAATCTCAGCTAGCCTCAGAAATCCCAAGG
Organism: Paracanthobrama guichenoti; assembly: GCA_018749465.1. NCBI lineage: Eukaryota > Metazoa > Chordata > Actinopteri > Cypriniformes > Gobionidae > Paracanthobrama > Paracanthobrama guichenoti. Next base: position 655,954 of record CM031960.1, on the reverse strand, counting down.
GCCTCTCGGTGTCAGCGGCTGAGCTTCATCCGACAGTCAGACCGTTGTTAAACAAGCAATCTAATTCATTCTGAAGCATTCATTTCAGGAAGAAGTCAACGGCTAATTCGATCATATCAGAACGATGAAATATAGCTGTAAAATTTAAACCTTTAATTTAATCAGCCATTTGATGATGGCTCCATGAGCAGACTGTCAAGGATGTCCTGAACTAAGAGACTATAGAAGACTTCATTGGCACATCTGAGATCCGATTTAGGCTACTCGTCTGAAACAGGCAGAGGATAAAAAAAAGTGGTCTTCTCCACAGGCAACCTAACATCACTGTCTGCATAGTTTCTTATGTTTTCACTTAAAAAAAAAAAAAACAACCGCCATCGAGTGGATTCCCAGAAATCTCCCAGGTGGGCGAATCCATTGTGACCGTGACACTACTTTTCCATAGACAGGCCTCTTGAGCAGCAATTAAGATGCATGCAGTTATGTTTTCGAATATCTAAGCATGAGGCTTAAAAACTGCAGAGAAGCGAATAAACATCAGCCAGAAAAATAAAAAGAACAAATACTCAATTAATTATCTCCACTGACAATAATTCAAATTTAAGGTATCTCAACACCGCTTTATCTGACAAAACTGAACAACTCATGCAATGCAGATAAGCATCATTCATGCACCTGCAAAAAGGCTCACATATTAAATGAATAACTCCGCTGACCTATATAAAAAAAAAAATCATGACTGCATATAGGACACAGTAGCTCCAAATCCTTCAAGGAGGATCAAAAATCTCCTCTATGTCCATGAACATTATAATAAAGTTAATATTCCTGATAAAAGTCATTCTGAAGGGTGGCTGAGAGTCTGGGTGGAGGGTCCAAACCTACTGTGAACATCTGAATGACCTTTATCTATGATTTATTCTCCAATACACTGGACTCCGATCATGGCTTTTGTTAATGACAACTCATTACTAAAATTATAACTTACATGACATTCACAATGAATAGCTGCCAGCAACTTTTACTGTTTGTTTTCATAGGCAACCCACCTTCTTCTTGATATTAGCAAACATGGGAAATTTCGATTGGAATGAAAATGTGTGCGTCAACCATGTTAGCATCAAAACGCCCCTACATGAGATGATGTAAATTACTTAAATAAACAAACTGTCATAATTTCATCATCCTTTCCATAACAGATTATTGAAAACTAGAAATCTTTAGACATATCAGTAGGATTTAATTTTCATTCTAAACAAACCTTATATTTCTAAAAAATATAATAAAAAAAACCTTATAGTGGCATGACCCAGAAATATTTTAAGAAATTGTTAAGATTTAGCTTGAGGTGCTGCAATGCAACTACTTATCCTTACTTTTCTGGAAGGTATTTACACTTTAAAAACAACCTCTTCAAGTGAAATATGCATAAATGTCATGGAATGAACCCCCCCTCGAAAAGATAAATCATAATATAAACCCGGAAAACGACGAAGAGGAAGCTGTTAAATAGTTGTTATGACGTCACGGTGTTTCCATATCTATTTCGAAACACATCCGCTGGATAAGATACAATATTTTCGAGGATATAGGTTTTATTAATTCGATGTTATAGAAACTATGGCGTCTTTGGTATGTTATTGGATAGTAATTATGTGTTAATGTAATATTGGTTTGTCATTCATAAATGAAAATGTATGAAGACAAACAAACGCATTTTTCCTTTTTAAAGACATCTTCCATCCCTAAATGTAGAGGGCAGTCGGGGTAACAATCCAGAAAACCAATCAGGATTATTCAGGAATTTAATTGGACAGAATTGATTTTATTTTAATTAAAGTTTTGTATTGTAACGTACTGAGGTAGTGAACTGTACTATAAAACTGTATAGAACTGCCATTATACAGGTAACGTTAAGTTACAATTTCTGGTTCGCTACTTTAGCTTTATAACGTATATGTAGTAGAGCATGTATACAATGTTGAGCTCAATATGAAACATTTCAAATATGGCCATTTAAAAGCGACCCCTGCAGAGCGGTTCTTACCGTGGCAGAGACCAGGCTGCTGTCCGTCAAGGTGAGGTGGTGCGGCTCCCACCTCCGTAAAAATTTGGAGGTGAGGATCTTACTGAGGAAGGTCCGCGGATGTTTGACCACGCACACCTGGATGTCCCCCTCCTGGAGCAATTTGTATCTCATGCCGCTGCTGCTGTGTAAAAGGCTCCTCTTGCTGCAGGGCCCCGCTTTGTGATTATTATTCCCCTCCGGCGGCGGCTGCTGCGCGGACATTTCCCCCAGTAGAGGCTTACTCTCTTCGAACGGATAAAACTGATTGTTGTGCAGCTCATTTCCCCCACCGCTCCCGTTAAAATCCATGTTTCCCCTCAGCGAAAATCGACGGCGTTGGATCAGATCAGGTGGCTGTCTTTTGATTTCGAGGCCGAATAATGGTTGTTCCCGTGTTTGGCATATAGAGGTTCACGCGATCCACCGTGATTCGACCTCAACAGCGGTACGGAAAAGACAAGGGTCGGTGGCGGCGAGGACTGAAGCCATTAAACAAGCCCGTCAAGATGAGGAAGGTTCGATAAAGTAATGTCTTTCCTTTGCGCGTCGCAAGCTATTCAATATGTTCGGGCCATTGCCGTATCCATTCCCCCTCTCTCCACTGCATATTATCCCAGCCTTCCCGCTCCAAATATGAAACAAGAACCAGGTACAAGATCCACAATGTGTTCAGTTCTCCGTATTTTATTTGTTCTTCAGATGCTCGGAGTCATGGTTCCCTTTTCTGTCTTTTTTCCCTCCCTATCTCGGTGGAGGAACCGAGTGCTTCGATAGGGCTGTGTGTGGATTGGTCCGGGCTCGTTCATGTGATACCGGAGTGACGTCAATGGGGAGGCGAGCGGATGCGCGTTTCTGTTTGATAGGGAGCGCGCACTTCCCCTCTCTCGCGCAAAATGGAGAAAAGAAAAGGGGGAATATGGCAAACCGTTTTAACAATGATTTCTTAAAACTATCTAGTAACGATTTAATGTTAACCAAATAACTAAATTAAATAATTTAATTACTAGTAGTAGTATGCAATTCAATCATGAATGGTGCCTTTTCAATTTCACTAACCTAGCAATAGCTGATTTCCAACTTTCTGTTTATTGCAGGCTTTCATTCTGTTTGTTTCTTGGCTAAACGGCACTGATGGTTTTGGCTATAGTGCTACTAGTGTGTTTGTTGGGAGAAAAACTACAGTAAATTTGTTCTTAAATAACAATTTAGACAGCAATTTTAAATAACCTTAAAAGCTGTAGGCCTATAACTTTTCTCTCCACAATGGCCTACATGTAGCTACACACTGTTTTTACTCTTTTTGTCCATGTGTTCATGCTTATTAAAAAGATTCACCTTTTGATTAATACTGTTGCTTGTGTTCTTACTGTAGTAATTCTGCATGCATTTTTTTATTTATTTCCAACCTTCCAATTTTAGGTTAATTTTAACCCAGCAAAGATAGTATTAAACAAAAATAAAAATAAAAATAGAGTTAAGACAGCTCACTCTGTTGGGTTAAACATTTAACTTAAAGGGTAAGTTCACCCAAAAATAAAAATTCTGTCATTAAAGGGATAGTTTACCCAAAAATTAGCCCATGATTTACTCACCTTTAAGCCATCCTAGGTGTATATGACATTCTTCTTTCAGACGAACACAATCAGAGTTATATTAAAAATGTCCTGGCTAATCCAAGCTTTATAATGGCAGGGATGTGGATATTTTTCTCACACACACACATCGATTCACTTCAGAAGGCCTTTATTAAAATTCCCTTGTTGTACAGCCTATGTAAAAAAATATTTTAAAAGTAAGTTACCTGGTTGCCTTAAAATTTTGAGTTCATTGAAACTGAAATGAAATTGAATTGAGTTAATACAATGAACATTTTTGAGAATTGACATCACCCTTTATTCAAATAGTATTAAAAGATTTTGTAAGCATATTGCACAACTGTGTTTTATTTGTTATAATGCAGTGAAACATGCCAAACTGTGCTATTTTCATGATTTATCACAACTTTTTTATTTGTTTATGTGGTTCAGATACAATAATATTTTGAGTTTCTATTTATTAAACCCATTTCCTTCATTATATTAACTCAAATTTTTATTTCAATGAACTCAACATTTTAAGGCAACCAGGTTACTTACTTTTTTAAGTTAAACCAACAATATATTTTTACAGTGTGCGCAACCGAAGACAAAGGCTACTATGCTTGTCCGTGTTGTGCAGCATCCTGTCAGTAATTCAGTTGTCTTTCGTGACTTATCACGCTTTTATTTTCATCAACTGAAATCTGCGCAGATTATCATAAATACAACACACTTATTTATCACAAGGGTCTCTGTGGCAAAAGCAAAAGTACCATTGGGTGAAATGTTTCGAAATGTCTCTTTGCACAGAAAAGCACCTATTTCAATAAAAAGGATAAGCCTATATTAAAGTTTATGTAGCACACTTTTACATTTTAGCTATACTGTTCTAAAAATGGTTTTCGGTTATCTTAAACAAGCTGCAGCTGCTTGAATCTGAGTGCAGGAACTGTTACCACAAAAACATAAGTGGTTAGTTGATTGACTCGTGACACTCTCGGCTGGTACAACTTGAATATTATTATCATAAACTTTTCATTAACTTCAGTACACTGTAAAATATATTGTTGGTTTAACTTAAAAAAGTAAGTAACCTGGCTGCCTTAAAATGTTGAGTTCATTAAAATTAAAAATTTGAGTTAATACAATGAAGGAAATGGGTTTAATAAATAGAAACTCGAAATATTATTGTATCTGAACCACATAAATAAAAAAAAAATGTTATTACACAATTACACAATATGCTTACAAAATCTTTTAATACTATTTGAATAAAGGGTGATGTCAATTCTCAAAAATGTTCATTGTATTAACAAAATGTTTTAATTTCAATGAACTCAAAGTTTTAAGGCAACCAGGTAACTTACTTTTAAAATATTTTTACAGTGCACCTAAACGGCCAAATAAACAGAAATATATAAAAATGCCAAGTCGAGTATTCACATAAACACAGTAGATATTATAATAGAATAATATTAAAACAGCTTGCCATAGAGGACACAGGGTTTATGTCATACTGTCATTTTCTGTACACATTCATTCTGTAAGGCTTCTTTGTTGCTGAAGATGAGCCATCTGTCCTGTGGTTCACAAGCTTTCATAATATATAACCAGTTCAACTGAATAAAAATGGATTTTAGGGGGATGGGCAAGAAAGTCAATTTTTTTTTATTTTAATTTATTTTTGTGTGTGTGTGTGTGTGTGTGTGTGCGTGTGTGTGTGTGTGTGTGTGTGTGTGTGTGTGTGTGTGTTTTATAGAATAAGAGCTCAAATATACATTGGAAACAGCTGTTTTCCAAAAGCTGATTCCAGAAAAAGTATATTTGTTTGTTCAAAATTCAAAATGTGTTACATTCTTTTCAAATAGGTTTTCAGTGGTCTTGTTTAAATGGCACAAATACTGTAAAACATTAAAAATAATAAAGGAAACATATACTAAAAAAAAATCTAAGCATTGTTTTTGCTAACATAAATTGTAGTTTATTAATTGTATAACCTGAATAAATATAAAACACATGTGACAACTTGCCCCGAATAAAAAACATTTTGAACTTTTGGTTTGAATCTCTTTTTATTTTATAGTTGAAATATACCGTAATGCTGTGGTGTATTGTGTTCTCTTGTGTACTCAACACCTATTACAAACAAATATGGCATTAGAACTTCAGTCATGAGAAGATTGGAGGAGAATTCACAAAATGTGTAATCATTTAGAATAGTTTTGAATGTAATTGAGCATGACACTCAATGTTCATGAATATGCTCGCAAAATTACGAAGTTTGAAATTCCCCTCATTCACAGCCCTCCGTTCGACTTTTGTTTGACTTAAACAGCAAAGTCTGAAAATAAATAGGACCACATTTGGTCATTTGAGTTAGATATTTATTCAACTGGGATACTACTTCTGACCGCTCGCTCTCGTTCCGCATTAAGTGCACACGATTTCTTGGGAGGCCGAAGCAAGCGAGGCCACCCGCACTCTAAACAAAGACTCAGTCACAAAAATGAACACTCCCCCGCCTCTGACAACATTGTTATTGTGCTTGTAATCTTTCCTAACGCATTAGTGGCAACATATTTTATCAGAATGAGCTGAGACAGTGTGGAGAAGATGACAAAAACCAACAAAGATAGTGTTTGTTCATGCACTTCCAAATTCAAGTGGTAAAATCCTTCACTGAAATGCACCAGTGCATGCTCGGATGTAAAAAGACTGAAATGGCCTTTGTATCAGCAAGTTAAAGGGAAGTGAGATTCTTATCTGCCCTCTCATTCTATCATAGACTACAGTGCCCAAGTGCAGATCATTTTGTTTAACCCCCTGGTATCTTTTGGTCATTTTAGACCAAACAATTGTGCGTTTAAATTTTTTAAAATATTTTCAATTTATCTGAATGGTATGGAATTTGGTGACTTTTGTAGCACTTTGTGAATCTGCCTACAGTCAATGAATTTTAAATACCTTTACTCCATGTGTATCTTAAATACTGTATTAATTAAAAAATACATTGTAAACCCTAATGCCCAAATAATTAATTGGTTGCACTGTCAGAAAAAAGGTACATTGCTGTCACTGGGGCGGTACCTAAGGTACAAAACTGAGAAGGTACTAATATGTACCTTTAAGGTATTAATATGTACCATTTAGGGGTGAGTAAGGTACAAATACCTTTTCACTTTTCACCTTAGGGTTCAGCCCCAGTGACAGCACTGTACCTTTTTTCCTGAGATTGTGAGATGGAGAGTAGAGCCAACTCAAATTAAACAAATTAGTTCAATCCAATTAACTTTTATGAGTATTTAGAACTTTTTTTCTTTTGAGTTCACAAAATGTACATTTTTATCTGAATTGTTTCATTGTTTTGAGTTTTATGAACTAATTTAACTGAGCTACTCATTCAGCAAGTGCTATGCTATGCTAATGCTATCAAAGCATTGTGTTACCAATTAGCAAGGTAGTATTTATTGAATTAGCTAAAGCTAGCCACTACTAAAAATATTAATGTTCATAATTTTAATTTAAATGAATGAATATTTTAGTAAATTATTATTTATTTATTTTTTTGTGTTTTTTTTAGTTTGACAACTTATTCAGGTTTACAGTGTAGTATAAATTTTTTTAATCATTTTTATTTTTTATATAGAAATAAATAGTCCATAATTTCGTTTAGTAGACTGAAATACAAAATATTAAAGAAAAACATTATTGAAATAAAATACAGAACATTTGTTTAATAAAAATAAAATTATTATGTTTATAGATCACCAAATGAACAATATGTCATCCATATGTCTGACTTTCTTTACTAAAAATATCCTTGTCGGTCTTTTCCAAATACTAAAATTTCATACCTTTATTCCAGTTTTTTTTTTTTTTTTTGTGGGCAAACCATTCTTATGAATTCCCTTTCATTGGAAAAAAGATCAACTAAACAGGTTTGGGTTGATATGAGGGTGAGTAAATAGATGAACTGTGGCTTTAAAAACTTTGATTTTGAAAAATGTTGAAATTTTGACATGAGTCAGGTTATCTGACTCATGTCATATGTTTAGTGTCCGGATAGATTTTGGTGTACAGTGGTGTGTAACATGATGAACATGAAATGAGCGCACAAATACCCTCCATTCCTAATGACATACTTGGAGAGGGTGGGACTGTCATATCTAACACTGTATTCTGCTGGTAGATTAAATGTGTACAGTCTGTGGGGCAGTACAGACAATGAGATCGCCACCTCAGGGACTGATACCAGCCTGATTAATCCCAGTGGGAAGATCCTGCTTGACGGCTTGTTCCATGCACAGCTACTGGGATGAAGGCATCACATCCCTGCTGGGAATATGTGGTAATTCTGTGCTGTGTAAGCAACCAAAATGGTGAGTAAGAAAGGCAAACTGCATCACTTGACTTCCCCAAACAAATGTGCTGCATATCTCCTGACCAGCTTCTCGACGAGGAAGTGAATCAGGCCTAACAGATCATACAAAGTCATTCACAAATCAAATCAAATGGAAAGGAGGAAGTCATTTGTTTATGGTGTGAGTGAACATGGGGTTGAAATAAGAGGTGTCAAAATGTGCAAATCATAAATCTTACAGACTTGCATTCAAATGAGGTTTGCATGCACCCCACATAAGACAAAGAATCTGGTCTTTTCTTCCGTCACACTCACATTACTCAATCTGACCAATGGATTTCAAAAAGTCGCTTGTTTGGACCACATATGCAACACTCATAAACTGCAAATATAGTCACATGCTGTAAACTTGAGCTGAAAGTGAAACAGCTGTCTGTGGTTGTTTGTTTCTGTGATGATGGGGCCTTTACAGGAAAACCCTCTTGTATATACAAAGGTTTTTTTTAGTACATATAGTGGATTGTGTAAAAAAAATCCACTTCATGGATTTTTGAACAATTAAGTACCATGAATTTTGAAGCACATTTTCCCCACAATCACGCCTCTGGATGTTTTACGTTTTAACCCCTCATTATCCTCAATCTCATTATTTTGTATTTATTCAAATATTTTGGTGTAAAATTGTATTGCACATAATGAAAATAATTACTTTTTATTTTTTTATTAGGGTTGTCAAGTGATTAAAATTTTCATTGATTAATTATATAATGTGCAGATTAATTAATCAAATGAATTACAAATTAATCGCACATCAAATGGCTGAGAAATCACCTCCCAAAAATAAAGTCATTATTGTGTTAAATGAGAAAAGCCTCAAATAGACATTACAAAAAGTAGCTTTTTTTCAGAAGCCGCATCTGTTTTGGTATTTAGATATGTTTACAGATCGTTTATTGCAGCTCATTGGTGGCATGAATGCGTTTACACTGCAATTATACAATTGCATTAAATAATGCCATGAGATTAATAGGTTTTAAATGAGTATGAAAGTGATAGTTCTCCCAAAATTTCCAAAATCATTTACTCTCCTCCATGTCGTTCCAAACCTATATGACTTTCTTTCTTCTGTCAAACATAAAAGAAGATCATTTGTGAAATATTATGGTATTAAGAATTGGGGAGACGTGTTTAATTGGCATAAACATACTGTTATAATTTAAAAAATTATAATTAATGACGTTATGTCGACGTCACCTATGTATGGGATCTCAATACGTCGGTGACGTCAACGTTACTTCTTTCATACATAACGAGACATTTTCTTAAAAAAATAAAATAAATAAATATATATATATTTTGCAGGTACAAACCAGGAGAGACCCAGCATGCCTGCCTTGAGCAGCACTACCCATCAGTGTCACAGTCACAAGACCTCTGGTTAAATTTAAGTCCCGTCATGTGAGTGGCCCAGTTTGAGTGAATTTACCCCATCCTGTTTATCTTCAGTAATCCTGTTAATCCCATGCCTGCCTGCGCTGTTTATTCATAAACACGAGACCCAACTTGTTCATGGACACAACTTATGATGACACCCATTACGCCACAAAAAAAATCCACTTTGGTAGCACTTTGGCATACCAGAGTTATGCAACAATCAAGACTTGCTTACAAGAGACTAAATTCCCCGCCGTGTTTCAGTTTTACGAGACGTTATTATGACTTGTGTACTGAGTGAACGGATGCTATACTCACTCAAATGCCTACCGTCACATTCACCTTCTTGAAGGAATGCCTCTTGCTCATTTTTATCTGTATAACTGAGAGGAATCAATACTAAATACATACATGTAGAAGTCGAAAAACCATCTGCATGCTACTATTCAAAGTGAAGTGGTAATGTCAGAGCTGCTGTGAAAGCAGTGGATTGCATTTAAGCCATATGGCATGGTATGAGTGAATGTCAAACATTTCAACTCAATATCAAAAGAAAAAATATTATTAATAGCATTTTTATTATTTAAAGGTGCAGTGTGTAAATTTTAGCGGCATCTAGTGGTGAGGTTGTGAATTGCAATCACCCACCGTTCACCCTTTCGAAGCACACAGAGAAGCTACGGGGGCCGACACAGGACAAAAATGTCGTCGTCGTCGGAGAGAGCAGAGAGTGACTAGCGCTCTGTAGAGAAGTTTGTCCATTCAGGGCTACTGTAGAAACATTACGGCACAAAAATGGTGATTTCACTGTAAGGGGACCCGCGGTGTATGGAGATTGAAATGGCTCATTCTAGGGTAATAAAAACATAATGGTACATTATGTAAGGTCTTTATGCACCACTGAAAACATAGTTATGTATATTATGTATATTATATATATGTATAACTGTCTCTCTCTGAATGTTGGCAAGACCAAAGAAATGATTGTGGACTTCAGGAAGAGACAGCAACGGACATACTCCCCCCTCATGATCAGCGGGTCACCAGTAGAGAGAGTGAGCAGCTTCAAGTACCTGGGTGTAAACATCTCCGAGGACCTGACCTGGACTGCTCACATTCAGACACAGGTGAAAAAAGCCAGGCAAAGACTGTACCACCTGCGCCAGCTGAGGAAATTCAGGGTTTCACCAGCTATCCTGAAAACTTTCTATTTAGGGGCGACAGAAAGTGCATTAACTCATCACAGCGTGGTATGGGAACAGCACCAGTCATGACTGCAAAGCCCTGCAAAGAGTCGTGCGCTTATCCGAGCGTATCTCAGGGTCAGCTCTCCCGTCTCTGCAGGACGTCTACACCAAACGCTGCAAAGGTAGAGCTACCAAGATCATCAAGGACTCTAATCACCCTGCAAACCCTCATTTCACGCTGCTGCCATCTGGTAAGAGCTTCCGAAGCCTGATGCCCAAAACTGAGAGACTCAGGAGATATATATATATATATATATATATATATATATATATATATATAGTACTTTTTATTCTATTTCTATTATAATTTCCTCCTTGTGTTTGTCCATGGAGCGGACATTTCACTGCCGGTTGTATATTCTGTATATAACTGTGTATGTGACAAATAAAACTCTTGGATCTTGAAATCTTGTATACTGCATTTCTGTCAGTAGATCCTCACAAATACTACACACTGCACCTTTAATTTCTATGATCAAATTATGATAAAATGCTTATTTTTAATGCAAAATGTAAAGCCTATTGGCATGGTGACATTATTTTCATGCCAGTTAAGCACTTTTCCCTTTAAAAATCTCATTACTGTCTCACTTTTCATTTTATGCATTTATTTTTGTGGAAATTCAAATTTTCATTATTCTCAAAGGTGATTCTCATTGTATTTTTCACTCGATTGTAAAAAAAAATCAAACAAACAAAAAAACTACATATACTTTGATATTTAAATTAAAATAACTGAAAACTTAAATAATTTTAGTGATACCTAAACTTGTAACTGATTAATAACTTTCCATATTATATAGTAATGTTTTGCATATAATACATATGATGTGGTTCTGTTGTAAATTAAATTGTGAAATTTCATGATAATTAATGCAAAACACACACGCACGCACACACTTAATTCACACTATAATTCCCTCTTCCATTTCATACACGTTTTAAAAACCACATAAAAAGAAACAACAGATTTCTGCATGAGATTTTATTTTTATTTTTCAACATTACTGCAGAGGCAAATTTAAGCCCGACTAGCACCCCAAAACGTCACAAAAAATGGTGTGAAAATTCCACAGTGAAAATGTTCCTTTTATATCAGAACACCACATTGCATAAACATTATGCTACATTTTATTAATCACAACGTTCTGGCAGACGCCAAGTGTTTTAATGTTTTGTGCAAATGGAGTCATGACAAAAGTTTATAGTAAAGTGAGTGTGTTGACCGTTTTTTCATAAGCTTGTACTGTGTGTGAAATCTTGGCAAGGAACACACATTGCATATCATGCATAGTTGGTATATTCTACAGAGTACAATTTTATATTAGATGTCAATAACAACAGCACTTTTTGTGATGATACAGAAAGAACAACTTACACAAACGTTGTTGGTGTGTCAGTGCACATCTTCAGTCTAGTGACCACATTGGTGCAGACACCACAAATTGGTCCTGTAAATATTTTGTTTGGTCTACACATTCCTCTTTCTCATAGATTTTGACAAATGTTAGTGTCTAGTGTGTGAAAGCGTGGTATTTATTCCTGCTATTGGTGTGCATTTCCACGGTGGTGAATATGCAAAGTTCGTCCCTTCAATTAGAACAGACAGCAGCAGCTGAATCATGCACAGAACAAATGGGGTCACCAGATGCCAAAACCATCCACACTGACAGGAAAGCCAGTTCAGAGGTCATTCACAAAATACATCTCGCCACATAAGGGTGAGACCAGCAACTTGCATCTATTTCTGACATGCTGTGGTGTTTTGAGTCCCTGGATACAAGACCAACAGCAGAATTTGATCAGCAAAGACGGGAAGACCATCACACATAAAATAGGCAAATATCCCCCACCTTCAGTTTTAATTTAGACAATAAAGCGCATATGAATTAGTCTAAAATGTAGACTTGTGATATTCTTGCCCAAGAACCTCCGATCACAAAACACTTCATTTGCATATTAACTAAGGCTACCAAAGTTAACTTTTGGGACTAATTAAACTAATTTAACATTAAATTCACTTAATCAATGAAGTTCAACAAGAAGTTCATCCTGGATAAGGTTATCTATATATCTATACGCACGCACACGCGCACGGTCAAAAGTTTTGGAAACATTACTATTTTCAATGTTTTTGAAAGAAGTCTCTTCTGCTCACCAAGGCTGCATTTATTTGATCCAAAATACAGCAAAAACAGTATTATTGTGAAATATTTTTACAATTTAAAATAACTGTTTTCTATTCGAATATATTTTAAAATGCAATTTATTTCTGTGATTCAAAGCTGAATTTTGAGCATCATTACTCCAGTCTTCAGAGTCACATGATCCTTCAGAAATCATTCTAATATGCTGATTTGCTGCTCAAGAAACATTTCTTATTATTATCAATGTTGAAAACAGTTGTGTACAGTGTTTTTTTTTTCCAGGATTATTTAATGAATAGAAAGTTCAAAAGAACAGCATTTATCTGAAATATAAAGCTTTTGCAACATTATAAATGTCTATACTGTCACTTGATCAGTTTAATGCATCCTTGCTGAATAAATGTTTTAATTTCTTTAAGTTCTCCCTACCACCTACCCAAAACTTTTGAATGGTAGAACAATGTTACAAAAGCTTTCTATTTCAGATAAATACTGTTCTTTTGAACTTTATATTCATCAAAGAATCCTAAAAAATTGGGTGTCGCTTTCTGTTTTCAACATTGATAATAATAATAAATGTTTCTTGAGCAGCAAATTATCATATTAGAATGATTTCTGAAGGATCATGTGACACTGAAGACTGGAGTAATGATGCTGAAAATTCAGCTTTGCATCACAGAAATAAATGACATTTTAAAATATATTCAAATAGAAAACATTACAGCTTTTTTTGTATTTTCAGCCTTGGTGAGCAGAAGAGACTTCTTTAAAAACATTTAAAACAGTTCTCAAACCGTTACAAACTTTTGACTGTTAGTGTGTGTGTGTGTGTGTGTGTGTGTGTGTGTGTGTGTGTGTGTGTGTGTGTGTGTGTGTGTGTGTGTGTGTGTGTGTGTATATGTATGTATGTATATATATATATATACACACACACACACACACCATTTATTAAAAAATTATAAACATATACATATATAAAGGCAAATTTTATATTAATCTACTTATCAGCAAAACAATGAGATTATTCACTCTGAAAGGTCTAATATTAAGACATCTTAAATCGTTTAAATAATCGAACACATTTCTACTTTGATTGTACAGTAGCTAGACAGACACTTGTATTAGCAACATAATTGTGCTTGATACTAATAGATCACTAACCCTGGTTAGTTCTTGATCTGTTCCCATACTTATTGAACCCACATTTATCAGTATAAAATAGGCAATTTTGACGACCTTCACCAATGTTCAAAAATGTTAGTGTCAAATAACAAGCTACAACAACTGCCAGGTAAAACACATTGTAAACTACTCAAATGAAGCAGGTAAAATAGTGAGCAGGTCCCATCTAATGTAACAGCATTCCCTGTGATGGAAGTCATGTAAAAAAAGAACCAAAAAGGATGCATAATTTATCCTCGAAGAAAAGGCATCAAACTTAAAAATACAAGACAATTCATTCAAGCTTTCCCACGTTATAACCAAACCTCATCCATAGCCAATATGATCCAACAATCCCCTGCATCCTCCTCCAAACCAGCAGACGACGGAGGAGTGACATAAAGTCAGTGGTGAGGATGCGGGTTGTTTATGTGGATGGAACCCGGATCTGGAACTGTCCCTGGTGGAGCTGCAGGCGGAAAAGCTTACAGTTGGCGATGCGTAGGGCGGCACAGCTCGTCTTACTCAGATCAGAGGGCATGAGGGGTCTGGTGGAGTGCCAGGTACCCGTACTTCTGCGGAACTCCCGGACATAGTCAAAATTGGAGCCTGCAAACAAAACAAAGAAATCTATATATGCAGTGGGTATTTTAGGCTCTGCTCTACACAAATATTGTGCAAATAACATTTGTCACGTTTTATTGTGTGTACAGCACTACAACTGAACATGCAAGTACAATTGCAAAATGTGGCTCATTTGAGCAAATGCGTTTACATTTAAGCAATTCAAATAATAATCTGGTGACAAAAAGATTCAATTCATTTCCAGAAATCAAACAAGTGGCATTTTGTATTGTAATACAATACATTGTTATATTATTAGAATGTTTATTTACATACTGCTGTTAATAAATGTTTTATCATTGGTTATGAGAAAAATAAATACTGCTCTGATTCTTCTGATACATAATTCATAATTCAATACTATTCTAGGTTATATGAATATTTTTGTAATTTTTTATTAATGTTTTTTTATTTTTTAAATCATACCTAAAGTTTTTTCTTTTAATTAATTTTATTTCGGGTTTTAGTTATTTTAGTACATTAAGTTAAACTAAATGAAAATGACACCTGTTTCCTATAGGCATCTAGCTGAAATAAAATAGTTTTTGTGGTATTTCATTTTATTTCAAGTAACAATGTTTATGGTTTTACTTTTAGTTAACACAGTTTATTTCACTTATTTTATTCCACTTCTTTATTTATTTATTTTTTTCTACTTGATTTATTTATAATTCTGCATACATACATATATACATACATACACACATATACACATACATACACATTAACATACACACATATACATACATACATACATACATACACACATATACATACATACATACATATATATATATATATATATATATATATATATATATATATATATATATATATATATATATATATATATATATATATATACATATATACACACACATATATATATACACACATACATATATATATATACACATATATATACACACACACACACACACACACACACACACACACACACACACATATATATATATATATATATATATATATATATATATATATATATATATATATATATATATATATATATATATATATATATATATATATATATATATATATATATATATATATATATATATATATATATATATATATATATATATATATATATATATATATATATATATATATATATATATATATATATATATATATATATATATATATATATATATATATATATATATATATATATATATATATATATATATATATATATATATATATATATATATATATATATATATATATATATATATATATATATATATATATATATATATATATATATATATATATATATATATATATATATATATATATATATATATATATATATATATATATATATATATATATATATATATATATATATATATATATATATATATATATATATATATATATATATATATATATATATATATATATATATATATATATATATATATATATATACATACACACACACACACACACA
This sequence comes from Paracanthobrama guichenoti, assembly GCA_018749465.1. Classification (NCBI taxonomy): domain Eukaryota; kingdom Metazoa; phylum Chordata; class Actinopteri; order Cypriniformes; family Gobionidae; genus Paracanthobrama; species Paracanthobrama guichenoti. The sequence continues at coordinate 639,850 of CM031960.1, read as the reverse complement.
CACACACACACACACACACACACACACACACACACACACACACACACACACACACATATATATATATATATACAGTACTTTTTTATTCTATTTCTATTATAATTTCCTCCTTGTGTTTTTAACTGTGAATTTGCACTGTCCATGGAGCGGACCTGTTTACATTTCACTGCCGGTTGTATATTCTGTGTATGTGACAAATAAAACTCTTGAATCTTGAATCTAAATAAGCCTGATTCAAAATATAATTCCTTCTTAATAACATTAATATAGTTTTTGTGTACATAACTACTTAATCAAAAGTTAGCTTGACTTAATTTACCTACCTATAATACATTAGTTGCTTGTAACTTTTCAAAGTATCTTGTGCTTACTGATTTTTGGCCCTTGAAAATGCTAAAAAGTGAAATATGCAGTAGTTGTAGCTTGAATGAAGAAGTTATCACAGCACATTTTTTTGACCTTCTCAAGGACTGAATTTGAAGATATTGGAGTAAAAAGACATACCTAGATAGAGCATAAAGTGTGATTATAAGTCCTTATCAGCTTACCAGTGTCAAGTTCTCCGACCACATATATACTGGCACCAATGGGAACAGCTCCATACACAAAAGATGATGTGGCTTGTATGCAGAGATTTTGGTCATCTAAGAGCACCCACCTGAGGGCAATGAAGGACATGCATGAGCATACACATCACTCTAGTCGTGCTCTGTTTGAATGTTGCATTGAAGAGCTCACCTTTTTAGCTCATCATGGAAGAACTCAGACTTGCAGATGGTCATCTGACTGGACTCTGGATTGTCGGCATCTCTGTTCCGCACTCCACCAAACACGTAGAGCTCTTGTCCAATGCCACATGCTACCGCCCCAAATCTGAGGAAAACCAAGTTTGAAATGACTATAGTGACATTTTTAGCAGAAACGTTCTCAACAAAGAACAGTGCACAAATCACACTGTCAATTAACAAAGAGATACTTTGCACTAGTGTAAAATGCTCACAAAGGCTGCATTTACTTGGTAAATCATAAATATTGCGAAATATTATTACAATTTAAATTAACTATTTTCTTTTGCAATATTTTATAATGTAATTTATTCTTGTGATGGCAAAGCTGAATTTTCAGCAGTCATTCATCCAGTCTCAGAACACAAAAATCTTATTATTAAAGGATTCAGCGTATTCAACTTAGGAAAAAAACATAACTGACGTGACGCAAGAAAAAAGAAAGACATATACACCTAGGATGGCTTGATGGTGGGTAAATCATGTGGTAATTTTCATTTTAAAGTGAACTAATCCTTTAAAACTGCTGAAAAAAGTTGTGCTGTTTAATATTACTGTGGAAACATTCTTTGATGAATAGAACAGTATATTACAAAATATTTTTTTGTAAACTGTAAATGTTTTTACTGTCACTTTTGATCAGTTTAAATGCATCCCTCCTGAATAAAAGTATTCATTTATTTTTTTTTAAACATTTTACTGACCCCAATGGGTTCCCCAATAGCGTCATGCTAAAGCCAAACTCTATTAAAATAAATTGTGAATCAATTGCTCTTTGCCAAGTGCTACATGCAGAGTTACTGCTAATGCATTGTCCCAAATCAGTTACTTATGAGATTTTGTGAGGGTTAGGATGCTGCCATAGAAAGCAGTAGGCAGCTCATTAGGTTGTGTAGCAGAGAACAGAGCTATGGCAAAATAATACTCCAAACAAGACAAGAGACACAAGAAAAATGACTATTTATGTTCCTCCAGATGGTGATCAAGTGTTTCCATTTATATGGGTTAGACTGATAGGTCCCTTGACTACTATTGTTCTAAAGACACATCTGTAAGACATCACAGATCATAGGGCATCTCTCAGTTTTCATAGTTGTTAAACCCATAAGAAGATGGGCTGCCTTTGACTTAAAATGTAATCCTTTTAACTTATGACATTTCTCTGCGTCATTTGCAGGATGGGAAAAAACGTTCTCTAAATTCACATCTACAAAGCACATGCGGTTTGAATGCATGGGGCCAAGTTATGCTGAATTATGTTTCTACTTTTCCCCATTATCTAATAATAATACAACCTCTTTCACAGCTATTCAATGAAAACCTGGTTACCTAAACGTAATAAAATTACATCGCAATCTTTTAAAGTTAAAATAATGTTTTGTAACAAATTGCTAAGACACACTGAAACATTTTTCCAGTTATATGAAAATACAGACCCTTGCACAAGATGTTGAAGTGGTCATGACATGAGAAATCCCATTTGCCTTGATCTTTTGACATACACTATATTGCCAAAAGTATTGGGACACCTCTCCAAATCATTACATTTCAGGTGTTCCAATCACTTCCATGGCCACAGGTCATGCAGTCATGCAGACGCTTCTACAAACATTTGTGAAAAAATGGGTCACTCTCAGGAGCTCAGTGAATTCAAGCGTGGTACCGTGATAGGTTGCCACCTGTGCAATAAGTCCATTTGTGTCATTTCTACTAAAATTCCATGGTCAACTGTTAGTGGTGTAATAACAAAATGGAAGCAACTGGGAACAACAGAAACTCATCATGCCATGTAAAATAACAGAGTGGGGTCAGCACATGCTGAGGAACACAGTGCGCAGAAGTCACCAACTGTCAATAGCTACAGACCTCCAAACGATATGTGGCCTTCAGATTAGCTCAAAAACAGTGTGTAGAGAGCTTCATGGAATGGGTTTCCATGGCTGAGCAGCTGCATCCAAGCCTTACATCACCAAGTGTAATACAAAGCATCAGATGCAGTGGTGTAAAGCACGCTGCCACTGGACTCTAGAGCAGTGGAGACGTGTTCTCTGGAGGGACAACTCACGCTTCTCTGTGTGGCAATCCAATGTACAAGTCTGGGTTTGCCGGTTGCCAGGAGAACGGTACCTGCCTGACTGCATTGTGCCAAGTGTAAAGTTTGGTGGAGGGGGGATTATACATTATGGTGTGGGGACAATTTCATGCTCCCAACTTTGTAGGAACAGTTTGGGGATGGCCCCTTCCTCTTACAACATGACTGCTCACCAGTGCACAAAGGTCCATAAAGACATGGATGAGCGAGTTTAGTGTGGAGGAACTTGGCTGGCCTGCACAGAGTCCTGACCTCAACCCGATAGAACACCTTTTGGGATGAATTAGAGCGGAGACTGCGAGCCAGGCTTTCTCGTCCAACATCAGTGTCTGACCTCACAAATGCGCTTCTAGAAGAATGGTCAAAAATTCCCATAAACACACTCCTAAACCTTGTGGAAAGCCTTCCCAGAAGAGTTGAAGCTGTTATAGCTGCAAAGGGTGGGCCAACTCCATATTAAACCCTATGGATTAAGAATGGGATGTCATTAAAGTTCAAGTTCATGTAAAGGCAGACGTCCCTTTTGGCAGTATAGTGTATAAAAGAAACATCCAACTTTCATAACTTAAAAAGTCGTCCTCATTATAAAGAATTTATTTAAATCAAGCTTTCCAAAACCGTCTCGTTTTGATATTGTGGGATCTGTGACATCACAAGGGCAATACATTTGCATATGACTTGCTCTAAAGAAAGACATAGACGAATAGTTATACACCATTGCAACTTAGGCCCCACCCACTGGCATTCGGCTGACATTTGCCTACACTGGATGTGAGCTTTGTGTCGTGTCAAAAGCAAATAGAACCTATTATAAAATCACTGACGCTGTCTACACTGGATACAGTATACAGATACGCATTCAGTTTCTGACATACTCCACACACTTGAGTCTGTCGACAACAGGACAAATGAACGTTTGCTTTCAGTTTAAACAGCTCTTTTGTGTCTCTGTACAGACTTAAGAAGGATCCCAGTCTCGGAAACAAGTGGATGGTTTACTGTAATGGCGTCCCGGATTGTGTCGGAGGATTATATGTTTGTTAGGAGCAAATCTTGTTTTGCAAACAAGGCACAGTGTAATGGAGAGTTCGCCAAAAAAATTTTGTTGAAAGTTTTTTTTGTTGTATTGCATCTGATAGCAGCTACATCGCAAATCATAAGTAAACTATTTAATTCTCTGTAAATGACGGTTTTATATGGATGTTTTCAAAACACTTACTCGCGTGCAATAGCGAGTGGCCGTTGATACGGTTTCCTATGCAATGACGTTAACCAATCATAAAAGTGGCCGTTTACTGACAAGCCTTAAAGGAGCCAGCCCTTAAAAACAGATCATTTTAGACAGAGGGTCAGAATGAAGGTTGAACATAATTGGTTTTCCGCATAAATGTGTTCTTTGTTTTGTGTGTGTGTGCAAAAACCTTTATCAACATTATAAGTGAACCGTGATGAACATATCAATCATATAAATCCATGTCATGACCCCTTTAATAGTATAGGCATGTGTTCCCCAAACTTTTTGCTTATATTTTTAAAATTAAACGGAAGTTGTGATTTTTTCACTTTTCTCCCCTACTGTGATGTATATCCGAGTGAAAAGGCTTCTTGAACAAGAAAAAAAATGTAGGGTGGGACATTCATTTTTTCCACCTGGAATGATTGGATCATTGTTGTTTGCTATTGCTGTGATCAGCCGTGAGTGACAGGTTGTCCCGCCCTCGACAGTAAACACGTCATCAGAGAAGAGATGTTGTTGCAAGAAGGAGAGGAAGTTATTTTGATTAAAGATCACGAAGGGACATGAATCTGTGCGGATAAATTATGTATAATAAATGTGGCAATATTCCATAAAAAAACATGACTTTATCTTGTTAACTTGTTGATCATGAACACAATTATTTCCATACTACATGAACATAATAATTTGCAAATGTTTGTAAGTGGCTTTGGAAAGTATCTTCTGCTAAATAATAATAATCATCCATGTGCACATTTACCTCCTCTCCTTAAGAGGGCAGACTGTTGTCCACTGTTGGGTTTTGGGGTCATAGCACTCCACAGAGTCATAAATCTTCCCATACGATCCGCCGCCCATCACGTACAGTTTCTTTTTCATGGCGGCACAGCTACCAAACTGAGGAATAGAGAGGCAAAAGTATAAGAAACATGAGTATGCAGTTTGCAAATTTGTACAAAAAAAAAAAAAAAAAAAAGCTAAAGCTCACCTTGCGCACTGTGTTCATTTTTGGCTGTGTTCTCCAAACGTTACAATGGGGGTCAAACACCTCCATCGTGAGAAGGACCTCAGTGTCCTCATTTTCTCCACCCAATACATAAATCATCCCATCCAGCTCTGCCATGGCGAAGTGCTGTCTGGCCTGGGTAGACACAAGAAAATTCAATATTACAATACTGACACCTAGTGGTTGTCAGTTACATTTATCTCTAAATATCTGAAATAACCTCTGCTGGTTAATTTACTAGTGTCATTAAAAATGTCCCCATTTACCAGAAATTGTTATCCAAAGTGACTTGCAAATCACAAGCTTTTTCATTGCTCTTTTTATTTTTTTTTTAAAATTTAAATCACTTACACAATTCACAGTGCTTTATAGGATAAGTAATTAATTCAAAATGTAAGTATGCAAGTAATAAAAACATGTCTTAAGACATTCTGTTTAATTCTGTTGTGCCCGTTCCTTTTTTAAACAGAAGAACACACACTAAATTAGCCTAATAGAGGGTTTCCGTACAGACTACTTGACTAGGCGTTCAGACAACCCACCAACTAGTCGATAATGACACTATGGAGCACATCTCTAAAAAGAATACCTGCATCATTGGTGGGATTTGGGTCCAGGTGTTGGTCTCTGGGTCATATTTTTCTCCACTGCTTAAGATAGTTTTATTCTCATCCATTCCTCCTACTGCAAACACGAACCCCTCTGATTGGACAGGCAGACTATCAGTTAATTATATACTACCAGTGATTACATATGTAAGTAATAGAAGCACAATAATTCTCTGGAAGAACAATGCGCAACAAGTCAGAACTCATATGAAGTCTTATACCATTTACAGTTTTATGTTGTTAATGTTAAATATAGCAAATTATGCTACAACAAATAGCAGACTGAATCAGGAACATTAAAGCTACAGGGTTTCTTTACGCCTGTATAAGCTAAATGACTGAAAATGTATTTGATATATATATATATATATATATATATATTTTAAGGAAGTCTGGATTTAATTGATCAAAAATACAGTAAAAACATTATTATTGTGAAATATAATTATTATTTAATATTTTCTATTTTAAATTGTAATTTATTTGTGTGATGTCAAAGCTGAATTTTCAGCAGCCATTACAAAAGTCATTCAAAAACATTTTGAAAACAGTTGTGCTGCTTAATATTTTTGTGAAAAATGACAATAATTTTTCTAATGACAGGGGTCAGCATGGACACCCTGATTGGTCTGCGGCTATGCAGCCCCATACGCAACAAACTGCGATGCACTGTGTATTCTGAGACTTTTCTATCAGAACCAGCATTAACTTCTTGAGCAATTTGAGCTAAGGTAGCTCGCCTGTTTGATTGGACCACACGGGCCAGCCTTCACTCCCCACGTGCATCAATGCGCCTTGGCCGCCCATGACCCTGTTGCCGGTTCTCTACTGTTCCTTCCTTGGAGCACTTTTGATAGATACTGACCACTGCAGACCGCTAACACCCCACAAGAGCTGCAGTTTTGGAGATGCTCTGACCCTTTCGTCTAGCCATCACAATTTGGCCCTTGTCAAACTCGCTCAAATCCTTAAGCTTGCCCATTTTTCCTGTTTCTAACACATCAACTTTGAGGACAAAATGTTCACTTGCTGCCTAATTTATCCCACTGAATAGAAAGTAAAATAACAATTTTGTAACAATATGTCTTTACTGTCACTTTTGATCAATTGAATACATCCCGCTGAATAAATGTATCCATTTCTTTAAAAAAATAAATAAATACAAAAAATTACCACTGACCCCAAACTTTTGAATAGTAGTATAGATCACAGGAATATTTTGTTTACAATTGTGGAAGTTATTCAAAATATAAGCCTTAGAGTTCAAATAACTACAAATAAATAACTAATTAAATAGCAGAAGAATGTAAGCTCTATTCCCTCACAATGCTGAGCTGGTACAAACCTGCTGACACAACCCCGTGACCAACTCGCCTCTCATTCATTGGCTTCAGTTCAATCCAGAGCTGCCTGTTTCGGTCATAAAGTGGACACATGCAGCGAGCTGCTGCCGTGGGCTTCCGAGAGCTACATGGGAAACACACAGGAATTCAGGGGAAAAACTTGTTACAGATCTATCCTTGCATAATCTCATAATCAAGTTTTATTTTTTTTGCATGTTCATACTCACGTCCTCTCCTCACCGCCTACTGTGACGATACACTCCGAGTATCCACGGGGTTTAAAGGCAGCAAGCAGCGCCTCCCCATGCTGCACTGCTCCTCCCAGCGACTCCGTACAGTAATTCCTTATCACCTCCCTCATTAGGGAGTCTCCGAGCATCTGCTCCTGGAGGTAGCTCTGGTCCAGGCCTTGAACCCAGACGGCAGACATCACCTCTTTCATATGGACCTGGAAGAAAGGTATCCTATTTAAACAGGATTGAATAAAAACAAACAAACCAACAAATAATACCATTCAAAAGTTTGTGGTCAGTAAGCATTTAAAAAAAAAAAAATGAATTAATACGTTTATTCAGCAAGGATGTATTTAAATAAATTGATCAAAAAATGCAGTAATGTATATTCTAGCTACAAAACATTTCTATTTCAAATAAATGCTGTACTTTTAAACTTCTATTTATCATATTATCCTTATATTGTTAGATAAGTGGTGTAACAACATATCATGTCACAATATATTGCAATACTAAATTGCAACAATCTGTATTGTGTATAGTTCAGCCAAAACGAAAACTACTGTGTGAGAAAATTTTTAGTTTTAGTGTCAGTACTACATTAAATTACTATATATAATGTTGAATATAATGTATAATAATGCAATGGGGGAATATTTGTGGGTCCTGATAACGCCAAATGTCTTATGTTACCAGTAAAACGTGACCTGCATTATTCAGTCAGTGACAGAGTGCAAGCATATTCGTCTAAAATAATTATGTATTTTCAGCTTCAGAATCATGAATATTGTTATTCCGGTGTCACCACTGTCCTGTTCATTGGTTTACCAGCAACAAGTCCAATCCTATTCATTTCCAACCCCAATGTAATTAGAGTATCGCAATAATATTGTATTGTGAGTTCAGTATCATGATATATCGAATCGTGACACGAGGGTGTCGTTACCTAGAGGTGGGCGATAAAGCCTCAAAATGATGTCACGATATTTCAAGAATATTTCCGATAACGATATTTATGACGATATAGAAAAAAAAAATAGATGGAACAAAGTTTTATTGATTATTGCAGCTGGTAGGCAGCAGCATTTATTAGTGCAAACAAAATGAAGGGCATTGTCCATCCTTTTCCAATGAGCTACTGTCATTTGATGAGAGAATATTTAATTCAAAGTGTAAATCTATTGTCACAAGGTGGCAGCAGTTTTTAGTTTAACAATAACTAAAGTAATTTATGCCATGGTCTGTCTGAATATTCGATTCTGATTGGCTGGTGTGCAATAAAATCGTTTAACGCACAGGTAGTTCCAAGTCAGATGAATCATCGTTCTATATTAATGTGCGGTTTTCATTATGAAACACACACACACACGCACGCATACAGAGAGTGGAGATCACGCTGCAGATTCAGGAGCACAGAAACTTGTTATCAACGCCGCCCCACGACTTTTAGCAATAATAATTAATTCAAATAAATGCTATAATCCATTCATTCAAATAAATTTAATCTTACGCACTACTTTATCTCTGTCTGATTCAAAGGAGGTTGAATGCTAGATCTAACGAGCCGTAACTGACGAAAATAACCATCAATGTTACCCTTCCGGTCAAATATTGCGCTGCAAACATCAATAACAGCTTTAAGTTGTCAATGTCAGTTGTCAAGAGGGCTGTCCTCTTGTAACCAAGTAGCTCCCTTTTTAGGTACTAAATCGTTATCGGAAGCCGACATGCTGCTCTTCGTGTATACTCAGACAGGTGTTGTTGTGTGCGCTAGGGAAAGTAAATGCGCCATACGTCATTGCGTCGCTATATCATTGATATCGCGATATAACACTTTTTTTATCATGCAAAAATTTATACCGGTATTATCATGGACTTTATATGACACACCCTAGTTAAACCCCTAATTTATATATATATATATATATATATATATATATATATATATATATATATATATATATATATATATATATATATATATATATATATATATATATATATATATATATATATATATATATATATATCCTGAAACACCTGTTCCACTCACTCTGCGAGCTTCGATGTCATGGTCTAGCCAGCGGACCACAGCCTCCAGCACGTGCCTTTCGTTCCCCACATTGAGCTTCTCTATGGACAGCAGCTCACACAGGCGATCGGGCGGCTGCTCCAGGAACTCCTCCGTGTTGGCCACGTCTCGAAAATGCGTCTGCAGGAACTCTGTGGCCACATGGTAGACGTGGTGCAGGCAGTAATGCAAAGAGAAGACCCGAATGCCAATGCAGTTCTCTGCAGTAATGCAGCTCTCCAGGAATTGACAGCACAGAGATTTGAGATCAGTGAGGAGCAGAAGATCAGCAGCCTGGACCACATCCTGGATAGTGTCTTCACTTAGAGCAATCTAGAAAAGCATTTGCGACAATCAGCCAACTAGAAAAGCATTGATAATATGACAATTGAAATCCAATAGTTTGTAACATACTTTCATAATTCACATACAGTTTCCCACAGCTTTTAACTAATGAATAGTGCTAATTTTGTCAGCTATTTTTGTCCTGTGTCAAATGTACTTTTTAGTTTTTACCATATTTAGTCAACCTGTCCTGTTTGGTTGAATTTAAGTTGACTTAAAGTCTGGGAAATTTGGTCTAGTTTTAGTCAATTAAAACTTAGTCATAGTTTAGTCATGGTTTATAATGGTTAAACTAATAATCATAATTATGTCACTTAACACCTGGCAACAAAACAAACATGAAAGCTTGTGGAGGTTTTTATTTCCTTAAAATATTATTTCTGCACTTTATTTGTTGAATATAGAGAAATTTTGGGTTTTTTTTTTTTTTTTTAAAGCATTTAATTCTTGCATTTTTCATCAACAAAGTAATGATGTTGTTGTCTTGTCTTAATCGTGAAAAAAAGGTTGTCAACAAACATTTTTTGTCATAGGTTTCGCTGACAAAATTAACACTACTAATGAATTTCTATTACTTTTCCATAATCTTTCCAGCTGCTTGTTTTTATAATTCATTCTAATGGAATTAACTGATCTACAATGATTTAAAAAAATAATTGTATATAAATGGCACTCAGAAAGAGAAATCTGCCATGAAATATAAAATAAGTTTTAGAGCTATTTTAAAGGGTTAGTTCACAGAAAAATTTAAATTAGCCCATGACTTACTCCCCTTCAAGTCATCCTAGGTGTATATGACATTCTTCTTTCAGACGTATAAAATCTGAGTTATATTAAAAATGTCCTGGCTAATTCAAGCATTATAATGGCAGTGAATTGCTGCTCAGTCCATAAAAGTGCATCTATCCATCATATAACTGCTCCACACGGCTCCAGGGGTTAATAAAGGCCTTCTGAAGCCAAGCGATGCGTTTGTGTAAGAAAAATATCCATATTTAAAACTTTATAAAGTAAAATCTAGCTTCCGGCAGATTGGAAAAAAAAACGTAACTGGTGTACAATGTCATCAGAACTGCGAGAGGCACTACACTTTTCCGTGAGTTGAATATGGAAGGCGATCTGGTGGAAGCTAGATAATTTACTTTATTTTTTAAGTTTTAAATATGGATATTTTTCTTACACAAACGCATCACTGCACTTTAATGGACTTCAAAAATGGAGCAACAATTCACAGCCATTATAAAGCTTGGAAGAGCCAGGACATTTTTAATATAACTCAGATTGTATTCGTCTGAAAGAAGAATGTCATATACAGCTAGGATGGCTTGAGGGTGAGTAAATTATGGGCTGATTTTCATTTTTGGGTCAACTAATGCTTTAAAGATTTTTACAGGCCTAGTCATAATTGTAAAATTCCAGATATTTAATGACTGTGGGGAACATGCACATAGTATAAGTAAAGTAATACAATTACCTCCCCACTGAAAACGTAGTCCAATATCTGCCTCATGGTCGTGACCGAGATCCCTTGCAACTCGATTTTGTATACAGATCCATCCTCCTTTGGTGGGTTGTAATTCAATTTGGTCCTGCAAACATGTAGCAACATGAGTTCATTCACTGTGGATCTAATAAAAGGATGGACTTTGTAGAGTTGCACTACATTCGGGGCAGTTGTGTTCCGAAGGTTAGAGAGTCAGACTTGTAACCTGAAGGTTGCGAGTTTGATTCTCAATACAGGCAGGAAACAACTGAGGTGCCCTTGAGCAAGGCTGCCCACTACTCCAAGTGTGTGTGTCCACAGCTTGCAGTGTGTATGTGTGTTCACTACTCACTGCTCCTAATGTGTGTGCACTAACTTGGATGGGTTAAATGCAGAGGACACATTCTGAGTCTGGGTTAACATACTTGGCCTTCACTTCAATAAAATGCACTTCAAAGTTTTTACAAACTTTTCATTTTAGCTGATTTGAGATGTGTAAAAACTTAGAAAAACCAGTTTGGCTTTACATGACAGTATTGTTAAAGATTTGTTTAATTTAAAATGCTCTTTTTGTAAATCGTCTGGAACAGAATCATCAAATAAAAAAAGATTGTTGGACTTTTCTCTACAGGCATTTGATCCAATAAGAGCAAACAGTCTATCCAGCCCATTCAGTTTTCCAATCAGTCTGATTTGTGATTTGAGAATCAACATCAAATGAAAAGTCCATGAATTGAATAATTCATGAATCTCAAAGTTTATACTAGTGTTATTATCATAGATATCCTTGTATATGTTTTGTTAATATTTTGAATTAGATTTTGTCCACACACAGCTCCACTTCTATCATCAAATTTGCTGATGATACTGTTGTCCTGGGCCTCATTTCCAACAACAATGAGACGGCATACTTGGACGAGGTGGAGCATCTAACATCATGGTGCCAGGACAACTGTCTCTCTCTGAATGTTGGCAAGACCAAAGAAATGATTGTGGACTTCAGGAAGAGACAGCAACGGACATACTCCCCTCTCATGATCAGCGGGTCACCAGTAGAGAGAGTGAGCAGCTCCAAGTACCTGGGTGTAAACATCTCCGAGGACCTGACCTGGACTGCTCACATTCAGACACAGGTGAAAAAAGCCAGGCAAAGACTGTACCACCTGCGCCAGCTGAGGAAATTCAGGGTTTCACCAGCTATCCTGAAAACTTTCTATTTAGGGGTGATAGAAAGTGTATTAACTCATCACAGCGTGGTATGGGAACAGCACCAGTCATGACCGCAAAGCCCTGCAAAGAGTCGTGCGCTTATCCGAGCGTATCTCAGGGTCAGCGCTCCCATCTCTGCAGGACGTCTACACCAAACGCTGCAAAGGTAGAGCTACCAAGATCATCAAGGACTCTAATCAACCTGCAAACCCTCATTTCACGCTGCTGCCATCTGGTAAGAGCTTCCGAAGCCTGATGGCCAAAAGAGAGACTCAGGAGGAGCTTCTTCCCCCAGGCCATCAGACTCCTGAACTCAGTCACTTAACATCACGTGACTTCATTTCAGGATAAACATTGATACACTGACATTGCACTGCACTTTCTGTTCTCCTTGTTACTGTGTAACAACCTGTTATAAACCTGTTTGCACATTATACTTCTTTGTACATTTGTTAACCGCATATTTATAAGTCTACAGTTTACTCACTGCACAGTTTACCTCACTTATTTTATTCCACTTCTTTATTTTTATTTATTTTTTTTTTTCTACTTGACTTGATTTATTTATAATTCTACAGAGATAGATATATATATATATATATATATATATATATATATATATATATATATATATATATATATATATATATATATATATATATATATATTTATATATATATATATATATATATATATATATATATATATATATATATTATATATATTATAATTTCTATTCTATTATAATTTCTTCCTTGTGTTTTTAACTGTGAATTTGCACTGTCCATGGAGCGGACCTGTTTACATTTCACTGCCGGTTGTATATTCTGTATATAACTGTGTATGTGACAAATAAAACTCTTGAATCTTGAATATTTTCTGTTTTCATTTTAAATTTAGTTTTATCATTTTTTTATTTATTTATTTTTTTTTAATATGCTATATAGTTTTTATTAGGTTTTAGTTTATTTAGTTTGAGTTATTTTAGTACTTCAACCAAAACTTAAAAAGAAAAGTTTTTATATTTTATTTCATTAAATGTTTATTTTATTTAAAGTAATTTTTGGTTACACTTTATTTTTAAGGTGTCGTTGTTAGAGTGTAATAATATTGAAGTACTGAGTAATATTAATTAACTACATGTACTTACTATAGGGTTAGGTTGCATGTACTTATGCATAATTTACTGCTATATACATGTAAAATATGTAACAAGGACAGCTAATGTAACAAATCTTTTCTAATGGCTTTAGTTTTAAGATATTAAATGAATATTCAAGCATTCATAAACTCACATGGATGTTCCAAGAAAAGCTTAAACAATATATATATATATATATATATATATATATATATATATATATATATATATATATATATATATATTTTTTTTTTTTTATTATCATACTTTAGTGGTGATTTTGTGTCCTTTTGGGATGTTAGTCACCAGCCATTGTCAATGCATAGAAAAGATTGACCAGGACATTCGTCAAAAGTCTTACTAGCTGATAGTTGAAAAGAGGGTGTGTAAATGACTTTTCTTTTCTGTTTTTTTGGGTGAACGATTGCTTTAATTGACCCAAGGAACAGGCAAGGTGGGGCCGTGTGGCACACCCATATGACACATTGCTCAAGGGTCTGCTACATGTCTGAGCAAACATACCAGCTCTACTGATCTGATCTAATTTCATGCAAATGTATCCTAGTTTCAAGCTTATTCTCATACCTGATGTATGGGCTAGCAGCAGCCAGAATGTTTTTCTGAACAGGAACCTGTTCTCCTTCCAAAACCAGCACTGCATCTTGAAAACAATCATCTTGTCTTAAAGACTGAAGGACCCTTAGAATCTTTTGGGAATGTTGAGGGTCTGACACCACTGATCCAGCATCAGCTCCAGCTGTTTTAGGGTCTGACATGCTGTTGGAACATACAGACAGGTGATCAGTTAACATAACAACAACAACATGGTTCACTCTCGTGAATGTCTTATATAAACAGAATTACAGGTTTAAAACATTCAAACTCACTCCAGTGTACTTGAATTAAACTTGTTCTTTATGCTCGGTGTAACTTCAGCTGCTCATTATCAGTCAGAGGACCGTACACTGCAGAAAAACAATTCAGTAGGTTAGTGACGAATTATGACGCTTACCAGGAAGCGCGTTTTTGATTTTTCATAATAAAAGTTTTTTTTTTTTATATTTTTTTAATAATATATATATATATATATATATATATATATATATATATATATATATATATATATATATTTTATTATTTTTTTTATTATTATTATTATTAATTAATTGCAAAATGTACATAACAAGGGACAAACAGAGTTAAAAAGAGAGCAAAAGTGAAGACATGAAGGTAGCTGATATATATATATATATATATATATATATATATATATATATATATATATATATATATATATATATATATATATATATATATATATATATATATATAATAAATAAAACACTATTAGAGTATTTAGAAATATAAATATGGGAATGCAATTATTGTATAAAATATTCTATAGTATTACACTAAATTATTCATTTTATAAATAAACTTTATTGGGCAATTTTAAGAACTTTTTAATTATAATTTATATATTCATGTCATTCAACAACTTTTATAGCATTCAACAACTTTAAATGCTGTTTATTTTTGTATGTACTATTTATTTTTCCAAATAAGATTTAATATGGATTACCAATAAACATGTTACAACATATATTTATAATCAATGTTTGAAATGCCACATATAGAAATTTGTGTTTAAAACATTTTAATCCATACATTTTTCATTATAATTACTAAATTAAAATTTGATGGGCCACCTGTTGAAAATAGGCATCATTATGAGAAACTTGAAATAATGCCCAACAGTTGCATTTAGGCTACATATAAATATATAATAGCCTCTTGTGAATGTGGCAAGGAACCTGTGAATGGCTATTCATTTCTGATATGTTTTGTGAAGTATGGTGAGTTTAAGATATTATTTGACAAGCAATAAAGAGTATTTCTCTGTAAAAGAAATTATCCTTACTAAAGCATTAACATACAAATTAGTACTACATGAAGACAAAATGTACTGCATATTTATATGTATACTCATGGGATTTCCCTTTAGGTAAATGTCACACGTTGATTAATTTCAAATTGAAATTTCATTTCAGAGCCAAGATTCATTTCTTTGAAACAGCCACTCTTGCACAGGTGTAGGCTAATGCATTTTAATGAAACATTTATAGGACAGTAAATCCCTCTGTTGCTTAGTCATTAAAGATGTCATCAATCACGAGTTCCCGTCAGGACATTATGGGAGAAGAGGTTTGTCAGAAGGAAGTCTACAGTGGACAAATCTGTCCTTTATGCATGAAAAGAAAGAGAATTAAGCTGACGCATTAATGGGCCGGTAAAAAAAAAAAAAAAAAAAAAAAAAGAATCTGAGGTTTAAATTTATGAGGACTTGTGACCTCAGAGATGTGAATGAGTGAGACGAGGAAGAAGATTGAATTAATATTTCATTAAGAGAGAGCTATATGGTGATTTAACACCCGTTTGTGGCACTGATCAGCTGTGCCAGTTATCGTAAAGAGGCCAGAGCTATTCCCTTTAAGTGATTCATGTGTATTTCAACGGAATATAAAGAGGAGATTTTAATTACAATCTGTAGGATATACCCTTTACCAAGTATAAAACCTTTTATAGTGTATTAAATTGGCCTGGACCTTCAGTGACTCGGATAGTCCTTTGACGCCTAAATTAAAGAACATCCCACCACTAGATGGCGCTCACAGAACATACATTTCTGATTCAATGTCATTTCCAGATCGGGGTTAACAAATCTCTCCATCAGTCCATCAGATAAAAAAAATAAAGAAAAAAAATATAAAAAAGACATAATTGACAGAGTGTTATCCATCTTTAAAAGCTTGTGTGTGTGTGTCTGGTTATCTTTGATGCTAGATTCTACATTCAGAGGCCCTCGCTCTGTCACTGATTATTCTGTCTCTTTCAAGCTTTATCCATATATTAATCAATATCATTCTATTTTATATTCACTCTTTGATGTATCGGGGATGTCTCAAAGACAGGAACATGCAAGCTGTTGAAAACAAAGCAGAAAAAAAAAATACGCAGCAGGTAGCACAAGTGCTCATGATGTAAGAGCTGCTGGCTCACAGTCAGGAACCCAGACTTAAGTCTGGCCTGAGGTATTTCTTATCATGCTCCTAGTTTCTCTCCTATCTATCTACACCGTTCAGGCATAACATTGTGACCACCTTCCTAATATTGTGTTGGTCCCCCTTTTGCTGCCAAAACAGCCCTGACCCGTCAAGGCATGGACTCCACTAAACCCCTGAAGGTGTAGGCTACTGTGGTATCTGGCACCAAGATGTTAGCAGTAGATCCTTTAAGTCCTGTAAGCTGCGAGGTGGGGCCTCCATGGATCGGACTTGTTTGTTCAGCACATCCCACAGATGCTCGATTGGATTGAGATCTGGGGACTTTGGAGGCCAAGTCAACACCTCAAACTCGTTGTGCTCCTCAAACCATTCCTGAACCATTTTTGCTTTGTGGCAGGGTGCATTATCCTGCTGAAAGAGGCCACAGCCGCCAGGGAATACCGTTTCCATGAAAGGGTGTACATGATCTGCAACAATGCTAAGTTAGGTAGGTGGTAGGTGTCAAAGTAACATCCACATGGATTTCCCAGCAGTACATTTCCCAAAGCATCACACTGCCTCCGCTGACTTGTCTTCCCACAGTGCATCCTGTTGCCATGTGAATGTATCCAAACAGTTCACCTGTGTAATAAAACACATAATATATTCCAACGTCTTTGGTGTTTCCATGGTTTCGGAAATCGAGGGTAACGCTGGTATGATGTCATTGATAGGCGACCCACGGACACGGTCCGTGTCCTGGTTAAAATTGCTTATTTCTCTGGATTTAAACATTCTTGGAAACATTTGGGATAATGTAAGTACACAAGTCAACAAAATATATAACATTGTTCAAGTGTTTTTTGTATATTTTAATCCAAAAATCTTACATATTGTGCCTTTAATGTCAAATACATGGTATACTTTTACAATTTAACAAAAGAAGAAAAAACAGCAACCACACCATGCAATATACTTCAAAAACATGTTTATAGAAACAATCTAAAAGAATAATACAAAACAATGTCTCTATTTGTATGACTGCCCACAGTTCATTTGACTCAGAAGTGTGTGTGTAAATTAGTCTAGAACAAACCGTCTTAACAGCATAACGCTTAATAAACACTCAACTTCAGTGTACCTGTGTAAACAACATAGCTCGAACAAAAAACAGTTAATGTGTGAATATTCTCTATCAGAGTTTAGGCTTGGTGGGCCCACTGCATAGGGCACATTTTACCCACATTTCCATTGGCTTTGAGTTGCCAAATGGCTCCATATAAATAACACAAAAGTTTCTGTTGTCTAAGGTCTTTAAGCATCGTTTTCACAACTGATCTGATTGACCTGCTCTTCTTTGAAATATAATCAGTTCCTTAAAAAAAAAACACTGGCAGGCACACCCCTATCTGTCTTTCTTTTTCATTTTCTAGGCATTCTGTAAAATTATTAATAAGAAAATATAGTATGTATAGGGGGACTTTTTAATGTGTTACAACCTACCCCACCCCTGTCAGCCATTGTTTAGCTAGCCATATTAGCATGATGGCTTGAAAAATGAGCTACAAACTGATTATATGTTAAAGTTAAATTATTTTACCTGCAAAAGTTTCAGTACTAAACAAAATATAGTTTGGGCCAAAAAATTACATTCTTACTACAAAATCTTTATAAATAGGCACTGCATGTTCCTGTTTCCATCCTTGACAGCCATTCATATATGGATCTGGGAGGAAGTGGGTAAACATTGAAAATATCCTAGCTTTTCCCTGATTGGTGGAGTTACAACTCTCTCTATGTTACAACCATACCAGGGCTCCGTTCAGCCCCGACAAAACATTGCAAAACGTTTTTTAAACGGAAACGGTGGTGCGTTGAACACCCTGTTCTGATGACACAGGAGTTGCAACTATGGCAGCTGAGAAGGCCATTCTTTGTGTTCTTTTTGAAGAATTTCAGATGAAATCGGTATAAATACGTGTTTAATACTGCAAAACACGCTCAATGTTACAGTCACTGCTCTTGCCGTCCAGAATAAAAGAGTGAAGGGATTTGTGGAAACTGTGGTTCCTAATTACTGTGATCCAACATTTGCCTCGCATTTCAGGATGAAAAGACAAACATGTCTTCTAATATCTTCAATTGTTGCGTACACCGAGCTGCAGTGGACACATTTGTAAACGACTTTGGACCCATTGTGCGAGCTGTCTCTTTAACACCGCAAGGTTTATACATGTTGCTGCTGATTGGGCTGACATTTTTGACACACCCACCAAACAAGAGAAAACGTATCTCAAACCCATTGCACAGGAAACATGATGTTCAGCCCGGTCCAGAGGAAGAAGCTGTGCACATGGCGAGTTAGCAATCAAATTTTAACAATTAATAATTTACATTTTAATGGTATATCATGCATTTATTTTAGTCAATAATTTGTGTTTTATGATGCTATCGACAGCAAAATTAATCATTTATGAAAAGATGTCACTGGTGTTACAACCTTTGCTTCATTCATGAAATAATCTGACTGATTAGTAATAGATGTCAAGATGTCAGTGAATCCTTATCTACTTTTAATGGAAAGAAGATGTTAATACTTATCCACTTTTATGGTGAGGAAACTGAATTCCACTGACGTCAACATATTTTCAGTGTCGTTTAAAAGTTCAGTGAGTGTTGTGTAATAGCAGAGAAGAGCTTTAGAGAACTTTATGACGAGACAACATCATTTGCTTGTCTCTCAAAAAACTTCAGAACCAGGCCATTGCTCTCCAGATGATATGCAGCACCTCACACCTGCCCTTAGCAGTCAGTCATTCCTTTTCAGTGGGATGTTTGTGAAATGCTGCTTTGAGCCCAGAGTTATTAGAGGCACTTCATATGGAATCTGATTAGCATCTTTGAGAGTTCCTAATTATTTCTCAAGTGCTATTGTCTGTCTGCATCCCTCCCATTTTGAAACAAAATGAATTAATGGAAAGTAAAGTGAAGGCAAGGTCAGGATGTTTTGAAGGTGGCGTGTGTGGACCGATTCCTCTTTGTTCAGTCTGAAAGACAGAATAAATGTTTGATAATTAGCTGAGCCTGCGCTGTCCAGAGTTTTCTAAGCAGAGGACAGACTGACAGAATGGGAGCAACTTGAAGACAGAGGCACTGTAAGCATTAGTCTATTAACCTCTCTTTCTCATCTGTAACAATCATTCTTGATGAAGGCATGAGCAAAGGTGAGCCTTCAAGTTCCAGATCTGTCTAAGAAGAACAGCAAATTTAGTTTCTCACATTAGTCCCCTTTCATTTCTCACCATAGGTTTTTCCACTTCCTTTCTCTTATTAGGCATTAATGGGTTTTCAATGGAGTTCAATATCCTCAACCCCTTCTTTGACTCGTCAGGCACCACTGCTCATAACCAGGAGAATTAATTACAATTGATTAAACTCATCTTTGTGGGAACCCATTCCACATCTAAAAATAATTCACCATTTCCTTTTGTTCTTTAATCAGGCAGGGAAGTTTTCAACATCCCGAAGGAAATTGCCTGACAAAAGAGGGATGTGTTTTGTGATTGGGTGGGTGGTTGGACTGCTCTTTTATGTCTGACCACAATGATGTAGAGCATGAACTTAGAAGACCTTTAAGGAAACAGTCCACATCACACCACTGGGGGTTACAGTGAATCACAGTCAATTGAGCTATTTTGAAGGCAGAATATATTATTAGTCAGCAAAATGAAAATGATTTGTACACAATTTTACACAAATTACAACATTATAAAGTTTTATCAGATGTTAGTTTATCAAGGACGAATACAGGCCTATAGGGATATTCCTTCATTTATTAAAACCAAAGTTTTGATACGGAGATCACTGAAAATGATGTTAATTTGCAGAGCAGTAGATGAGTCAAAACCACACTGTCTGGTTGTGCTTACGATTCACAAAAAAACAACAACAACAACAACAAAAAAAAACAACTTAATTTGTTCATAATTCACACTAAACAGGTCTGGCTGTATGTTTTTGATTCACAAAAATCAGCTCACAAGAATCTTTTATTGATGATTCGGATTACATTGGTCGCGCTGTATGTTTCTGATTCATTAAAAAAAACAACAACAACCAGCTCATAAGAGTCATTTTTTCATGAATTGCTCACTTGTCGCGTTGCATGTTACACTCTGAAAAGTAATTCAGGGGACCTGTTACCACAAATTAAATAAATGGTTGCAAGTTAAACAATTCTAATTTAATGTTTTGATTAAATATTTTAAGTTGCAAACATTATTTTGTGGAGTTATGTTGACATAATTATGTTGATCATTACATCAACTTAATATTGTCTGTAATTTAAACTCAAATTTCTGCGTTAATTTAGGAAATAGTAACTTAATGAAATTGTCTTGATAACTTCGGAAATCAGGCAGTGAATTTCTAGTTCCCAGCATACTTTGCATAGGACTGGATAAGGAGAATAACTGTTGAAATTAAGTGTTAATTTCGTTGTTTTTAGTGAAGGGAAAGACCTGTAATGTTGAAGTTTTTGTGGTTACCATTGTACTGAAGAGTAATACATTGACTCTAATGCCAGTGACAAGTAATATCTTGTTCATTAAATATACAGTGGTGGCCAAAATGATTAGAACACTTGGCATCTGGGTGTTGTCTTATTGGGCCTTGATTTATTTTCCAAGAGGACAATGACCCGAAACATTCTTCTAACTATTGCCGGAACTACCTGCGACGGAAGGAATCTGCTGGGACATTGAAAGTTATGGACTGGCCCCCTCAAAGTCCGGACCTCAAACTGGACAGATCTGTTGTACATTCAAAGGAAAGGCTTCAGTTGCAGAAGGCATGGGAGAACATTAGTGTTGAAGTTCTCAGAGGAAATATAATGCCAGAGAGATGTGCTGCTGTAATTGCTGCAAAAGGTGGACATACCAAATATTAAAGTTAAAAGGGATAAAAACAGTACGACTCACTCCATCTGATATTTAATGGTCAGAGCAATCATATGCATGTTTCATGAACATTATGAAATTAAAATGTTTTGGAGGCAAAAAAGGGTCAATATTTTCAGATCTGTCAGGTGTTCTAATAATTTTGGCCACCACTGTATGTTAAATAAGTTATGTTAGCATGTGCTATGATAGTGTCACAGTCACCAGCTCACTCACCACATCTACACTACTCTTCCCATAATCCTCTCTGCTCATCAACAGCACACACTCGTTCACAATCACCAGAGTACTGACTTACTGCACCTGCACCTCATCAGAGACTCAATCTTCATATTCACCGTGCACCAGTCACTCCTTATCTGTGCTGCATTAACTTCCTTCCATTTTGTTCACTCGGATGTGCGTCATTGCTTACATTGTATGAGTGCCCACTACTGGCGGAACCTTTGCAATGGGCTGAACTGGAACGTCCTAAACCCTTTATCACTTGGAATCCACTTTGGAATTGATTTATTATTATTATTATTTTTTTAATTGTTTAATGCAGCATTCTATATGTATATAGGTGTGTTTGGATTGTTTTAAATGTTTAAAAAAAAATGATTTAAATATCATAGTTGTTTGTTGTGGGGTAAATTTAAACATGATATGTGGTGACGTCACAGTCTTGTTGCATTGTGGTATATGAAGCTGCCTGAAGTGTACATATGAAGTAGACTATTGTCAAAATTGAGGGAGCGAGGGTCTGTCCATATAAACTTCCCTTGTCCACTTCATGAAGTGGAACGCACTTCAAAATGGCGGGGGGAATTCCCCTGAGGGAAAGTGCTTAGGGAAGTTTGCAAGTGCGTGTCTAAAAGTGGAGTGGAACGCAGCCCTGGTCTCATAACAGTATATGCTATTTCTCCTCAGACCACTTACTATTCTACCTATCTGTGATCCTCTCGTCTCCTGTCTTCAGTCCGTCTGCCTGGTTCTCCCTTCTTCATCTCCATCATCTGCATGGAATATCAACCTGAATCCTCACCAGCTAAGTCACCATCTTCATCCAGCAAGTTACCATCCACTTCCCATTGCATGGTTCCCGCTGTTCATCACACTCTACTTTAAATAAACATCCTAATCACTAACCATCCACTCCAGTCATCATAACCACTATGCTGAGTCTCCATTTCCAGAACCTGTCCCCATCTTCAGCCAGTGTCCAGTGACGTCTCCAGTCTCTGTCCAGAGCCCTGTGACATCCCCGGTTTCCATCAAGAGCCCAGTGACGTTCCTGGTCTCCGTCCAGAGCCCAGTGATGTCTCCCGTCCCTGTGCAGAGTCCTGTACTGTCTCCTGTCCCTGTGCAGAGTCCTGTACTGTCTCCTGTCCCTGTGCAGAGTCCTGTACTGTCTCCTGTCCCTGTGCAGAGTCCTGTACTGTCTCCTGTCCCCATCCAGAGTCCTGTACTGTCTCCTGTCCCCATCCAGAGTCCTGTACTGTCTCCTGTCCCCTGTCTCCGTCCAGAGCCCAGTGATGTCCCCTGTCTCCGTCCAGAGCCCAGGGACGTCCCCTGTCTTCGTCCAGAGTCCAGAGAGGGCTCCAGTCCATGACCAGCATCCAGAGATGGCTCCAGCCCCTGACCAGCGTCCAGAGAGGACTCCGTCTCCTTCCGTTCCCGAGTCCGGAGAAGACTCCACCACCTGTCCCCAGTCCAGTGAGGGCTCTGCTTCCTGTCCCCAGTCCAGTGAGGGCTCCGCCTCCTGTCCCCAGTCCAGAGAGGACTCCTTCCCCTGTTCCGAGTTCTGGGAGTACGCCATCCCCCATCCAGGGTCCAGAAATGACTCCAACCCATGAGCTCGCTTCAGATTCCACAGCTCTGCCCAAATAAATTTTGAGGGGCTACCTGTCGACACCCATGGCCACGGAGGCCATACCTGAATGGCCGTCGTCACCAGCACCGCCGTCGTCCCAATCTCAGGGGACCATGGCAGATCAGGCAGGGCTCCCTGAGCTTCCAGAGCCGCCATGGCACCATGAGCTTCCAGAGCAACCAGAGCCTCCAGATCCACCTGATTCGCCTGATGGTGCGAGGACGCGCCTCTGGGGAGAGGAGAGTAATGTCACAGTCATCAGCTCACTCCTGTGATCCTCTCGTCTCGTCTCGTCTCCTGTCTTCAGTCCGTCTGCCTGGTTCCCTGATCTCCCTTCTTTGTCTCCATCACCTGCACGGAATATCAACCTGAATCCTGAATCCAGCTAAGTCACCATCTTCATCCAGCAAGTCACCATCCACTTCCCATTGCCTGGTTCCCACTGTTCACCACACTCTGCTTTAAATAAACATCCTTATCACTAACTTCTGTGTTGTGACAGATAGCTGTTGATTTGAGCTGAAATGGATGAGATTAATTGGTTCCACGGCTACAACTAGTTGGAGCGATTACATTTTTATTTTTTTTTGCGTAATCAATTTAATTTGTTTAAGCTACAAATTAAGTTCCTCTAACTCAGTGTAGCTTGTTGGTTGAACATAAATTCACTTTGTCATAAAACAAAAAGAGTGAGTTTATTCTGAGCCAACACATTCTTTTTTTTTTTAGTGTATTTTTGCCTACAGCTTACGTGGAGAACTCAATTAAACGTTGATTAAGACGTTTCTGGCCTTTATTTCGTGCTACAGTGTCTTTTTATCAGATCACATTCAACACAGACGGCCAATTCACATCCAAATCAGCTCAGGTAAAATATAATTTCTTTTGCCTAGGCACTGAAGAATTAGCAACAGGGGAACAGTACAACACTGCTGAAAAGTGGTGCAGGTAACAGTCATTCATCTCATTTGTTTCTTTTAGGAATTTTATGAGACATCTGCGACCAAGTTGATACCTAAAAAAAAAAAAAACATGACTGAGAACACAATTAAGTAAAACAGGCTATGAAAGAAACCTCTAAGCAATAACCCCCATTCACACCAGGGAAGCAAAGCATTTGAAAAGCCATGTCTCACTCTGTCAGTTGATACCTGTATAGGTCATTCAAATGTGAGATTTGAACCATTTGGGTTCACTTTCATTTAGTTGCTATCTTCACTGACCTGTAAGATAACTGTGCCTAGTGGTTTTCTCTGCTGCTTTGCTTCCCCGTTTTCTTAAGTGCACTGAAGTCAGCATCATCTCCAGAGAAGACGTCTCCAGGGGTGAAAGCATTTGTCATGACTGCAGCAAACAATCTCTATTTTTCCTCTTACTGATACCTGCATCTTTCCCAGGAGAATAATGGAGAGCAGCAACATGCCATCACACATTATTACCATGTCAGGAATGCTTCATGAGAAATGTTTCCTGTGATGAAGAACCTGGATGAAGACTTCATCACTAGAGTGCCAGCCTATACCATTCTACATTTACTTTTTCTAGTTTTTTTCTAGCCTGGTCCAACCAGACTCTCGTACATTTCATTTGTCTGTCACCTGTCACTCACAATAGCAAACCACATCCAGCCAATCATCAATTCCCGATGGACAAAATGAAGTCCCATCCTACATTTATTCTTGTTCAAGAAGCCGTTCATGCTGACTTTAATGCTGCCAGTGTCAATGCAGACCCCATGCAGTGCAATGCATTGGCAATACAGTGCATTAATAGCAATGAAAATGACATGCTGTTTCTATTATGTTAAATCCCATGGACGCTCTTATTCATATGTGTCCGTTTGTTACTTAGATCGATGCTGATTTATCCTACACAGTGTGTTTCTTTGTGGTTCAGATTACATTTACATCAGAGGACTTGCTAGTGAGCTGAACTTATTATGATTTACACTATGGGGGCTGGTTAATATACATGCATACAGTTCATGTTACAGCTAGGTTCAGGTTAGATGATTTTTAATGTTTAGATGACAAGCTTCATTAGCTCCCTACTCTGGGCCAAGCAAACGCATATGAAACTATGAGGGAAAATATTGCAGCGCTTTTAAAAAGCACCTTAGGGGTTTAATGTCTCATAAGTGCATGCAAAACATGTGCTTTTCATAACTCCCTCTGTTCATTCACTAGTCCACATTTTGATCGAATATGTGCATGAACTTATTTATTCACTTAGCTATTCATTTATGCACACTCAAGGAACGTGGTGACATTATTTTACACTCATCAAAACAGTTCTCTGTAGCCAGGGAAATACAAGTGTCACAAAAGATGTATGATCCTCTGTAAAATTAAAATTCTGCAAATGCGCTTGGCCTGCTGTGAAAACATGTAAGGTGCTTTGGGTGGATTTGTGTGGGTTGAGTGCACATGTGTGTTCTGAATGTAATGGGACACTCAGAATGAGTGCAGAGCATGAAAAGACAAAGGAAGTCGGACAGAAGGAATGAGAGAAGGGTTGATCATTTTGCTTTTATCTGCTCCTCCTTCATGTGTTGATTTTTCATGGATCAGTCATGTTTCTGCTGTTTCCAATAGTGTGCAACACTAAGCTTCTGGAATTAAAAATCCTTTTCATTCACAGATAAGGATTTTTAGAGATAACGTATAAACCTTTTGAGACCAATATGAGCTTTGAGAATGTTAAAAGATGAAATATGCCTGCTTCAGTGTGATTTAAAAAAAAAAGTATAGTCAAACTCCCATTAAAGAACAAATACCTGTAATCCTGAGAACCACCAGTCAGAGAAGGCGCCATTACGGAACATAAACCATGGTAAAAGAGCTCAGCTGATCCATCTATTCCTAAGCACTTTGAATGATGTAATTGGTCTCCCACACCATAAAATTAATTCTATATTTGAACATGTTGCTATACATACTTGGCTGAACCCTAATGCTCAAAATAATTAATTGGTTTGAGTAGAGCCAACTTAAATTAAACAAATTAGTTCAAACAAATTAAGTTTTGGAATATTTTGAGTATTTAGAACTTTCCTTTTCTTTTGAGTTCACAAAACTGACACATTTTAAGTAATCTGAATTGTTTCATTGTTTTGAGCTTTATGAACTTGTTTCTTCTAATTTAGACTAAATTAAATTTAACTGAAACTGGGGTGGGATTTCTATTTCCCAGCATGCTTTGCCATTCAAAAGGAGAGTAAATGCTAAAATTAAAATTAAATTGTTATATAATATAATACATTTTTGTTGTATGTATGTTAAGTGTGAGCTTTAGTAGTGTTTAATGTTTCGCTATGCTAATTTAGAAGAGTTTCTGTTATGTGAGGTTTTTTGAAGGGTTACCATCATAGTGACGAGTGGCAAAAGTATCAAAGTATTGTGTTATCGATTAGCAAGTTAGCATTTATTGATTTAAAAATTTTAAATTTTGAAAATTGTTTAAGCTAGTCAAGTTTCCACTACTAAAAATATTTAAATTGAGATTACATGATAATTTTATGTTAGATGTATAAATGAGCTTACTCAAACATTTCAAGTTAGGAGCAATTTAAATGTACAAATATACAAAATAAAAAGCTGCAAGTTCTGCTTAAACTTTGAATTTCTTAACTTACCTACATTTTGAGTTTTGCTAACTTATTCTGGTTTACAGTGTATGTATATATTTAAAAACGTAATATAAATATTATATATTTAAAAATAAAACTTAAATATTTTCACAAATATTTTAATATAAAGCCTTTAAAGATCAACACAGTGCAAAATGTTTCCATTTTTTTGTAGTTAATATTTTCCCTAATATTAAAATTTGGTCCATGACTGTGGGAACCTTCTTCACAACTTAAGTAGGCTAGGTCATTGACTCATTAAATGATATTAATACACAGTTTTATAGTGTTCTATTTATTATTATTGTAAGTATTATGAATCGCTTTAATCAACGTTTGTAATGTTGTGATAAATAGCTGGTTTATTTGGTTCATGGGTTCTAACTTTTAATTAAAGATTTATGCTTACAGAATCACGGCTGTTGAAAAAGCTACACACTGTCAAGTGCCCATCCACGTGGTCCACAGTGCCAAGGCAACGGAAGCCATTCGAGGTTGATCATGACCTACAGAGGGCAGCAGCGCTCCACAGTCCAAAACCTTCAGTCTGCATCGAAACGGTTCATCCTTTCTTCTCTTTTCGATTCTCAGCTGTATTCTTGTGGGCAGATATAATTAATGGATTACTATTTACATGCCATCTTTTTATGCCCCCATCTCCCCCTTCCTCCACCTTACAGAGGCAAGTGTGCAGATTGACAGATTGGCTATTTCTGTATATCAGCTGTAATTAAAGCTCATTTAGGCTGCTGATGGCATTTTCCGCCCCCTCCATCCGCTCCAATTAGAGACAGTATTAGGTTCCAAACATTGTAGATTAGAAGGGGAATGCAAAAGGTCCAGGGCAAAAAAAATGTACCCTGTTGTCCTGGTGGTAGGCTTTCGGGGGTAGCCGTGGAGTTATGGATGTTCTATAATGCATGATGGGCGAGCGCTCGGTATTGATCAGATAAACACTCAGAGCTCAGGATGCTATAGATCACACGGAAGATAAATCTTCGGTCTGCTAGTGCCTCTTCTGTTCTGTCCTTCCTTCCTCTCCCGCTGTCGGGCTTTCCGCGAATATGCTCAGTTCAAGAAAGAAAAAGCGACCAGATGTTTATGGACTCAGCATGAATAGTTATATTATTACTCTACTACTGCACATGCATTCTTCGCCAATGCGGACGGAACACATAGTAAAATAAATCAGCACGGATCGAGTGAAGTCCAATTCTCGAGCGAATGACTTTAAAGTGTCCCTATTATGCTATTTTAAAGGCTCCTAATTTTGTTTTGGAGGTCTCCTACAACAAGTTCATATCAAAGTTAAGTCATTTTCTCATAATATACATTGCACATCACCACATTTTTCAATGACCCTCAAACGACTCGTCAGATCAGTCTCTCTAATCCAGGGGTGTCCAATCCTGCTCCTGGAAGGCCACTGTCCTGCAGAGTTTAGCTCCAACCCCAAAGAAACACAGCTGAACCAGCTAATCAAGGTCTTACTAGGCATACTAGAAACTTCCAGCAGGTGTGTTGAGGCAAGCTGGAACTAAACTCTGCAGGACAGTGGCTGTCCAGGACCGAGTTTGGACACCCCTGCTCTAATCCCTTCTTTTTGCAAGCTACTCTGCTCTGATTGGTCAGACGGCCCAGTCTGTTGTGATTTGTCTACACCAGGGGTGTTTCGGAAACAAACGACCATTACCATAACTGAACTTCAGCTCCGTTCGGAGGCTTCCTAAAGCTCAGAGATTGTACACTGTAAAGACAGTAATGATGGCGTCGATTTTAACATATATATCCGAGTGTGAGTCCGATGATGAAACATCGGAGATGAAAAGGGCAACTTACTTGAGCATGACGTTTCTCAGTGATGCGCTACTCATTTTGAGGTTCATTAAGAGATGTTGCAACTGTAATTCCTCATCATCAGCATTAACAAGAGTACGTCCATCAACAAACTGATGTGTGTGTATATTTCTAATTTATTATATAATTATAGTCATGCTAGGATGAAATACCTTTAACACGATTATAAAGCCATACAGAGTAAGTGCTTTTTGACATGTGGTTTCAGTTGTTCCTATATTTATTCGTAAATTTAGAATACATTTTATTACATTTTTGGTGAATCGTGATTTGTTCTTAAAATCGTTTGTACACACATTTCACACAAAATTTGTGCGTATGCATGTTTAGTGAATGAGACCCAATAACTTTATTTATTGCACACTTTCGACTTTACAACTTTGCATAACGTTTACATTCGCAAACAGCTATATTACACACTGCATGAAAGGGAATATTCACAAAAAACATAATTGGAGCACTTTAAGCCGCTTCTTTTTAGGGAATGAAACATGTAGGGCCTGTACAATGTGAACAGTGAAGAGTCATTCTCCATTCTCCAGAGAATGACTCTTACGAGATGGTTGTTTTTAGGGAAATCAAAAAGAGACAAGGCAACTGGGACCAGTGCAGTTTGAATTTTGAGTGAATTACTCAAGCAAAAAATAATAATAAAATTTTTTTTTTATTTTGAGCGAAACAGCAATTGTGACCAGTAAAGTATGATTCCCGCGCTAATGGCTCTAATGAATCGGTTCTTTTTAGTGAAGCACAAAAGATTGTGAATGAGTTGGTTTCTTAAAGTGCCCTTATTAAGCTATTTTAAAGTTTCCTAATTTAGTTTTGGAGGTCTCCAACAACAGGTTTACATGCATCAAAGGTCAAAAAGCAGTTTAATTTTCTCATAATATACATTGCACATCACCACAATGTTCAATGATTCTCAAACGACTGAGGGATGAATCAGTTTCCCTAAATCCCTCCTTTCTGAGAGCCTGCTCTGCTCTGATTGGTCAGACGGCCCAGTCTGTTGTGATTGGTCTACCGTGTACAGCGTGTATTTCTGAAACAAACTCCCATTACCATAACTGAACTTCAGCTCCGTCTGGAGGCTTCCTAAAGCTCAGCGATTGTACACTGTAAAGACAGTAACAATGACATCGATTTTACACCAATCCCAGCCCAATCCCATCGATGATGAAACATTGGAAGAACTACTTATTCAACCCGATCCTTGAGCAGGACATTTCTCAGTGATACGCTACTCAGTTTGAGGTACATTATGAGATGGTTCAACTGTAATTCCTCACCATCAGCGTTAATAAGTGTGTGTCCATCAACAAACCCGTATGTGTGTGTGTTTCTAATTTATTGCGGTGCACATGCGGGAACTGTATCAATAACAGCGCATAGGTTAGCCCAGCACTAACGTGAATATTCTGTGGCTGTAACATTAAAGTTTGCAAAACAAATCTTATATTTCTTCCTCAAATGCAAAAAAAAAAAAAAATGGCATATGTAAAGAAGAACTTAATGTCCTTTTTTAAGTATCCCAATGATCCCCCACAATGCTTGTAAAGTAGTGCAGCAAAATAGGAAGCACAGATATCATGCTGACACACACTGAGAAGAAAGCATGTGAATACTGAGACACCTGGAGACACTCTCTGGCATTTTACAGTAGTGTATCCTTGTGTCCGTTAAATAATTGGTTCTAAAGATTTTTTTTTCTTGCAAATAAATACTAATATGTGCTGTATCTCTCTCTCTCTCTCTGTAAAGTATTGCGTAACATCATGAATAATTCATTACTTACATTCAGCCATGCCAGTGTCCCTGTATAGACCTGCTCTTGTAAACTCAGCAATGGATAATGGCAGTTACGCTTCTGTGCTGGATTCCAGGTGGACCTTAAAGTCTTTTTTAAAGATTTATAAATTTCAGAAAGCATCTAAGGCAAAAATTCTATCCCTCAGGCATTTCCTCTTGCTCCACTCAAAAACACTTTGTCATGGTAAATACTTCTTTTAGAATGTGTTCAAATGCATGTCTTCTGTCCCAGCACACAGCATGACGCCCAAAGAGCTACATGAACTTCCCATAATGCTCCTCATCAGCTGGCTCGATGGACAAAATAAGTAAACCTTTCGTTTGGTCTTCCGTCTATGCTATTTAAATAGCAGAGACGCAGTGGAACTTTCAAAAGAGTTTCTTTCTCTTCCACTCCTGCCGAGAGAGACTTTCATAAAACTGCTAATCTATTCCCAGCCATTCAGTCTTTTAGTAATTCACTGGCATTCTAATGCGACACTTGGTGAAAATGGAAAAGAAGCAAAAAGATGATGTGACAGCATGGTAATCAAAAAAAGTTACTGTTAATGAAGATATTCGAAACCACCAAAATCATTTTTGTCTACATGTAGGGAAGTAATTCTTTGGTTATTGGTGGTTTGAATGGAAGCATGTTTCTGCCTGCAGAGTAAAAAAACTATAAAAGGTAATTGTGACTTTTATCTCACTATGCAAACTTGTAATTTAAAGGCTATTTTTCATAATTGTATATTATTATTTAAATATAATTTTACATTGTGACTCTATCAGTGACATATAACTTATAATAATTATATTATTTCACATGTACACCATTAAAAAGTTTGAGGTCAGATTTATTTTTGAAGAAATTAATACTTGAATTCACCAAGGACGCATTCAATTGATCAAAAGTGACTGCAACAGATTTCTATTTCAAATAAATCTTGTTATTTTGAACTTTCTATTCATCAAAGAATCCTAAAAAGAAAATGTCTCACGGTTTCCACAAAAATGTTGTTTGATGATAAGAAACGTTTCTTGCGCACCGCATCATGTGACACTGAAGACTGGAGTAATGATGCTGAAAATGTAGCTTTGCCATTACAAGAATAAATTATATTTTAAAATATATAATGCAATAGAAAACAGTTATTTAAATTGTAATGTCTTACTGACCCCAAGCTTTTGCATCTGTTTTATTTGTTTTACTCTGTGGTGGAAACGACTTCCATTTCCTTGCGTGTATTTCCTTGCGTGTTTATTATTGTAATAATTGACTTATTTGGCTTCACGTTTTGTCAGTTGAACTGCAACTGAAATACATGTGATATGTCCAAAATTCACTATTCCAGGAAACTTTGAAAATAAAATAAAATAACACTTTATCAAACTCCCAATACCAGAATGCATTGACTTTGCATCCTGCCATCACCATTGATCTGATACATTGATCACAGGGAAAAATGCTTTCACCAATAATGAAAGGTCTCTAAGGGGAGAGGACAACCAGTAAGATGTTCTGCCATGTCAAGAAAGAAAGCAGAAGGACATAATGTATGGATGAATGATGATAAGGGATATATATAGACATAAAGCATCTGTGGATGACGGAATTAGTGTGTGACAGCAAAGCGGATGAATGTTTGTGATGTTGCGCTGCCGTACGAGTGTGTCTTGAGTGTGGGGGTGGGCTATTGGATCAATGAAAAAAGCATTAAATGGAGGGATTGTTCTGTGATGTGAAGTCAAACGCAGGAGATTTGGTGGGGTGTGATAACAAGACTGCTGTTGGAAAGCAAGGGATGTTGGTTTTCTGATGCCCCATGCACCCATCAGCATCTGTCAGAAGTGAGGGGGCATATTCGCTATACTCAAAAAGCATCCAGGAGTGATCGGATATGCTTTTATAAAAACGTCAGTGCAGACGTTTGCCTGCGACAGATGCTTAGATGTACTTAATGCGCTCTTTCTGTTCTCCTTCCTTGTGTGTGACTCACACTCGCTAACACTAATTATCAATTACATTGGTGTGTAATTATTGGGTCAACGGGGAACACAACACACCTTTAATGAAAACAAGAGTCTTTGAGATATGCTTATCTGCTTAGATATACACTGCCTCCTTTGTATATGGAGGCAAGAAAGCATCAATGCATAACAACCTCATTCTGGCTGATTTATGAAGGGCATTTTGTGTCTGATTGTGTCAGCATGTTTTGGAGTTTTTTTTTTAAATTTCTTTTAAGACTTCTATTTGTTTTGTTATTTTTATTTAGTTCAGTTCATTTTATGTATTGTCTGCTTAGATGCCCCCTTCTGGCTGATTTATGAAGGGCAGATATTTTGTCCTTTACTGCCTGTGACGTCCCACAATTGTGCAATGTGGATTGGTGGTTGGTTGAACGAATTTAAATAAGCTTCTGCTTTTTATTTTATTTTATTTTATTTTTAATGTATTTTATTTAATTTCAAATCTTATTCAATTTTATTTCAATATATAAAATACATATTTTTAATATTATTTAATTATTTAAGCCTATATATATATATATATTTTATATTATATATATATATATATATATATATATATATATATATATATATATATATATATATATATTTTTTTTTACATTTACATTTTTAGATTCATTTTGTAATTCAATGTAATTCACTACATTTATGATTGTTTTTTCTTTTCTTTTTATTTCAAAAAATATGAAAGAAATAATAATAGTAGTCACTGAATACACTTGGTCATCTCTAATATTAGCAGCTGCAGAGTGCAGGGTTCAGTTTTGGGTGAAGGTATGTGTGATTATCTGTGTGATGGTGAATCTCTTTTCTGAGAAAAGCTTACTTTGTGCAAGAACTTACACTGACCTGGACTAACCTTGAGAATAATGCATTAACTTATTTAAAAAGCTTTCATAATCGGCTCTGCAAACAATGATCTGAGGAAACCTTGTTCTCACATTGGCATAAACCGATCATTGCTGATACAGTATAAATACATTATTGCCTTCTTGGGCCCCCAGAAATGGACCTTTGCCAGTGGAATCTGTCAGTATGTGATATGCAGCTTAACAAGTTTTCAAAAACATGTAGGTCTCTATCTTACAGTTTCCTCTGCTGACCCCAGTAACAATCTTGGGGGATTGAGCTTCTGTTCAATAATGGTCCAGTGTGTCTACTAGACCTTGTGCCTGCCGTGCATGTAATCGTCTTACAGAACCAATATCCTGCAGATAAAACAGAGGCGTGATATACGAGAAGGCATAGTAGACTGAAACCTTGAGCATGTGGCCATGGGTACATGTGAGATGGAAGTAGTTTAGACTACGTACAGAATAGCATGCTACCATACTACTCTTACTATTTCTGCAGAACATAGTATGCACAGTAGTGGCCAAAAATAATGTCTGACCTAGGAAAATTTACATTGTCACCCTTTATTTAAATATTATTAAAAATGTGTTAAAGATTTTGTAATCATATATGTAGTTGTGGTTGGAGTCAATTGTTTTATTTGTGATAACATGACATAACTTTTGGCCAGGCTGTCATACAAAGAAATTATGAACACGGGCAAAACAAACAAACAAAAACAAAACAAAAAAAAAACAAGAGAGAACCAACAAAATATTAATAACTAATAATGTTGAGTCCAATCACATGGCAGCAACTCAATGCATTTATGCATGTAGACATGTTCAAGATGATCTGCTGAAGTTCAAACTGAGCAGCATAAATGTGATTTAAGTGACTTTGAACGTGGCATGGTTGTTGGTGCCAGACGGGATGGACTGAATATTTCAGAAACTACTAATCTATTGGGATTTTCACTCACAACCATCTCTAGGGTTTACAGAGAATGGGCCAAAATTGGACAATAGAAGATTGTAACGTTGCCTGGGCTGATGATTCTCAATTTCTGCTGTGACATTCAGATGGTAGGGTCAGAATTTGGAGTAAACAACATGAAAGCATGGCTCCATCTTGCCTTGTATCAACGGTTCAGGCTGCTGGTGGTAATGTAATGGTGTTGGTGGGGGATATTTTCTTGGCACACTTTGGGCCATGAGTTCACTATACTCAGATAGCCTCCACAGTCACCAGATCTCAATCCAACAACCTTTGGGGTGTGGTGGAATGGGAGAGTCGCATCATGGATATGCAGCCGACAAATCTGCAGCAACTGTGTGATGTCAATATGGACCGGTACATTTATTCTCCTGGGACCCAGGAATAGACTTTTGTCCACTGTAGTGGACATTATATTTTAGTGAATTTTTCTGACATCATACATGTCACAGTTCTGTAAAGAGTACATTCGGGCTTTGCAGAGATACCAAATGTTTGGAGGTTTCACCAGAACAACAACTTTTTCTTGGTCTTTAAAAATGGCTGACATTAATATTTAGCACTCTTATGGAAATATATGATAATATTTTGTAATTATAATTTAAATCGGATTAATTTTCACATTGTTTGTTATAAATCAACATCTCAGGGAAACGTTGGGGTTTCTAATCAAAATAGGACTTTCTGTTACAAAACATTGTAACAGAACATTGATTTCATAAATGTTCACTGCAGTGGACACCAGGACTTAAATCATGTTTATCAGGCATTTTGAAGACACAACAAGTGAATAGGGAAAGAAATTACTTATCAATATTCCTATGAAATATTAGATATTATTATGAAAATTTTGGCAACTATTACTCCCATTATTACACTTATTTTTTTCATTACATGTTGCACCAAGAACACATTAAAATGCAAATGAGATGCAGTTTATAGATACATTGTACTGAATGAGAAAATCCAAGTATGGCCATTTTACCCACATATTGCATAAAGTAAAATGGTATATCAATGCATTCCATTATATCTTTCATAACATAGTTCTAGAATCATCTTTAAACAAAGTTTGTTTAAAAAAATCCTGAAACCTAAAAATTGAATGGTAAATTAAAAATAAATCCCATTGTTTTTGCCTGCCCATGCAATTTCATTTTTTTTTTTAAACAACTGAGTCCTGGTGTCAACTACAGAGGACATATCATAACATATACACTCACCTAAAGGATTATTAGGAACACCATACTAATATTGTGTTTGACCCCATTTCGCCTTCAGAACTGCCTTAATTCTATGTGGCATTGATTCAACAAGGTGCTGAAAGCATTCTTTAGAATATATTGATAGGATAGCATCTTGCAGTTGATGGAGATTTGTGGGATGCACATCCAGGGCACGAAGCTCCCGTACCATCACATCCCAAAGATGCTCTATTGGATTGAGATCAGGTGACTGTGGGGGCCATTTTAGTACAGTGAACTCATTGTCATGTTCAAGAAACCAATTTGAAATGATTCGAGCTTTGTGACATGGTGCATTATCCTGCTAGAAGTAGCCATCAGAGAATGGGTACATGGTGGTCATAAAGGGATGGACATGGTCAGAAACAATGCTCAGGTAGGACGTGGCATTTAAACGATGCCCAATTGGCACTAAGGGGCCTAAAGTGTGCCAAGAAAACATCCCCCACACCATTACACCACCACCACCAGCCTGCACAGTGGTAACAAGGCATGATGGATCCATGTTCTCATTCTGTTAATGCCAAATTCTGACTCTACCATCTGAATGTCTCAACAGAAATCGAGACTCATCAGACCAGGCAACATTTTTCCAGTCTACAACTGTCCAAGTTTGGTGAGCTCGTGCAAATTGTAGCCTCTTTTTATTTGTAGTGGAGATGAGTGGTACCCGGTGGGGTCTTCTGCTGTTGTAGCCCATCCGCCTGAAGGTTGTGCGTGTTGTGGCTTCACAAATGCTTTGCTGCATACCTCGGTTGTAACGAGTGGTTATTTCAGTCAAAGTTGCTCTTCTATCAGCTTGAATCAGTCGGCCCATTCTCCTCTGACCTCTAGCATCAACAAGGCATTTTCGCCCACAGGACTGCCGCATACTGGATGTTTTTCCCTTTTCACACCATTCTTTGTAAACCCTAGAAATGGTTGTGTGTGAAAATCCCAGTAACTGAGCAGATTGTGAAATACTCAGACACAGAATTGTCCATTTGTTTATTTTGCTCTAAACAATGTAATGACATAAAAAAAATACTAAATTCAGAAAACTTTTTTTTTTTTTTTTCTGGGTCCCAGGAGGATAAAGCTGGCAGCTTCAGTATCTGAAGATATATATTTTTTAATGTTTCCATGGTATACTTTAAAACAATGATAAGCTTTTCATACATTTTAAAGGCTATTATTGGCAAAAACATTCAATAGGCAAAGAGTCATTATTTACAGTGTTGACCCTTCTTTATTACCCTTCTCTGGCACAGTGTTGCCAAATCCATGGGTTTCCTGTGGAATTGAGCTACTTTTACACTGGTGCCGTGGGTAGTTTTTGTATTACGCGGGTTGAAGCGACCCACGGAATGCAATTTTTTTTTACTGGGGGTTTGATACCATGTTTTATCCCTGTCAGTGTTTTTGGGCAGAATTGTGAGAGAGCCCGACTTCTGCTATCCAATCCTTGTACTTCCTGCAGAATTTCAGTCTGTTTTTCTAGGAGAGAAGTGGCTTCTGTAGGCCATTGTCCAAAAGTATTGGCCTCACTGTGTGTGCAGATTCATTCACACCCTCCTGCTGCCAATACAGAGAAAGCTCTGCACTGGTGGTGACACGATTCTGTAGCCGACTCCTCAAGAGGAGACAATCCTGGTGCATGCTGGACACTCT
Organism: Paracanthobrama guichenoti; assembly: GCA_018749465.1. Classification (NCBI taxonomy): domain Eukaryota; kingdom Metazoa; phylum Chordata; class Actinopteri; order Cypriniformes; family Gobionidae; genus Paracanthobrama; species Paracanthobrama guichenoti. The sequence continues at coordinate 602,409 of CM031960.1, read as the reverse complement.
AGGACGTCCTGAAGCTTTCTTTACTGCAGTTGAACCTCTCTCCTTGAAGTTCTTGATGATCCAGTAAATGGTTCTTTCCGGTGCAATATTCTCTGCAGAAACAGCCTTGCATGTGAGGCCATTTTAATGCAAAGTGATAATGACTGCACATCTTTATGTGTAGGTAACCATTGCTAACACAAGAACACAATGATTTATAGCAAATTTATAGCAAAATAGTCTGTTCTTATAATCCAATCAGAATGACAGTGATTTCCTCTCACTAGTACTTGTTCACAGTTTCACATGTGCTGATGATATGATCAGTGAAATAATGATAGCTGGTAAATTTTTGCCAGGGCCAAAAAAACAGTGAATTTTGTTTTTGTGATAATGTTTTTATTTTATTTTTTGGCCAATTACGCTTTTTGCAAGTATTTAAAATTCATCTGTTCACTCTGCACAAAATGTATGTCTGCCAAATTGCCAATACTTTTGACCTCGGCTGTATACGCAGCATAAAAAAAATTAAAAAAAATTAAAAATAAAAGAAACGGTCACTTTCAACCGTTTTTTCTTTATTCCAGAAATTTTACTACAGTGTAAATATTTGTATGAACATAAAAAAAAAATCAATAACTGAGACATAACCTGAACATATTTCATAGATGACCAGACCTGGAATAATGAGTCCCTAAACAGTGAAGGGGTCAATATCAAAAATAGCGGTCTGGTGTGGCCAGCAGCTGCTTTATGTACTGCATGGACTGTGCCAGACTGACCAGTTCTTGCTTAGAGATGTTACTCCACTCTTCCACCAAGGCACTTGCAAGTTCTAAAACATGTCTGGGAGGACTTATGGTTACACATGGTTTCGCACTACAAGGCGGATCAGCTATCCTTCCTGTCTCTCTGTAGCACTGTCATAGGCATCTTACATCATCGACATTGCAGTTTATTTCTCTGTTCACTGCAGTCCTCATGGATTCCTGCAGCAGGACTATGACATGTTCACGCAGGTGATGAGGCACTCTGGACATCTTGAGTAGAAAAGTCTCTTTAATGTCCTAAATTATTGGAACTGTGACTTTAATTGTCTGCCGCCTGTAATCTGTTAGTGTCTTAAGGACTGTTCCAAAGGTGCTTGCGCAATAATTGTTTATGGTTCATTGAACGAGCATGAAAAATACTCTTTACACCCTTCTAATAAAGACATGTACATACAAACATCCGACTCCATTTCCCAAGATACCTACGGATTATGCAGTTATGCCATTTCCTCAGCTAGTCGAGTGAGTTTCAGTGAGAGTCAGTCTGCCTTTTGTGTGCAAATTAAAATAATGTTTGTCTGAAAACATTTATTGTTAAGGTTTGGTATTTGTGTGCTCTGTATGGAGCATTAATGTCATTTGTCACATGCCTGTTTAAGTGATGATTTTTGGTTCATTTCAAAAACGGTAACAGAACTTTTATTCTTGTGCTACAAATGTGTGGCCTGTGCTACAAAACTTTCAACCTCTGTAGTTTTTTGACTGGATGGAGATCTGGGGAATTTGGAGGCCAAGTCAACACCTCAAACTTGTTGTACTCCTCAAACCATTCCTGAACCATTTTTGCTTTGTGGCAGGGCACCTTATCCTGCTGAAAGAGGCCACAGCCACCAGGGAATACCATTTCAATGAAAGTGTGTACATGCAACAATGCTTAGGTAGGTTGTATGTGTCAAAGTAGGGGTTGAACGACTTCAGATTTTTTAATGTTGTCATTTATGTGATGAAAGTCGAGTCGACATCGACTAGTCACCGATGACGTCATTAATTAACAAATAACCTTAAACCTTGAACTGAGATGCGAACACAGGTTTTCTTGTGCACAGGACAGCTATGGCATATGACAAACTGCGATGCACTGTGTATTCTGACACCTTTCTATCAGAACCAGCATTAACTTCTTGAGCAATTTGAGTTGCAGTAGCTTGTCTGTTTGATTGGCTGCCAGCCTTCGCTCCCCACGTGCATCAATGAGCTTTGGCCGCCCATGACCCTGTCAATGGGTTCACCACTGTTCCTTCCTTGTACCACTTTTAATAGATACTGACCACTGCAAACCGGGAACACCCCACAAGAGCTGCAGTTTTGGAGATGCTCTTACCCAGTCGTCTAGCCATCACAATTTAGCCCTTGTCAAACATTTTTCCTACTTCTAACACTCAAACTTTGAGGACAAAATGTTCACTTCCTGCCTAATATATCCCACCCACTAACAGGTGCCGTGATGAAGAGATAATCAGTGTTATTTACTTCACCTGTCATAATGTTATGCCTGATCGTTGTATATATTGATATATAATATAGTCTTCTATTGTCTTGGACTTGTAGGATACATATTTTGCAGAGCGTCCCAGTGTCTTGACGTGTCAGCTGATTAACA
>CM031959.1:43698106-43708881 GCA_018749465.1 Paracanthobrama guichenoti | reverse complement strand
TTTTCTGAATCATTTGATTTTGTAAACTATCTGATACACACAACACTCAAATATAATTTTGAGTTTCGGTTCATTTATGTGACGCGCGTGCAATGCATGATCACTCCAGCGCTACGGCTATTGTCTGTTATATTTGCTGCTTATTAAATTAGAAGCAAATATATATTAAAAACATTGATTAAAATTAAGATACAATTTAAACAAAACGAAATTCACTTTAAATAAATGCTTTCTACAAAACAAAACTTAATGAAGTGGTCAAAATAATTTCCGTACTATATTTATAGCATCTGAGCAGACGTGCTAATAAAGCTTTATTGATGTTACACTTACAATAGCCTAAACACTTCATAATCTGGCCAAAACAAGCCAAATAAATCTTGTCTAAAAAGTCTTGCATCTATGACATTTTATGTTGCAGCAGGACTTATATTTAAACTGTCTTTTGTGTTTAATATTCACAGACACTAACAGAATAAACTTACCTCACAATCCTCACCTGGATCTGTTGCTCTCAGAAATAAACAGCTTTTTCTGAGGTAAAATATTCCAGGATTATTCCTCACCACGTCTCAAACCGATGTGAAGTGTTGATGTGTTTGAGTTGATGTGGGCATGGCTCTACTCTCATGGATCGCATCACATTTGAATCTCAAAAGAACGCGTGCTCCGTGGGCGTGGCGCATTAGCGGGTAATGAGAAGATAATGAGACGCTCGCTTTTCAAACAGATTACATAAACACAGATTTTTTTTTTTCGATTTGATTTACACTATTTAAAACCTGACATTTCAACGTTTCTTTAGACATATGTCTCATGTTTGAGAGACAAATATTTATTAAGTTATAGGTCCTTTTCTGAAGAGAATCTGAATGAACGTCTTTGACAGAGAGGCTGCGGATCACGCATCATGTTTGTTTTCTTTATTTTGCAAGAAGCACTCTCAACTCGAACCCGGGTCCGCCGGCATGAGAGTCGGACGCTCTAACAAGGAGGCTAAAGGCTGCAACCTCTAGCGTCAGTCGCCAGAGCGTCTCTTGAGATCAGAGGAGTGAGGTTTTCTCGCACAGCAACTACTAGCTGGCCTCCGTTACACATGCACATGCAACATTTTAGCCTAAACAATTTTAACATAAATTATAAATGTTTAGCTAGATTATATTCATTATCTGTCTAGCGATAAATGTTTACGATGAAATATAATTGAATAGTGAGTTGGCTTGCAAGATTCCTTTTTCCTGCTTCAGAACTTCCGTTAAGGGAACATGTGAGCATCGATGCTCCCTGGTTTTCACTGGGTTTTTTAAGGAGCGAATGTGTCAGTGAACTGGCAGGATTTTCAGATTGAGATAGCCCTTAAAATGGCCGACTCCCTGATCAGTGCCCTGACTACTCAACTAGGGAGCTGATTGAGACACAATCCTGGCATTGGTGAACTAGTAAGTGGTTTAAGCCCTAGGTTAGAGAGAGAGAGAGAGAGAGGGGGGGGGATACAACATCTCCTACAACAGGGTCAGTACAATCAGATCAATAATATTGTTGGATGGATAGATAGATAGATAGATAGATAGATAGATAGATAGATAGATAGATAGATAGATAGAACATCAGTCCACATCTGTAGAAAACACAATCCAGACTTTTGTTTTAAGCTTATGTAAACAACATGAATCACATAAAATGCCAGCTGACACATGTATAATTGCATAACGATGGGCACTGGTAAACCTCTGCAGATCCTTATGTGAAGATTCATCTTCTGCAAAATGGGAAGCGACTGAAGAAAAAGAAGACGACCGTGAAGAAGAACACGCTGAACCCGTACTACAACGAGTCTTTCAGCTTTGAGATCCCACAGGACCAGATGCAGGTACGCTTTACACAGCTCAACACTAGAGTTTACCTTTTTGTGCTCCTTCAAACTTTAAGCACAATATCTGTTTTTTTCCCTTAGAAAATACAAGCTGTGATCACGGTACTCGACTACGATAAGATCGGCAAGAACGACGCCATTGGGAAGATCTGGGTGGGAAGCAAAGCGCAGGGCACCGAGCTTCGGCACTGGTCCGACATGCTGGCAAACCCACGCAGGCCCATCGCTCAGTGGCATCCACTCAAACCTGAGGAGGAGGTGGATGCCACGTTAGCAGCCCTCACTGCCAAGAAGTAATCCTGTTCTTCTTCCTTCCCTCCTTCCCTCTCTCCTTTATCTCCTCCCTTCCTTTCTTCCACTTTTCAACATGCACTACATGTCATCTTACCCAGTCAGCACTGAATTACAGCCATGGGCCACCAGCCTAAAGGTATTAAAGAAGACGATTTGGCCTCATCAACAGCTAAAATGAGATGGTGGATCAGGGTGTAATGAGCGAGACTGTTTCCACAGATGTTTTTGAAGACAGGCCAAGCTCATAGGTCTGTATATCCTTGAGGTGTATTCGCAGAAGAGATGTAATCTCACATTCACACCCCAATATCCAACAGATCAACAGCATTCCAAAGTTTTCCATCGGGGACCAGGGATAGAAAACACTGCCTCTGCCACTGCCTAATTTAACACATTCCTTCTAGATTCTCTGGTCATCTAGATGAAATCAGTTCTGTTACATTTGTTGAGTCTGAAAGGACAGTTGAAGAATGGTTTATCAATATAAATTATGAAAGTAAAAAAAACACAAAAAAAAAACTAAAGGGAATGGGGACTGGAGAGATAGTTGGACTAGATGCTCCTGACCCAGCCAGAAGGTATCTTTCAGGTGTCGATTACACTGCCTGCAAAACAACCTCTTCTTCCATTCTTCGGTTCCAGCTGTCAGCTGGCTTCTTCCACTGCCCAACATCCTAACAAACCCTGACAAAAAGGAGACAAGCCTTGAAACATCACGAAATAAGCAATTCTTAGCTGCCAGGGAAGTCTTCCTGTTAGCATCGGTATATTTGTTTCTTTGTGTTGATTTCTTGTAAATGTCTTCTGCCTGAGCACTTTAAATGAAGGTGTGTTTTTGTTCCAGTCAATGTTTAGTTTTTAACCTGCTTTTATTTGTACCTGCATTCGGGAGTTTTTGTGTGTTTTTTTTTTAATGTTCTGAACCCACTCATTAAAGGAATAGTTCACCAAGAAAAAAAGCAAATTAAGTCATTTACTCACTTGTCTTTCTTATGGCAGTGGAACACAAGGAGACGTTTCAAAGCATGTTCACGCTGCTCTCTTCCATACAATGGAAGACAATGGGGGCCGTCAAGCTTCAAAAATATGAACCCTCCATTTATATTTATTCTTATACGTCTTCTGAAGTCTTTTAGAAGAAAAGGTTCTAGAACCTCAAAGATCAGGCGCTTCATATATAGAACCTTTTAGGGGGTTCTCATAATTTTATTGTTTTATTGATTTTAGTTTAATTTTGTTTTAATACATTTTTAATAGCTCAACATACTTTATCAGTAAAAAAAAATAATTATAAAACAGTTAGTTCCAGTCCTTGATTCTGATTGGCCAATAGCTGTGTTTTATTCACAATAAAACATGGCTATGACCGCTTCACCCAACAGTTCTGTGTATTGCTACACAACACCCTTAGCAACCACTCTTAGCAACATAAACATGTTTGTTCTCATTGATATTGTCCATTGAGCTTACTGTATTATGTAGAGTATTGTGTGAGAGAGATCTCGTGAGCGAGAGTATTGCCTTTATTTAGATTCAACATTTTCTTTTAGGTCAGTCCTATGTTCATAATAAAACATCAGTTTCAATGTCTGCTGCGATATCTTGTCCTTTTAACAGTTAAGGGGTTTTCCCGTGCCTGACACTGACAGCGCTAGTCAAAGCATTTGTCTTTTGTGTTTTACTCCGTGTTCACAACAAGTTTCAGTCATTTCAATATAAAAGTCATCGAGGCTGGTCTGTTACAGAGCCGTTGAGAGAGACGGTTCTAGTCTGTTATTCTCAAGTTCTGGTCGTGCAATGGTCATATGATAGTGGGTTGACGAATCAGGGAAGGATACGCAATGATTCAGAAGACCCAATCAGGGAGTAAATGTGGGCAGCCACGCCTTTGTTTTGGTCCACATACACTAAAATGCAACCCCTGAGTTTGTCCAAAAGTCTCAGTTTTCAAGGGTTGTGAGTAGTGTGGATGTCAGGCGTAACCTTAGCAAAAGTTATGCGTTTTAAAAATGTTGCTTAGCAGACGTGGTCGCCATTCACTTTAACTGTGTGGAAAAGAGCAGCTTGAACATTCTTCAAAATGTCTCCCTTTTGTCTTCTACGCAAGAAAGTAAGTCATACAGGTTTCAGAAAACATAGAGTGAACTATTCCTTTTGAGAACTTCCATCACGATTTGTTTTCATGTTATACTCAATGTTTAATCCAGAAGTTCTTATGGTTTTATGAGAAGAGTTGATAGAGGGTACTGTTATGTGTGCATTTACTGCACATCTTACCAAACACTGAACTTATTTGCACTACTGGAACTGCATTCTGTACATGTTGCTCAATCGATCTCAATATGTGCTTTTGTGATAGCGCATTCTTGATTCGAGCTGTCAGAGTTTGCATTTGTTTAAAAAGGGAAATTGTATCAACTGAAAGCTGCTTTAGGGCTTACAGTATGAGTTATTGTGTGAGGATGTGAATCTCAGAATATCATTTGCTTAAGACCGACACAGAACTAAATCTTTGTGCGTTTTATCCTCATATTGCCTGGAGAAACTCATTTGGCAATGATGATACCTTGTGATATTGGTTCAATTATTAAGTAGTTGGGAAATTAAGCAAATTCGCAAACCTGATTTGGATCAAGACCTTTTTTGGAGCATAATTTATTGACTATAGACTTTTAAACCAGGCCAAAAACTACATGTAATGACCCACGAGTGGATTTGAGGGAGACTGTTGTGTACATGCCGTAACCCATTAAAAACTCACTCTCGTAAGGAAACGTCACTTTAGCGGCTTTTATCCTGCACCAAACATCCCTCTACTGCCACAATCAGACTGGATGATTGCAGTAGTTTATCCAATCACTTTTAGGGTTAAAATGAAAAGTCTGTGATTGTGAAATTCAAAAGCCCTATGATTTTGTCTTCCTGCGAACACACAAAGTTTTTTTTTTATTTCAGAATGTCAGAGACTTTTTTTAAATAATGAAAGAGACCACAAATGACAAAAGCACAATAAAAACACTAAATTCTGCACATACTCTATATTCCAAGTCTTCAGAAATCTCATAATAGCTTTGTGTGAAGAAGAGAAATTTACACATTTACAAGTTAACCCAAAAATAAAAATCAGTATGACTTTATTTCTTCTGTAGAACATTAAAGAAGAAATTTTAAGACCAGTTTTTGTCAATTCAATGAAAGTCAATAGGGGTCCAAAACAAGATTGAACCCCACTGACTTTCATTCATTTTTTTTAGCAGGGACGGAAAAATCTGAAAGCCGTCTGTCATTTTGACAGATTACACTGAGTGTGATCTTTTGTAACTTGTAACTGTAATTAACCGTTCACAAAGACCCGCCCAGTTTAGTTACTGTTGCTATGTCCGACAAGCCATGGTGCTCTCAAGCCACACATCATGTTCTCACGCAGTGAAAAATACATTGCGGAGAAAAGCGGATTCTGACAATGCATCGATAGATAGGACAAAGCAGGTTAATTATGATATGAAAAGAAGGCCCAATACCATTTCTTCCCCTTACCCCTTCCTCTTCCCCTACACCTTCGTTTTGCGCATTCACGTGAAGGGGAGTCTCGATTTATCTTTTGGCAGGGGTGGTAGGGGTAAGGGGAAGGGCCAGATAGCCCTTCAAACAAAGATTTTTGTATCACATTGCAAAGAGCTCCGTTATCGTAGCACCACAGTCGAAAATGCAACCATATCCGGCTTGGATTGGGACGGAATGGAACAGTTAATAAACAAAACAGTTTGGCCCGATGGAAAGGCGGCTTGTGTACCGATCATCTCTTCCTACTAGTTAAGTTATAGCATCAAATGAACATCAGAAGGAATATTGTTTCAGCTGCGGAAAGACGTCAGTACACACTGTTTTTCAAGTTCAAGTCCACTGATGTTAAAGGGACAGTTCACCCAAAAATGAAAATGTTATGTTTATCTGCTTATCCCCAGGGCATCCAAGATGTAGGTGTCTTTTGTTTCTTCAGTAGAACACAAATGAAGATTTTTAACTCCAACCGTTGCGGTCTGTCAGTCGTATAATGCATGTGAATGGTAACACAAGAGAGTATGAGAACTATGAGGGTAAAAAAACACATACGAATCAATATTAAACCCTGCGGCTCGTGACTACACACTGATGTCTTAAGACACGAAACGATCGGTTTCTGTGAGAAACCGAACAGTATTTATATATTTTTTTACCTCAAATACACCACCATCAGTTTTCAGCGCGTCATCACTTCCGGTAGGTGAGGTCAAAATACACGGCGTAGAGATACGCGTGATAGATCACTTCTGCCGCTTGTATCCGATTGAGATAAGCCATATCGTGTACATTTGACCTCACCCACCGGAAGTGATGCCGCGCAGTGAAGGCTGTTGTACATAGGTCGCATTCAAGGTAAAAAAATGTGTTTCTCGCACAAACCAATTGTTTCGTGTCTTAACCATCAGTGTGTCGTCACGAGCCGCAGGGTTTAATATTGATTCGTATGTGCATGTTATTTTTACTCTCATAGCTCTCATACTCTAAAATGTTGCCATTCACATGCATTATACGACTGACAGACCGCAACGGTTGGAGTTAAAAATCTTCATTTGTGTTCTACTGAAGAAACAAAGACACCTACATCTTGGATGCCCTGGGGATAAGCAAATCAAATTTTCATTTTTGAGTGAACTGTTCCTTTAATCTACTAACTCTCCTGACTGCTTTGTCGGACAAAATGGCGGATTATGATTGGTCAGATCGCCTGTCAATCAAACTCATGTAAAGGGTTTATTCTCACCTCTGACCACCTGGTGGCGAGTGCGCTCTTTCTGACTATAGTTAATGGTCAACAGTTGGCTTTTCTGAGTTACATGACATTGTTTACAATCTGTGGTTTAAACACTGGTTGAGTGATTACATGAGAGACATGATACGGCAGCATTTTCCGATAATCATTCATGTTTATTTCATTCTATAACACAGTAAAGAGGAAGGCATGATCGTGTTCATCGCTCCGCTAGGCGCTGCAGTGATCTCCCGCGCCACATGAAAGAGCACCAAAACGGTATTTATTGTTCGAATGTTGTGATAAAATGCATTGCAAAACAGCATTTGAAAGCTTTAAAAGCCGCTTTAGTGACGTTTCCCTTGATAAAACAGAAGTTGCAATAGCAGGTATTTCCATCCACATTCACAGTGCCGTTTGACATTTTTGCAGGTCTATTGAATGTGTGATTATTTGTTTATCATGCTTTTGTTTATCGAAACTCTGTTTACTCTGTTAGTCATTTTTTCAGGTTTAATCGCTTACACAAATATGTCCCTTATTTCAAAGAACATTCACAGAAAAAAAAAACAAAAAAACAAACAAATCGTAACTTGCAACTAACACCCCCTCCCCAAACCCATAGGCGTGTAGTTTGACCTATATATGCATAGTTCCTACTTTATGATACTGCATGTTACAATACAAAAAGATGCGCATGTTTCAGAGATGAAGCAAAAAATATATTGTGTACCTAAGTAGGTGTTCTTTGTCATTTTAATAACAAAACGGAGGAGGATAAGATACTGTGTATATTTTCTAATCAAATCAAATATGTATTTATTTTCTGTGAGTGGGTACTGGAGAGAATATGAAGTAAACTAGATTAACCTTCATTTTCAGATTCAATCCATGCCTGGACATCATGAGCAAATACTGTATGTTAAGTGCTTTGTGTGAACTAATATAGAATGAAAACGTAGCCGCATGCTTGCCGTCTACTAATATTGTTAAGGAACAAAATCTTTATTCATTTGAAATGAGTTATATTTATTTTTTAGAGTGATATTTCTGTCTCTTTGTCTGAATATGTTTGTGGGAAGTAAAAAATTCCAGCGGGGGCTCCAAGTGAATATTTCCCCCCCATCCTGTAGGATCCTGTAATCAGCAGAGTATCTCTGTCGGAAAGTTTTGGATCATACAGAATCATGAAAAATTTACACTTTATGATGGTTTTTTTCCTCCCCTTCTTTTTCACTGTCAGTGCCAATGAGAGAAGTCACGTTTACTGCCATTTTATCTGACTTTACATCATTTTTACGTGATTTTTTCGGACCAACCGATTCCTACCTTGGTGACAACTTTGCCAGAGCACAACAGTATCAATCGTGTTACTGAAAACTTGGAGTCCCCATTGTTTTCTAAAAAGCTTTTCTTTATGAATCTTTTACATAATAACAGCGTTTAACTAGCCAATAAACAGTAAGTATGTGTGTGCGAGTGTGACTAAGATAAAGCCATAAGACTTGAGCTAAATCTTTGGAGCTCAGCTATATAGATGATCCTAAAACGTGTCCTCCTTTCATAGGCCGATGTTCCTCCTCAACATTCCATGTAGTCTGTAAAGCTATGGGGCCACACTGTTTCCTAAAATGTGCTACGTTAAGAATTATTGGCCGTTGCAATAGTCAGTCTTTCTGTTAACAATGTGTCTTATCAATTTGTATTGATGTCTATTATGGTGATTTCAGTCTATATTGAGTTTTGTAAACGCCTTGATTTAACACAAGGTGTGCTAGGGTCGTCTGTATGAACATATACATGTAGTCGTTGCCATTCCACTACGTATGTATAACACATGCATTTTCAAAGGGCAATTAAAAAAAAAGAGGTTTAGAATGGTTGTCTAACCATGAGAACAAAGGATGTAAAAGTTCTTGTTTTTACCATTTTAATAACGATTCACAATCCCAAATTCCATATGGGAAAAAAAAGAAGATTCAACAGAAGTAATTTCAATCAGCATTGCTTGAGGTTTGAGTGTGATTGTGTGTGACTAAAAATAATGCATAGGCCCTTTAATAAATAATCATTTGTTGTGAATCACTCGAGCACTGCCATTCTGCCTATATGGCAGCATGCACAATGAACATTTGTTTGAAACATTCCTGATCACCAACCATAGAGTTGTTACTTGCAAGCAAAGATATGTGGGAGCAGTTTAAAAAAATGCTGATGGATTACATCTTTATCTTGCTCTCCATGTATAAATCAGCTTACAAAACCAGCTCAGATGTCTTTGTAACGCTCTGTGACTGTTTTATGTCATAATGAGAGTCTGCTCTAACGCCCATAACAGAGACGTTTTCACCTTTGTTTTTGTTTTTTATGCCAGCCAATGCTATCATGTTTGCTTTGGCGTAATCGCATAGATAAAGTTCTGGGGGAAAAGAATCAAAAGCCTGCCATTGTGTCTCTTTTATTTGATTCTTCTCTTGCACTTTTCATTCTGCTTATCTGGAGTTGTAAAATGCTCTTTTTTCTATCTGTTTTTTTTTTTGTTTTTTTGTCGGTGGGAGACTGTGAGGGTTTGGCCCTCAGGCTATGTTTGTACCTGTTTCGGTGTTCTCGTGTGTGCGTGTTTTCATGTCCGTATTGTCGTGCCTAGTGTGGATCAATCGCATGCTTTAGCCCTTGATGGGACACTTTGAGAAAATGTTGCTCACAGACTCTTCCCACAACCCTCTAGTGGACAGTACATGAGCATCAGCAATCCTTGTAAAGACGTCAAGGGAACCAAATAGCTCTACAGATTTATCATGTGTGTTACCAGCTCTGTACTGAAACAAATGAGAAAATAAAGGCCTTTTAATTACACTTAATTCTGGTTATAATGTGGTTGTACGTCATTTAACACTGAATTTCCTTCTCTGTTTGCTTTATTTATTTGGATCTATTACAGCTCTGACAATGTGCATGAATGCAGATATTTAATAATAATAAGGTGGTACTGACTTCCAAAAAAAGAAGTAAACTTTATTAGGTAAATATTTTCCAAGTATACTTAATGTAGTAAGTATACTAAAATCTAGTAGTATACTTGTATGAGTGTTGGGTGGAGCACCTGTTTTAATGCCAACTGCATACATTTTGGCATAGGTGTGTATTTTTTATTGGAATTTTACTATTTCACTCTCATTTCCTTTAATAAAATCTATTTTACACTAGTAACAAAATAGTTCCTCTCAGGACTTTATGGACAAAAAAGTCCCCATTGAAACCCATTAAAACGTCTCAGTTACGTATGTAACCCTCATTCCCTGAAGGAGGGAATGGAGACGTTACGTCAGTGACAGCTGGAATGGGGGATTCGCTCATTCCGTCAGTCACTGACATAACGCAGAGCGACTGACTGAAAGGGAACGTCTCGGTTACGTATGTTAACCTCGTTCCCTGAAGGAGGGAATGGAGATGTTACGTCAGTGACTGACGGAATGGGGGATTCGCTCATTCCGTCAGTCACTGACGTAACGTGGCGTGACTGACTGAAAGGGAACTGCAATTTTTAATCCTTGGGCCACTTAACTATAAAAAAATTAAAATTTAGTGGACACTTAACCACTAAAACTATGAACTATATAACAGGCTTTCATTCTGTTGGCAAGGCTTCAAAATTTTAACTTTTTAACTAGATGGTGCCATTTGCTCAGGTTTGGCCTACAAAGCAAATACTCACTTTATTCCTGTTTTCTGCTTAAGTAGCTATAATTGTGTGGGTGTGTTGTATGAATGTCAGAGTGTGGTTTGCATGTGTAATATATATATATATATATATAT
>CM031959.1:43646408-43682435 GCA_018749465.1 Paracanthobrama guichenoti | reverse complement strand
TACAGTGTCACATCAGACAGAGCATTGTTGTGTCACTGAGAAAAAATTACACTCATTCACTGCTATAGGAGAGGAAGACACACACTCCCTCTCTCTCTCACACACACACACAGACTCACTCACACACACACACACACACAGCTATAGGAGAGGAAGAATTGGCTAAACTCATTAAATCATCTAAATCAACAACATGTATGCTCGACCCTATACCGACTAGGCTATTAAAAGAGATGCTACCAGAGGTCATAGATCCTCTTCTTAATATCATTAACTCATCTTTATCATTAGGATATGTACCGAAAACCTTTAAGTTGGCTATTATCAAACCACTTATTAAAAAACCTCAACTTGATCCTACAGAATTAGTCAATTACAGGCCGATCTCAAATCTACCATTCCTGTCAAAAATACTGGAAAAGGCAGTGTCTTCACAATTATGCTCCTTTTTAGAAAGAAATGGTATCTGTGGGGATTTCCAGTCAGAATTTAGACCGTATCATAGTACTGAGACTGCTCTCATCAGAGTTACAAATGATTTACTCTTATCATCCAATCGTGGTTGTATCTCTCTATTAGTGTTACTCGATCTTAGCGATGCATTCAATACTATCGACCACAACATTCTTTTAAATAGATTCGAAAATTATGTTGACATTAGTGGAACTGCATTGGCATGGCTTAAATCAGACTTATCTGACCGTTATCAGTTTGTAGCAGTAAATGAAGAGATGTCACACCGATCACAAGTTCAGTATGGAGTACCGCAGGGCTCAGTGCTAGGACCGTTGCTCTTCACCCTGTACATGCTACCACTGGGAGATATCATTAGGAAGCATGGCATTAGTTTTCACTGTTATGCTGACGATACTCAGCTCTATATTTCTTCACGCCCTGACGAAACTTACCAATTCACAAGATTAACGGAATGCATAGCTGATATAAAACATTGGATGTCCAGTAATTTCCTGCAACTTAATTCAGAAAAAACTGAATTTTTAATTATTGGACAAAAAACCCTCCACAAGTAGTAACCTAGAATACTGTCTAACACTCGATGGCTGCTCTGTCAAGTCCTCGTCGTCAGTGAGGAACCTGGGTGTGCTCTTTGATACCAATCTTTCATTTGAAAGCCACGTTTCTAACATCTGTAAAACTGCATTCTACCATCTTAAAAATATATCTAAATTACGGCACATCCTTTCAATGCAAAATGCTGAACAGTTAATTCATGCGTTCATGAGCTCAAGGCTAGATTACTGTAATGCTTTACTGGGTGGTTGCCCTGCTCGCTTAATAAACAAACTCCAGCTGGTCCAAAACGCAGCAGCTCGAGCTCTTACTAGAACCAGGAAGTATGACCATATTAGCCGGTTCTGTCAACACTGCACTGGCTCCTATTAAACATCGTGATACATTTTAAAATCTTGCTTCTTACTTACAAAGCACTAAATGGTTTAGCTCCCAGTACTTGAGCGAGCTCTTAACGTGATTATACTCCATCACGTCTATTGCGGTCTCAAAATTCTGGGCAGTTGATAATCCCTAGAATATCAAAATCAACTGCAGGCGGTCGATCCTTTTCCTATTTAGCGTCTAAACTCTGGAACAGTCTTCCTAGCATTGTTCGAAGCAGCACACACTCTGTCAGTTTAAATCTAGACTAAAAACGCATCTCTTTACTATGGCTTACACATAAAACATTATCAATCTCTATTATTCAAATCAGTAAATGATTGTCAGGCTGCATTAACTAGGTCAGCCGGAACCGGGAACACTTCCCATAACACCTGATGTACTCGTTACATCATAAGAAGAATGGCATCTACACTAATGTTAGTCTCTCTGTTTATCCCGAGGTTTACTGCAGTCAGCCGGATCCGGGCCGGATCCAGATCAGATGGTGGACCAGCGCCTGGACATGACCAACTCATCCCTGAAGTGTCTGCAGAGAGCGTGTCAAATAAACTCCCCCCGTAAATGCTGCATCGACACGACATCCTCAAACCAGTCTCCGGCATGACGACTCCAATCTTTCGAATAATCTTACGAATATCTATTTGCCTAATATGAATTAAGACCTGTAAGGTTGCCAGAATTATAATCATACACCGTTTGTTCGTCGGTCAGAGGAGAACTGGCACCCCGACTGAGCCTGGTTTCTCCCAAGGTTTTTTTCTCCATTCTGATCCTGAAGGAGTTTTGGTTCCTTGCCACCGTCGCCTCTGGCTTTTGGCTTGCTCAGTTGGGGACTCCTAAATCTCATCTATATTCCCGATCTGCCCGCATTGACACTATATGATACTGAAATGAGCTGGATAACATCACCACTTCACCAGAACGGCTGTACAGATTCTGTTGCATTATTTTCCTGTTAACAATGTGAAGCTGCTCTGAAACAATCAGCATTGTAAAAAGCACTATATAATTAAATATGACTTGACATGATGATGTATTACTGTAAAGATGAAAACATAAGAGATTGCATTACTGCAATGGCAAAAGTTTGTTTAACAAAAACACCAATATAGTCATAAGTTTGTCACAGGACTCGAACTGCATCAAAAACGCAGTCAACTTATTAAAGCAGTTTTCACGATGAGCTATTATACAGTGTGTGAGGTTATTAATGTACAAAACATTCAAAAGTCTTTATTTAATGAAGGGAAGGGCTGGGCTCATGTTTGTGCTTCAACACAAGCTGATATAGTCGCATTGCATGTGTGACACTTGAATGACTCGTCAGAACACATGCTGCTCCCCTGAATATTATAGCATACTTCATAAATCACCCAGTCTTTCGATGAAGACTGCTACTATAAAAAAAGCAAAAACTGCTATTGTCAGTCATTTGAGAATAGTATTGTGGCACTGACATCTCAACTCAAATTTGCTTTGTAAAATGTAAATGCTGAATTAATTAATCCGTACATGGCTGTACCAACAAGACAAAATGAATAAAAAAAACAGATAAAGCTACAAGACAACAGAAAACTGACAGGGGTATAAACTTTATCCAAATCTGTATGATTGATGCCAAACAGCTCATCATAGCTGGATGCTAGGCTTTTGACAGATGTTTGTTAACCGTGGCACTGCGGTACATCAGACTCGTTTCATGTTTCTGTTCTAGCCCAAACACATACATGAACAAACGCCCTTTGCATTGCACACGGCATATTTAGAAAAACATTTCATAGCACTAGACAAGTTTTATGCTCATTTTAAAATGTTAATGTATATAATACATACTCTAAATCCATTAAATTCAGGAACACTGAATAAACATCTTCATCGAAAGACTGCATGGGTGATGCATTTTGACGAGAAAATGACACCTCTGACCATTGCATTGGGTCGTTTTTCCAGTCACAGATCGTGTACGGACAATCCGACCCAATACGGCTCAGTTTTTCCATGCATCTTGCTCTGCGGCACAAGTGATTCTAAATGAGCTATACTGGGTTTTCCCCCACGCCGACTCCGCCCCCTTGCCACGCCCCCAGCTATGACACGACGCAGACCAAGTCTATATTAATCTAACATCTCACACTGCTTGACAATACACTTCTGTAACTTTAATCAGAGTGAATATACATTTCATTTACACAAGGAAGACTATGCAGTTATATACATATGATTCATTTATACAATGCATAGCATTTATTAATTTATTTGTTCTCCTGTAGTTTTGTAATTATTTCATCACTGTTTACCGTCTTCAGCTTGAGTTTTATTTATTAGGGCTAGTAGTTTGTTGTGATATTGACATTGGTGACAAGAATTGTGAAATTCTTATAATGGTATCAAAAATATTGATTTCATGAAATCCTTATTTAAAAGCAAAAATAACTATCATGATAAACAGCCTATCGTTATTGTTTATTGTGTTATAAGATTTTGATCATATCGCCCAGTCCTATTAAGCATGTGTTAAAGAAATGTTATGATAAACTTTAATATTTCAGTGATATGTCAAGTGTGGAGCTGTTAATTAGCCTAGCGTTTTGCTTCACTATCACAAAACTTTCTGTACTTTACCACACAAGATATTCTGTGATATTAACACCAACCTGTCAAATGTGGGTAAATGCATTTTTTTTTTTTTTTGTGTGTGTGTGTGTGTGTGTGTGTGTGTTCAGGGTTAGGGCTGTTGCGCTCTCTATCTATGGCTAGCTTCTAGGGGTGTACGGTACATGTATTCGTCACGGTTCGGTGTGTACAGTCAGATGACGAATACGGTCAGTCACAGGTGATCCACACTCCAGTCCAGAAGGGGTAATGCAACACTGTCTGCTAACTGCCAGAACAGGAAAAAGAGCAGAAGAAGAGACGATCTACACACCAACCCAAAACAAGAGTTCAGGTGCACGCTAGAGCTGGCTAGTACCTGTAAGCTGAGTTTCCATTAATTTGTGTGACGCGCTGCACAAACTGGCGTCAGAGAGCGGTATCCTGTTTGCTTTCTTTACTAAAGCACAAGGTTTTGTTTTTACTGTGAGTATACACCGATAAAACAGACTCTTTACAGTTTGAATTGATGTCTTACTCTTCTCTGACCATAAATGACGGAGTGTTGCAAGTTGTTTCCACTGTTATAATGAGACACAATCGTTTGGCATTGTGCTGATTTGTGTTGTGGAAGTCTCACTATAGTCTGTTTAAGATCAAGGAGAAGAAACCTAGCATTGGGGATTTGTTGCCTTTTTCTGTTGTATCGCATCAGTGACCCCAAAACTGAGGTATGTACCAAACCGTGACTTCTGTGTACCATTACACCCCTACTAGCTTCCCATTTCAGCTCCTAATATTCAATACGTCTAGACCAGAAGTTCCTATTCCTGGTCCTGGGGACCGGAGCGCTGCATGTCTCCGATTCCAGTCAGGCCTTTAGCTGAAGACAGACTCGAGAGACGAACGGCGCTGCGGCTCCACAGGACACGATACAGGAGTAAAGTTCTTAGTGCGAGCATCTAAAGCAAACCTTGTGACCGCAACAGGCGGACATCCTGTGAATGCGGAGGAAGTCATCCAGAAGCAGACGGAAGAGTGGGAAAGAACTTACCACTTTGCCGGGTCTCGCCCATGTGCAAATAAACCCCTCCTGACAAGCGGTGACAATACAGTCTTCTAGAAAGATGAGCACTGTGAGTCTCTCGTGCGCTATCTTTTTACAGATTAGCGGCTCGAGCAAGGGCACGTCCTCCATGCGCGGGCACAGCTGCGTGCCCAGTGTCTTGGCAGGGTCCGTTTTGGTTTTGGTGAGCAGGTTGAGTTTATCGCTGCTCTTGCTGCTGATGTGGCCCATGCTGTGGTTACGCTTGTGGTCTTTGTCAGGATGCCGGTCTTTGCGGTCGTGCAGTGAGAGCGTGGCGAACTTGCTGACGCCCGTGGCGATGGGGTTATCCGTGGCGCCGCTCTTGCTGTTGCCGGCGGCCGAGTGCGGGAGGCTGTTGGAGCGCGGCAGCGGCGCAGGGAGCGAGTTGCCCGGTGTGTTGGCGGCACTGTTGTTGCTGCCGTTGGCGCTGGGGTTGGTGGTGGTCGTGATGACCACACCACTGCCGCTTCCTCCAGCGGGCGGGCCGCTCGCGTTCATGACGTTGGTATGCGTTCTCGTTCGGGACAGCGGAAGGTGCGGGAACAGGATGTCCTCCGTCAGGTCCCATAGGCAGAGCTGCGTGTCCTGCCCTACGGAGCCGAAGCGGTACGTCACACTCACTGGCCGGCTGTCCGTGGAGTTGCGTTTGGAAAGTCGTGACTGCGTGCTGTTGGCCCGGTCACGGCCGAAGTGGATCTGATCCTGGAAGTCCTCGTCACTACCGCTGAACTCCATGGGGTCGCTCTCCTCTACGCTGGTGGTGTAGTGGTCAAACGCCACCACGCTCACCCAAGACTTGTGTCCGTGTCCTCGTGCAATCACCCGGCAGTCCACGAATGACCAGACTGTCACCAGGTCGTCCTCGCCGCCAGCCACGATGTACTTCCCGTCTGGACTCCAGCACACACACAGAAGCCCCCCGAAGTAGCTCTTCATGGTCCCGTGCAGTTCCACCGCGTCGAAGTTGAAGACCCGCAGGAAACCGTCCTGGCTCACGCAGGCGAGGAACTTCCCGTCGGGTGAGAAGGAAAACTCGTTTAGCGCCCCTTCCCCGACCGTCCACTTGAGGAGAGGGTTGCGCGTGGACTTGCTCTTGCACGTGTGCACAGCGTAGCTCTCGCCCTGCTTCAGCAGCTGGTAGTGCGGCGCCGTGGTCCCGCAGGTGTGCTCCACGTTATACAGGTACATGCTTCCACTGGAATGAGCGACTAGGAAGAGGCTCTCGGAGCCCGGAACCCACTTTACACAGGTTACTCGAGATTTGTCAATAAGTCTCTGAGTGAGATTCATGGAGGACGAGAAGAGACAAGACAGAGAAGACATGGGTTAGACAAAGACTATCAAATTTAAACATTTAGAAAAATCCACACTAGTATATTAAAACAATAAATACAAATACAGTGTGTGATCAACTCAAGCCCTATGATTTCAGCGATGTTGAAAAGGCGATATACAATAATTCAAAAAGGAAACTGCTGTATTACATGGAATACCATAGAATTTGGCAAGTTCGGGATGAATAAATCAGATGTAGGGCTGCACACTCAGTCAAGCGGCAATATGGACTGGAGAGTGTGAGAATATTACAGACTGTGTGTAAATGTAAGTCTTTCTCAGTTCGCTCTACTACACAAACTCAAGCACATCTCACATCTGAGAAAACTAACACAAGAAACACACTAAAGGGCCCTATTTCACTGATCTGAGCTCACGGCGCAGGAGCTCTTAGGGCGTGTCCGAATCCACTTTTGTAACGACGGGACAAACAGTCAGCACTCCCAGCTCACAGTCCAAAAGGGTCGTCCTTCATCTCCTAATGAGTCATGGGTGTGTTTTTGTCTTCCTAGCATTGTTCGGGAAGCAGACACACTCTGTCAGTTTAAATCTAGACTAAAAACGTATCTCTTTACTTTGGCTTTCACATAAAACATTATCAATCTCTATTATTCAAATCAGTAAATGATTGTTAGGCTGCATTAACTAGGTCAGCCGGAACCGGGAACACTTCCCATAACACCTGATGTACTCGTTACATCATAAGAAGAATGGCATCTACGGTAATGTTAGTCTCTCTGTTTATCCCGAGGTTTACTGCAGTCAGCCGGATCCGGGCCGTATCCAGATCAGATGGTGGACCAGCGCCTGGACATGACCAACTCATCCCTGAAGTGTCTGCAGAGAGCGTGTCAAATAAACTCCCCCCGTAAATGCTGCATCGACACGACATCCTCATTAAACCCGTCTCCGGCATGACGACTCCAATCTTACGAATATCTATTTGCCTAATATGAATTAAGACCTGCAATGTTGCCAGAATTATAATCACACACTGTTTGTTCGTCGGCCAGAGGAGAACTGGCACCCTGACTGAGCCTGGTTTCTCCCAAGGTTTTTTTCTCCATTCTGATCCTGAAGGAGTTTTGGTTCCTTGCCACCGTTGCCTCTGGCTTTTGGCTTGCTCAGTTGGGGACTCCTAAATCTCATCTATATTCCCGATCTGCCCGCATTGACACTATATGATATTGAAATGAGCTGGATAACATCACCGCTTCACCAGAACGGCTGTACAAATTCTGTTGCATTATTTTCCTGTTAACAATGTGAAGCTGCTTCGAAACAATTGGACTTGTTAAAAGCGCTGTATAAATAAAGGTGATTTGACTTGACTTTTGGGCGTAACGAGCAATAACCAATCAGAGTCTCATCTCCCTTTCCCTTTAAAAGCCAGTTGTGCTCACACCATGAGCGGATTCACTATTTACATGAGGAGAGACTGAACACTTCTCCAGTGTGTGTTATTTACATTTCATGCATTTGATTCCCACATTTTTTTAATGAATTTGTTTCTAGCATCATGCCCGCTTTGAATCAGACACAGAGATAAAGTAGTGCGTAAGACACAGAATCTAGGGAAATTAAAACAGACACAGAATTTCAGGGAAACAAAAAATCCTTTATGATTATTAAAAGTAATCGAGAGAAATGGACTAAGTGCTCACTTCTTCATTGAAGAGTTTGCTGGTCTCCTTCTTGATGGGGTCGATGAGCTGGACCTGCCCGGCTGAGAACCCCACCAGCAAGGACACGCTCTCCGCTGTCGCCGTCAGGTGGTTGAAGTCATGGCATGTGGGCTGCGTTCCCTTATAAATCCTCTTGTCGATTGGCTTGCTCAGGTCAGCAGCCTGTGGCACAACAGACAGAAAGCATTGTGAAACAAATTTCAACCAAACAGAGAAACACTGCAACAGAAGCGTCATAACAAACCAGTCACACCGTCTGTCACACTGCTGATACAAACTCCTGCTCACAAGACCAGTGACAGGCACAGAAAAGAAACCTGTGTGTGTGTGTGTGTGTGTGTGTGTGTGTGTGTGTGTGTGTGTGTGTGTGTGTGGTGTTGTTGTTTCATTCATCTGATGTACGACAGCACTGTACAGTCACAATACTAAACATTTGTCTGTTTAAAATAATCAAGATTATTCATGCAAAAACAAACATATGAACCCTGAACACATGAACCTCAGAAACCACTAAAATAAACACTGAACACATGAGCCACTGAAAACACGAACCTCAGAAACTACTGAACATATGAACCCTGAACACATAAACCATAGAAACTACTGAACACATGAACCGTAAACACATTAACCTCAGAAGCTACTGAACACATGAACCCTGAACACATGAACCCTGAACACATGAACCACATGAACACATGAACCTCCCTGAACACATGAACCCCTGAACACATGAACCTGAACACTACTGAACACATGAACCCATGAACCCTGAACACATGAACCTCAGAACTACTGAACACATGAACCCTGAACACATGAACCCTGAACACATGAACCCTGAACACATGAACCTCAGAAACTACTGAACACATGAACCTGAACACATGAACTCAGAACACTGAACACATGAACCCTGAACACATGAACCCTGAACACATGAACCCTGAACACATGAACACATGAACCCTGAACACATGAACCCTGAACACATGAACCCTGAACACATGAACCCACATGAACACATGAACCTCAGAAACTACTGAACACATGAACCCTGAACACATGAACCCTGAACACATGAACCTCAGAAACTGAACACATGAACCCTGAACACATGAACCTCAGAAACTACTGAACACATGAACCCTGAACACATGAACCCTGAACACATGAACCTCTGAACACTACTGAACACATGAACCCTGAACACATGAACACATGAACCTGAAACTACTGAACACATGAACCCTGAACACATGAACCCTGAACACATGAACCCTGAACACATGAACCCTGAACACATGAACCCTGAACACATGAACCTCCTGAACACTGATGAACCCTGAACACATGAACCTCAGAAACTACTGAACACATGAACCCTGAACACATGAACCCTGAAACACATGAACCCTGAACACATGAACCACATGAACACACATGAACCTCAGAAACTACTGAACACATGAACCCTGAACACATGAACCCTGAACACATGAACCCTGAACATGAACCCTGAAACTACTGAACACATGAACCCTGAACACATGAACCCTGAACACATGAACCCTGAACACATGAACCCTGAACACATGAACCCTGAACACATGAACCTCCCTGAACACACACCTGAACCCTGAACACATGAACCCTGAACACATGAACCCTGAACACAACCCTGAACACATGAACCCTGAACACTGACTGAACACTGAACTGAACACATGAACCCTGAACACATGAAACACATGAACAGAAACAGAACACATGAACAACCCTGAACACATGAACCCTGAACACATGAACCCTGAACACATGAACCCTGAACACATGAACCCTGAACACATGAACCCTGAACACATGAACTACTGAACACATGAACCCTGAACACTGAACACATGAACCCTGAACACATGAACCCTGAACACATGAACCTCAGAACACTGACCCTGAACACATGAACCCTGAACACATGAACCTCAGAAACTACTGAACACATGAACCCTGAACACATGAACCCTGAACACATGAACCCTGAACACATGAACCCTGAACACATGAACCCTGAACACATGAACCCTGAACACATGAACACATGAACCCTGAACACATGAACCTCAGAAACTACTGAACACATGAACCCTGAACACATGAACCTCAGAAACTACTGAACATGAACCCTGAACACATGAAACTACTGAACACATGAACCCTGAACACATGAACCTCTGAACACATGAACACATGAACCCTGAACACATGAACCCTGAACACATGAACCCTGAACACATGAACCTGAACACATGAACACCTGAACCCTGAACACATGAACCCTGAACACATGAACCTGAACACATGAACCCTGAACACATGAACCCTGAACACATGAACCTGAAACACATGAACACATGAACCCTGAACACATGAAACTGACTGAACACATGAACCCTGAACACATGAACCCTGAACACATGAACCCTGAACACACATGAACCTCAGAAACTACTGAACACATGAACCCTGAACACATGAACACTGAACCCTGAACACATGAACCCTGAACACATGAACCCTGAACACATGAACCCTGAACACATGAACCCTGAAACACATGAACCCTGAACACATGAACCCTGAACACACATGAACTGAACACATGAACCCTGAACACATGAACCCAGAACACATGAACCCTGAACACATGAACCCTGAACACATGAACCCTGAACACATGAACCTCAGAAACTACTGAACACATGAACCCTGAACACATGAACTACTGAACACATGAACCCTGAACACATGAACACATGAACACATGAACCCCTGAACACATGAACCCTGAACACATGAACTACTGAACACATGAACCTGAACACACATGAACCCTGAACACATGAACCCTGAACACATGAACCTGAACACATGAACCCTGAACACATGAACCCTGAACACATGAACCCTGAACACATGAACCCTGAACACATGAACCTCAGAAACTACTGAACACATGAACCCTGAACACATGAACCCTGAACACATGAACCTCAGAAACTACTGAACACATGAACCCTGAACACATGAACCCTGAACACATGAACCCTGAACACATGAACCCTGAACACATGAACCCTGAACACATGAACCCTGAACACATGAACACATGAACCCTGAACACATGAACCCTGAACACATGAACCCTGAACACATGAACCTCAGAAACTACTGAACACATGAACCCTGAACCTGAACATGAACCCTGAACACATGAACCTGAACACATGAACCCTGAACACATGAACCTCTGAACACTGAACCATGAACACATGAACCCTGAACACATGAACCTCAGAAACTGAACACATGAACCCTGAACACATGAACCCTGAACACTACTGAACATGAACCCCTGAACACATGAACCTCTGAACACATGAACCTGAACACATGAAACCTGAACATGAACCTGAAACTACTGAACACATGAACCCTGAACACATGAACCCTGAACACTGAACCCTGAACACATGAACCTGAACACATGAACCCTGAACATGAACCCTGAACACATGAACCCTGAACACATGAACTACTGAACACATGAACCCTGAACACATGAACCCTGAACACATGAACCCTGAACACATGAACACATGAACCTGAACACATGAACCCTGAACACATGAACCCTGAACACATGAACCCTGAACACATGAACCCTGAACACATGAACCTGAACACACACTGAACACATGAACCCTGAACACATGAACCCTAGAAACTACTGAACACATGAACCCTGAACACATGAACCCTGAACACATGAACTACTGAACACATGAACCCTGAACACATGAACCCTGAACACATGAACCCTGAACACATGACCCTGAACACATGAACCCTGAACACATGAACCCTGAACACATGAACCCTGAACACATGAACCCTGAACACATGAACACATGAACCTCAGAAACTACTGAACACATGAACCCTGAACACATGAACCTCAGAAACTACTGAACACATGAACCCTGAACACATGAACCTGAACATGAACTGAACCCTGAACACACATGAACCCTGAACACATGAACCCTGAACACATGAACCCTGAACACATGAACCCTGAACACATGAACCCTGAACACATGAACCTGAACACATGAACCCCTGAACACATGAACCTCAGAAACTGAACAACACATGAACCCTGAACACATGAACCTGAACTACTGAACACATGAACCCTGAACACATGAACCCTGAACACATGAACCCTGAACACATGAACCCTGAACACATGAACCCTGAACACATGAACCCTGAACACATGAACCCTGAACACATGAACCTGAACACATGAACTGAACACATGAACCCTGAACAACACATGAACAACATGAACCCTGAACACATGAACCCTGAACACATGAACCTCACATGAACCTGAACACATGAACCCTGAACACATGAACCCTGAACTACTGACATGAACCCTGAACACATGAACCCTGAACACTTGAACCCCTGAACACTTGAACCCTGAACACATGAACCTCAGAACACTGAACACATGAACCCTGAACACATGAACCCTGAACACATGAACCCTGAACACATGAACACATGAACCTCAGAAACTCCTGAACACATGAACCTCAGAAACTACTGAACACATGAACCCTGAACACATGAACCCTGAACACATGAACCCTGAACACATGAACCCTGAACACATGAACCCATGAACAACACATGAACCCTGAACACATGAACCCTGAACACATGAACCCTGAACACATGAACCCAGAAACTACTGAACACATGAACCCTGAACACATGAACCTCAGAAACTGAACACATGAACCCTGAACACATGAACCCTGAACACATGAACCCACATGAACACATGAACCCTGAACACATGAACCCTGAACACATGAACCCTGAACACATGAACCTCAGAAACTACTGAACACATGAACCCTGAACACATGAACCCTGAACACATGAACCTGAAACACATGAACCTGAACACATGAACCCTGAACACATGAACCCTGAACACATGAACCCACATGAACACATGAACCTGAACACATGAACCCTGAACACATGAACCCTGAACACATGAACCCTGAACACATGAACCCTGAACACATGAACATGAACCTGAAACACATGAACCCTGAACACATGAACCCTGAACACATGAACACATGAACCCTGAACACATGAACCCTGAACCCTGAACACATGAACCCTGAACACATGAACCTGAACACATGAACTACTGAACACATGAACCCTGAACACATGAACCCTGAACACATGAACATGAACACTGAACAACATGAACCCTGAACACATGAACCTCAGAAACTACTGAACACATGAACCCTGAACACATGAACACATGAACCATGAACACATGAACCCTGAACACATGAACCTGAGAACACATGAACCCTGAACACATGAACCTGAACACATGAACCCTGAACACATGAACCCTGAACACATGAACCCTGAACACATGAACCCTGAACACATGAAACTACTGAACACATGAACCCTGAACACATGAACCCTGAACACATGAACCCTGAACACATGAACCCTGAACACATGAACCTCAGAAACTACTGAACACATGAACCTCAGAAACTACTGAACACATGAACCCTGAACACATGAACCTCAGAAACTACTGAACACATGAACCCTGAACACATGAACCCTGAACACATGAACCCTGAACACATGAACCCTGAACACATGAACCCTGAACACATGAACCCTGAACACATGAACCTGAACACATGAACCCTGAACACATGAACCATGAACTGAACACATGAACCCTGAACACATGAACCTCAGAAACTACTGAACACATGAACCCTGAACACATGAACCTGAACACATGAACCCTGAACACATGAACCCTGAACACATGAACCCTGAACACATGAACCTCCTGAACACATGAACCCTGAACACATGAACACATGAACTACTGAACACATGAACCCTGAACACATGAACCTCAGAAACTGAACACATGAACACATGAACCCTGAACACATGAACCCTGAACACATGAACCCTGAACACATGAACCTCAGAAACTACTGAACACATGAACCCTGAACACATGAACCTCAGAAACTACTGAACACATGAACATGAACCCATGAACACATGAACACATGAACCCTGAACACATGAAACACATGAACCCTGAACATGAACCCTGAACACATGAACACATGAACCTGAACACATGAACTACTGAACACATGAACCCTGAACACATGAACCCTGAACACATGAACACACATGAACCTCAGAAACTACTGAACACATGAACCCTGAACATGAACCTGAACACACTGAACACATGAACACTGAACACATGAACCCTGAACACATGAACCCTGAACACATGAACCCTGAACACATGAACCCTGAACACATGAACCCTGAACACATGAACCCTGAACACATGAACCCTGAACACATGAACCCTGAACACATGAACCTCAGAAACTACTGAACACATGAACCCTGAACACATGAAACCCTGAACACATGAACCCTGAACACATGAACCCTGAACACATGAACCCTGAACACATGAACCTGAAACACTGAACACATGAACCCTGAACACATGAACACATGAACACATGAACACATGAACCTGAACTGAACACATGAACTACTGAACAACCCTGAACACATGAACCTGAACACATGAACCCTGAACACATGAACCTCAGAAACTCCTGAACACATGAACCCTGAACACATGAACCCTGAACACATGAACCCACATGAACAACACATGAACCCTGAACACATGAACCTCCTGAAACTAACCCTGAACACATGAACCCTGAACACATGAACCTCAGAAACTACTGAACACATGAACCCTGAACACATGAACCCTGAACACATGAACCCTGAACACATGACAACACATGAACCCTGAACACATGAACCTGAACCTGAACACATGAACCCTGAACACATGAACCTGAACACATGAACACATGAACCCTGAAACACATGAAACCTGAACACATGAACACAGAACCTGAACACATGAACCCTGAACACATGAACCATGAACTGAACACATGAACCCTGAACACATGAACCTGAACTGAACACATGAACCTGAACACATGAACCCTGAACACATGAACCCTGAACACATGAACCTGAACCTACTGAACACATGAACCCTGAACACATGAACCTCTGAACACATGAACCCTGAACACATGAACCCTGAACACATGAACCCTGAACACATGAACCCTGAACACATGAACCCTGAAACACATGAACTACTGAACACATGAACCCTGAACACATGAACCTCAGAAACTACTGAACACATGAACCCTGAACACATGAACCTCAGAAACTACTGAACACATGAACCCTGAACACATGAACCTGAACACATGAACCCTGAACACATGAACCCTGAACACATGAACCCTGAACACATGAACCTCTGAACACATGAACCCTGAACACAACCTGAACCCTGAACACATGAACCCTGAACACATGAACCCTGAACACATGAACCCTGAACACATGAACCCTGAACACATGAACCTCAGAAACTACTGAACACATGAACCCTGAACACATGAACCCTGAACACATGAACCCTGAACACATGAACCTGAACACATGAACCCTGAACACATGAACCCTGAACACACTGAACCCTGAACACACATGAACCCTGAACACATGAACCTGAACATGAACACATGAACCTACTGAACACATGAACCTCAGAAACTACTGAACACATGAACCCTGAACACATGAACCCTGAACACATGAACCCTGAACACATGAACCCTGAACACATGAACCCTGAACACATGAACCCTGAACACATGAACCCTGAACACATGAACCCTGAACACATGAACCTCAGAAACTACTGAACACATGAACCCTGAACACATGAACCTCTGAACACATGAACACTACTGAACACATGAACCCTGAACACACCCTGAACACATGAACCCCTGAACTGAACACATGAACCTGAACACTGAACTACTGAACACATGAACCCTGAACACATGAACCCTGAACACATGAACCCTGAACACATGAACCTCACACACTGAAACCCTGAACACATGAACCCTGAACACATGAACCCTAGAAACTACTGAACACATGAACCCTGAACACATGAACCTCTGAACACTGAACCCTGAACACATGAACCCTGAACACATGAACCCTGAACACATGAACCCTGAACACATGAACCCTGAACACATGAACCCTGAACACATGAACCCTGAACACATGAACCCTGAACACACATGAACCCTGAACACATGAACACATGAACCTCAGAAACTCCTGAACACATGAACCTCAGAAACTACTGAACACATGAACCCTGAACACATGAACCACATGAACCCTGAACACATGAACCCTGAACACATGAACCCTGAACACATGAACCCTGAACACATGAACCCTGAACACATGAACCTCTGAACACATGAACCTGAACACACATGAACCTCTGAACACATGAACCCTGAACACATGAACCCTGAACACATGAACCTGAACACATGAACCCTGAACACATGAACCCTGAACACATGAACCTCAGAAACTACTGAACACATGAACCCTGAACACATGAACCCTGAACACATGAACACATGAACCCAGAACACATAACCCTGAACACATGAACCCTGAACACATGAACACATGAACCCTGAACACATGAACCCTGAACACATGAACCCTGAACACATGAACACATGAACCTGAACAACACATGAACCCTGAACACATGAACCCTGAACACATGAACCTGAACATGAACCTGAACACATGAACACTGAACACATGAACCTGAACACACACTGAACACATGAACCCTGAACACATGAACCTGAACACATGAACCTCAGAAACTCCTGAACACATGAACCCTGAACACATGAACCCTGAACACATGAACCCTGAACACATGAACCCTGAACACATGAACCCTGAAACTACATGAACCCCTGAACACATGAACCCTGAACACATGAACCCTGAACACATGAACCCTGA
The DNA here is from genome assembly GCA_018749465.1 of Paracanthobrama guichenoti. Taxonomy (NCBI): domain Eukaryota; kingdom Metazoa; phylum Chordata; class Actinopteri; order Cypriniformes; family Gobionidae; genus Paracanthobrama; species Paracanthobrama guichenoti. The sequence continues at coordinate 43,665,164 of CM031959.1, read as the reverse complement.
ACCCTGAACACATGAACCCTGAACACATGAACCCTGAACACACATGAACCCTGAACACATGAACCCTGAACACATGAACCCTGAACACATGAACCCTGAACACATGAACCCTGAACACTGAACTGAACACATGAACCCTGAACACATGAACCCTGAACACATGAACCCTGAACACATGAACCCTGAACACATGAACCCTGAACACATGAACCCTGAACACATGAACCCTGAACACATGAACCCTGAACACATGAACCTCAGAAACTACTGAACACATGAACCCTGAACACATGAACCCTGAACACATGAACCACATGAACCCAGAACCCTGAACACATGAACCCTGAACACATGAACATGAAAACTACTGAACACATGAACCCTGAACACATGAACCTCAGAAACTACTGAACACATGAACCCTGAACACATGAACCTGACACTGAACACTTGAACCCTGAACACATGAACCCTGAACACATGAACCCTGAACACATGAACCCTGAACACATGAACCTGAACAGACCCTGAACAAACTACTGAACACATGAACCCTGAACACATGAACCTCAGAAACACTGAACACATGAACCTGAACACATGAACCCTGAACATGAACTGAACACATGAACCTGAACACATGAACACATGAACACTGAACACATGAACTACTGAACACATGAACCCTGAACACATGAACATGAACTACTGAACACATGAACCCTGAACACATGAACCTCAGAACACTGACTGAACACACATGAACCCTGAACACATGAACCCTGAACACATGAACCCTGAACACATGAACCCTGAACACATGAACCCAGAAACTGAACACATGAACCCTGAACACTTGAACCCCTGAACACTTGAACCCTGAACACTTGAACCCCTGAACACATGAACCTCAGAACACTGAACACATGAACCCTGAACACATGAACTGAACAGAACTACTGAACACATGAACCCTGAACACATGAACCTCAGAAACTACTGAACACATGAACCCTGAACACATGAACCTGAACACATGAACCCTGAACACATGAACCCTGAACACATGAACCCTGAACACACCTGAACCTGAACACATGAACCCTGAACACATGAACCCTGAACACATGAACCCTGAACACATGAACCCTGAACACATGAACCCTGAACACATGAACCCTCAGAACACATGACCCTGAACACATGAACCTGAACACATGAACACATGAACCCTGAACACATGAACCCTGAACACATGAACCCTGAACACATGAACACCCTGAACACATGAACCCTGAACACATGAACCCTGAACACATGAACCCTGAACACATGAACCTCTGAACACATGACCCTGAACACATGAACACATGAACCCTGAACACATGAACCCTGAAAACATGAACACCCTGAACACATGAACCCTGACACATGAGAACCTGAACATGAACCCTGAACACATGAACCTCAGAAACTACTGAACACATGAACCCTGAACACATGAACCCTGAACACATGAACCTGAACACATGAACACTGAACCCTGAACACATGAACTACTGAACACATGAACCCTGAACACATGAACCCTGAACACATGACCCTGAACACATGAACCCTGAACACATGAACCCTGAACACATGAACCCTGAACACATGAACCCAGAAACTACTGAACACATGAACCCTGAACACATGAACCTCTGAAACACATGAACACATGAACCCTGAACACATGAACCCTGAACACATGAACCTCAGAAACTACTGAACACATGAACCCTGAACACATGAACCCTGAACACATGAACCCTGAACACATGAACCCTGAACACATGACTGAACACATGAACCCATGAACCTGAACACACATGAACCCTGAACACATGAACCTGAACACATGAACCCTGAACACATGAACCCTGAACACATGAACCTCAGAAACTACTGAACACATGAACCCTGAACCCTGACACATGAACCTCTGAACTGACATGAACACTGACTGAACACATGAACCCTGAACACATGAACCTCAGAACACATGAACCCTGAACACACATGAACCATGAACACATGAACCCTGAACACATGAACACATGAACCTCTGAACACATGAACCCTGAACACATGAACCCTGAACACATGAACCCTGAACACATGAACCTGAACACATGAACCTGAACAGATGAACCCTGAACACATGAACCCTGAACACATGAACCTGAACAGAAACTACTGAACACATGAACCCTGAACACATGAACACATGAACCCTGAACACATGAACCCTGAACACATGAACCCTGAACATATGAACCATGAACACATGAACCCTGAACACATGAACCTCAGAAACTACTGAACACATGAACCCTGAACACATGAACCCTGAACACATGAACTGAACACATGAACCCTGAACACATGAACCCTGAACACATGAACCCTGAACACATGAACCCTGAACACATGAACCCTGAACACATGAACCCTGAACACATGAACCTGAACACATGAACTACTGAACACATGAAACACATGAACCTGAACACATGAACCTGAACTGAACACATGAACCCTGAACACATGAACACATGAACACACATGAACCTCAGAAACTGAACACATGAACCCTGAACACATGAACCCTGAACACATGAACATGAACCCTGAACACATGAACCTCTGAACACATGAACCCTGAACACATGAACCCTGAACACATGAACCCTGAACACATGAACCTGAACACATGAACCCTGAACACATGAACCTGAACCCTGAACACATGAACTACTGAACACATGAACCCTGAACACATGAACCCTGAACACATGAACTACTGAACACAACACATGAACCCTGAACACATGAACCTCAGAAACTACTGAACACATGAACCCTGAACACATGAACCTGAACACATACTGAACACATGAACCCTGAACACATGAACCCTGAACACATGAACCCTGAACACATGAACCTCATGAACACACATGAACCCTGAACACATGAACCCTGAACACATGAACCTCAGAACTACTGAACACATGAACCCTGAACACATGAACCCAGAAACTATGAACACATGAACCTGAACACATGAACCCTGAACACATGAACCCTGAACACATGAACCCTGAACACATGAACCCTGAACACATGAACCTGAACACATGAACCTGAACACATGAACCTGAACACATGAACCTCAGAAACACATGAACACATGAACACATGAACACATGAACACTGAACACATGAACCCTGAACACATGAACCCTGAACACATGAACCCTGAACACATGAACCCTGAACACATGAACCTCAGAACACATGAAACACATGAACCCTGAACACATGAACCTGAACACATGAACACTGAACACATGAACCCTGAACACATGAACCCTGAACACATGAACCCTGAACACATGAACCTGAACCCTGAACACATGAACACATGAACCTCTGAACACATGAACCCTGAACATGAACCTGAACCCATGAACACATGAACCCTGAACACATGAACCCTGAACACATGAACCCTGAACACATGAACCCTGAACACATGAACCTCAGAAACTACTGAACACATGAACCCTGAACACATGAACCCTGAACACATGAACCCTGAACACATGAACCCTGAACACATGAACCCTGAACACATGAACCCTGAACACATGACAACACATGAACCCTGAACACATGAACCCTGAACACATGAACCCTGAACACATGAACCCTGAACACATGAACCTCAGAAACTCCTGAACACATGAACCCTGAACACATGAACCTCAGAAACTACTGAACCCTGAACACATGAACCCTGAACACATGAACCCTGAACACAACATGAACCTGAACACATGAAACCTGAACACATGAACCCTGAACACATGAACCTGAAGAAACACAACACATGAACCCTGAACACATGAACCCTGAACACAGAACAACACATGAACCCTGAACACATGAACCTGAACACATGAACCCTGAACACATGAACCCTGAACACATGAACCTCAGAACACATGAACCTGAACAGAAACTACTGAACACATGAACCCTGAACACATGAACCTCAGATGAACTACTGAACACATGAACCCTGAACACATGAACCCACATGAACACATGAACCCTGAACACATGAACCCTGAACACATGAACCCTGAACACATGAACCTCACACTGAACACATGAACCTGAACACATGAACCTCAGAAACTACTGAACACATGAACACTGAACACATGAACCCTGAACACATGAACCCTGAACACATGAACCCTGAACACATGAACCTGAACACTGAACTGAACACATGAACCTCACATGAACACATGAACCCTGAACACATGAACCCTGAACACATGACATGAACACATGAACCCTGAACACATGAACCTCTGAACACATGAACCCTGAACACATGAACCCTGAACACATGAACCTCTGAACACATGAACCCTGAACACATGAACCCTGAACACATGAACCCTGAACACAACACTGAACACATGAACTACTGAACACATGAACCCTGAACACATGAACCTCATGAACCTGAACACATGAACATGAACCTGAGAACACATGAACCCTGAACACATGAACCCTGAACACATGAACCCTGAACACATGAACACAAACCCTGAACACATGAACCCTGAACAACACATGAACCCTGAACACATGAACCTGAACACATGAACCATGAACCCTGAACACATGAACCCTGAACACATGAACCTCATGAAACACTGAACACATGAACCCTGAACACATGAACCTGAACACATGAACCCTGAACACATGAACCCTGAACACATGAACCTGAACACATGAACCCTGAACACATGAACCTACTGAACACATGAACCCTGAACACATGAACCTGAACACATGAACCCTGAACACATGAACCCTGAACACATGAACCCTGAACACATGAACCTCAGAAACTACTGAACACATGAACCCTGAACACATGAACCTCAGAAACTACTGAACACATGAACCCTGAACACATGAACCCTGAACACATGAACCCTGAACACATGAACACACATGAACCCTGAACACATGAACCCTGAACACATGAACCCTGAACTGAACACATGAACCCTGAACACATGAACCTGAACACATGAACTGAACACATGAAACAACCCTGAACACATGAACCCTGAACACATGAACCCTGAACACATGAACCCTGAACACATGAACCTCAGAAACTACTGAACACATGAACCCTGAACACATGAACCCTGAACACATGAACCCTGAACACATGAACCCTGAACACATGAACCCTGAACACATGAACCTCAGAAACTACTGAACACATGAACCCTGAACACATGAACCCTGAACACATGAACCACATGAACCCTGAACACATGAACCTACTGAACACATGAACCCTGAACACATGAACCCTGAACACATGAACCCTGAACACATGAACCCTGAACACATGAACCCTGAACACATGAACCCTGAACACATGAACCCTGAACACATGAACCCTGAACACATGAACCCTGAACACATGAACTACTACTGAACACATGAACCCTGAACACATGAACCCTGAACACATGAACCTCAGAAACTACTGAACACATGAACCCTGAACACATGAACCTCAGAAACTACTGAACACATGAACCCTGAACACATGAACCTCAGAAACTACTGAACACATGAACCCTGAACACATGAACCCTGAACACATGAACCCTGAACACATGAACCCTGAACACATGAACCCTGAACACATGAACCTGAACACATGAACCCTGAACACTGAACACATGAACCTACTGAACACATGAACCATGAGAACACATGACCCTGAACACATGAACCCTGAACACATGAACCCTGAACAAACAACCCAGAACACACATGAACCTCAGAACACTGAACACATGAACACATGAACACATGAACCCTGAACACATGAACCCTGAACACATGAACCAGAAACTGAACACATGAACCTGAACACATGAACACATGAACCCTGAACACATGAACCCTGAACACATGAACCCTGAACACATGAACCCTGAACACATGAACCCTGAACCCTGAACACATGAACCCTGAACACATGAACCTCAGAAACTACTGAACACATGAACCCTGAACACATGAACCCTGAACACATGAACCCTGAACACATGAACCCTGAACACATGAACCCTGAACACATGAACCTCTGAACACATGAACCCTGAACACATGAACCCTGAACACATGAACCTCAGAAACTACTGAACACATGAACACATGAACACATGAACCTCTGAACACATGAACCCTGAACACATGAACCTGAACACAGACACACATGAACACATGAACTACTGAACACATGAACCCTGAACACATGAACCTCAGAACACATGAACACATGAACACATGAAACTACTGAACACATGAACCCTGAACACATGACCCTGAACACATGAACCCTGAACACATGAACCCTGAACACATGAACCTCAGAACCTGAACACATGAACCCTGAACACATGAACCTGAACACATGAACCCTGAACACATGAACCTCAGAACACTACTGAACACATGAACCCTGAACACATGAACACATGAACCCTGAACACATGAACCCTGAACACATGAACCCTGAACACATGAACCCTGAACACATGAACCCTGAACACATGAACCCTGAACACATGAACCCTGAACACATGAACCTGAAACACATGAACACATGAACTGAACACATGAACCCTGAACACACATGAACCCTGAACACATGAACCCTGAACACATGAACCTGAACACATGAACACATGAACACATGAACCTCAGAAACTACTGAACACATGAACCCTGAACACATGAACCCTGAACACATGAACCCTGAACACATGAACCCTGAACACATGAACCTCAGAACACTGAACACATGAACACATGAACCCTGAACACATGAACCTCATGAACACTGAACATGAACAGAAACTACTGAACACATGAACCCTGAACACATGAACCCTGAACACATGAACCCTGAACACATGATGAACACATGAAACTAACTGAACACATGAACCCTGAACACATGAACCCTGAACACATGAACCCTGAACACATGAACCCTGAACACATGAACCCTGAACACATGAACCCTGAACACATGAACCTCTGAACACATGAACCCTGAACACATGAACCTCCTGAACACATGAACCCTGAACACATGAACCCTGAACACATGAACCCTGAACACATGAACACTGAACACACATGAACCCTGAACACATGAACCTCAGAAACTCCTGAACACATGAACACTGAACACATGAACCCTGAACACATGAACCCTGAACACATGAACCCTGAACACATGAACCCTGAACACATGAACCTGAACACATGAACTACTGAACACATGAACCCTGAACACATGAACCTCTGAACACTGAACACTGAAACCCTGAACACATGAACCTGAACACATGAACCTGAACTGAACACACCCTGAACCTGAACCCTGAACACATGAACCCTGAACACATGAACCCTGAACACATGAACCCTGAACACATGAACCCTGAACACATGAACCCTGAACACATGAACCCTGAACACATGAACCATGAACCCTGAACACATGAACCCTGAACACATGAACCCTGAACACATGAACCCTGAACACATGAACCCTGAAACACATGAACACAGAAACCCTGAACACATGAACACACATGAACCCTGAACACATGAACCCTGAACACATGAACCCTGAACACATGAACCTCTGAACTACTGAACACATGAACCCTGAACACATGAACCCTGAACACATGAACCCTGAACACATGAACCCTGAACACATGAACCCTGAACACATGAACCCTGAACACATGAACCTGAAACACATGAACCCTGAACACATGAACCTCAGAAACTACTGAACACATGAACCCTGAACACATGAACCCAGAACACTGAACCCTGAACACATGAACCCTGAACACATGAACCCTGAACACATGAACCCTGAACACATGAACCCTGAACACACATGAACCTGGAGAACATGAACCCTGAACACATGAACCCTGAACACATGAACCCATGAACCTCTGAACACTGACTGAACACATGAACCTGACATGAACCCTGAACACATGAACCTCAGAAACTACTGAACACATGAACCCTGAACACATGAACCTGAACACATGAACCCTGAACACATGAACCTGAACACATGAACCCTGAACACATGAACCTGAACACACATGAACTGAACACATGAACCCTGAACACATGAACCCTGAACACATGAACCCTGAACACATGAACCCTGAACACATGAACCCTGAACACATGAACCCTGAACACATGAACCCTGAACACATGAACACATGAACCCAGAACTACTGAACACATGAACCCTGAACACATGAACCCTGAACACATGAACCTGAACACATGAACACATACTGAACACATGAACCTGAACACATGAACCCACACTGAACACATGAACCTGAACACATGAACACATGAACCTCAGAACACTACTGAACACATGAACCCTGAACACATGAACCTGAACACATGAACCCTGAACACAACACATGAACCCTGAACACATGAACCCTGAACACATGAACCCTGAACACATGAACCTCAGAAACTGAACACATGAACCCTGAACACATGAACCCTGAACACATGAACCCTGAACACATGAACCCTGAACACATGAACCCTGAACCCTGAACACATGAACCTCAGAAACACAACACAACCCTGAACACATGAACCCTGAACACATGAACCCTGAACACATGAACCCTGAACACATGAACCCTGAACACATGAACCTGAAACTACTGAACACATGAACCTGAACACATGAACCCTGAACACATGAACCTGAACACATGAACACATGAACCCTGAACACATGAACCCTGAACACATGAACCTGACACATGAACTGAACACATGAACCCTGAACACATGAACCCTGAACACATGAACCCTGAACCCTGAACACATGAACCTACTGAACACATGAACCCTGAACACATGAACCTCTGAACTACTGAACACATGAACCCTGAACACATGAACCCTGAACACATGAACACATGAACCCTGAACACATGAACACATGAACAACACATGAACCCTGAACACATGAACTCATGAACACTGAACACTGAACACATGAACCCTGAACACATGAACCCTGAACACATGAACCTCCTACTGAACACATGAACCCTGAACACATGAACCCTGAACACATGAACCCTGAACACATGAACCCTGAACACACACTGAACCCATGAACACATGACCCTGAACACATGAACCTCATGAACCTGAACACATGAACCCTGAACACATGAACCCTGAACACATGAACCCTGAACACATGAACCTCAGAAACACACATGAACCCTGAACACATGAACCCTGAACACATGAACCATGAAACTGAACACATGAACCCTGAACACATGAACCCTGAACACATGAACCCTGAACACATGAACCCTGAACACATGAACCCTGAACACTGAACTGAACACATGAACCACACACATGAACCTCAGAAACTACTGAACACATGAACCCTGAACACATGAACCCTGAACACATGAACCCTGAACTGAACACATGAACCTGAACACATGAACCCTGAACACATGAACCCTGAACACATGAACCCTGAACACATGAACCCTGAACACATGAACCATGAACCCATGAACACAACACATGAACCCTACTGAACACATGAACCCTGAACACATGAACCTGAACACATGAACTCTGAACACATGAACCCTGAACACATGAACCCTGAACACATGAACCCTGAACACATGAACCCTGAACACATGAACCCTGAACACATGAACCCTGAACACATGAACCCTGAACACATGAACCCTGAACACATGAACCCTGAACCCTGAACACATGAACCCTGAACACATGAACCTCAGAAACTACTGAACACATGAACCCTGAACACATGAACCTGAACACATGAACACATGAACCCTGAACACATGAACCCTGAACACATGAACCCTGAACACATGAACCCTGAACACATGAACCTCAGAAACTACTGAACACATGAACCCTGAACACATGAACCCTGAACACATGAACCCTGAACACATGAACCTCAGAAACTACTGAACACATGAACCCTGAACACATGAACCCTGAACACATGAACCCTGAACACATGAACCCTGAACACATGAACCTCAGAAACTACTGAACACATGAACCCTGAACACATGAACCCTGAACACATGAACCTGAACACATGAACCTGAACACATGAACCCTGAACACATGAACACATGAACCCTGAACACATGAACCTGAACACATGAACCCTGAACACATGAACCCTGAACACATGAACCCTGAACACATGAACCTGAACACATGAACCCTGAACACATGAACCCTGAACACATGAACCCTGAACACATGAACACATGAACCATGAACCCTGAACACATGAACCTCAGAAACTACTGAACACATGAACCCTGAACACATGAACCCTGAACACATGAACCCTGAACACATGAACCCTGAACACATGAACCTCAGAAACTACTGAACACATGAACCCTGAACACATGAACCTGAACACATGAACCCTGAACACATGAACCCATGAACCCTGAACACATGAACCCTGAACACATGAACACTACTGAACACATGAACCCTGAACACATGAACCTGAACACATGAACACATGAACTACTGAACACAACACATGAACCCTGAACACATGAACCCTGAACACATGAACCCTGAACACATGAACCCTGAACACATGAACCCTGAACACATGAACCTGAACTGAACACATGAACCCTGAACACATGAACCCTGAACCCTGAACACATGAACCTCAGAAACTGAACACATGAACCCAGAACACATGAACCACATGAACCATGAACACATGAACCTGAACACATGAACCCTGAACACATGAACCCTGAACACATGAACCCTGAACACATGAACCCTGAACACATGAACCCTGAACACATGAACCTCAGAAACACATGAACCCTGAACACATGAACCCTGAACACATGAACCTCAGAACACACTGAACACATGAACACATGAACCCTGAACACATGAACCTCAGAAACTACTGAACACAAACCCTGAACACATGAACCACATGAACCTGAACACATGAACCCTGAACACATGAACCCTGAACAACACATGAACCCTGAACACATGAACCTCAGAACACACATGAACCCTGAACACATGAACCCTGAACACATGAACCCTGAACACATGAACCTGAACACTGAACACATGAACACATGAACCTGAACACATGAACTACTGAACACATGAACCCTGAACACATGAACCCTGAACACATGAACCCTGAACACACATGAACCCTGAACACATGAACACATGAACCTGAACACATGAACCCTGAACACATGAACCTCTGAAACACACATGAACCCTGAACACATGAACATGAACCTGAACACATGAACCCTGAACACATGAACCCTGAACACATGAACCCTGAACACATGAACCCTGAACATGACATGAACACAGAAACTACTGAACACATGAACCCTGAACACATGAACCCTGAACACATGAACCCTGAACACATGAACCCTGAACACATGAACCTCTGAACACACCCTGAACACATGAACCCCTGAACACATGAACCCTGAACATGAACATGAAACTACTGAACACAAACCCTGAACACATGAACCCTGAACATGAACCTCAGAACCCTGAACACATGAACCCTGAACACATGAACCTGAACACATGAACCTCAGAAACTACTGAACACATGAACCCTGAACACATGAACCTCTGAACACATGAACACTCAGAAACTACTGAACACATGAACCCTGAACACAACCTGAACCTGAACACATGAAACTACTGAACACATGAACCCTGAACACATGAACCCTGAACACAACTGAACACATGAACACATGAACACATGAACCCTGAACACATGAACCTCAGAAACTACTGAACACATGAACCCTGAACACATGAACCCTGAACACATGAACACATGAACTACTGAACACATGAACACCTGAACACATGAACCCTGAACACATGAACCTCAGAAACTACTGAACACATGAACCCTGAACACTGAACACTGAACCCTGAACACATGAACCTCACAGAAACACATGAACCTGAACACATGAACCCTGAACACATGAACCCTGAACACATGAACCCTGAACACATGAACCCTGAACACATGAACCCTGAACACATGAACCCTGAACACATGAACCCTGAACACATGAACCTCAGAAACTACTGAACACATGAACCCTGAACACATGAACCTCAGAAACTCCTGAACACATGAACACATGAACCCTGAACACATGAACCTCAGAAACTACTGAACACATGAACCCTGACACATGAACCTCAGAAACACTGAACACATGAACCTGAACACAACCCTGAACACATGAACCTCAGAAACTACTGAACACATGAACCCTGAACACATGAACCCTGAGAACACACTCAGAACCCTGAACACATGAACCTCAGAAACTGAACACATGAACCCTGAACACATGAACCCTGAACACATGAACCCTGAACACATGAACCTGAACACTACTGAACCCTGAACACATGAACCCTGAACACATGAACCTCACATGAACCTCACTGAACACATGAACCATGAACCCTGAACACATGAACCCACATGAACTACTGAACACATGAACCCTGAACACATGAACATGAACCTCAGGAACTACTGAACACTTGAACCTGAACAACACATGAACCTCAGAAACTACTGAACACATGAACCCTGAACACATGAACCTCAGAAACTACTGAACACATGAACCCTGAACACATGAACCTCAGAAACTACTGAACACATGAACCCTGAACACATGAACCTCAGAAACTCCTGAACACATGAACCTCAGAAACTACTGAACACATGAACCCTGAACACATGAACCTCAGAAACTACTGAACACATGAACCCTGAACACATGAACCTCAGAAACTACTGAACACATGAACCCTGAACACATGAACCTCAGAAACTACTGAACACATGAACCCTGAACACATGAACCTCAGAAACTACTGAACACATGAACCCTGAACACATGAACCTCAGAAACTACTGAACACATGAACCCTGAACACATGAACCTCAGGAACTACTGACACTTGAACCCTGAACACATGAACACAGGAACTACTGAACACACTGAACCCTGAACACATGAACCTCAGGAACTACTGAACACTTGAACCCTGAACACATGAACCTCAGGAACTACTGAACACTTGAACCCTGAACACATGAACCTCAGGAACTACTGAACACTTGAACCCTGAACACATGAACCTCAGGAACTACTGAACACTTGAACCCTGAACACATGAACCTCAGGAACTACTGAACACTTGAACCCTGAACACATGAACCTCAGGAACTACTGAACACTTGAACCCTGAACACATGAACCTCAGGAACTACTGAACACTTGAACCCTGAACACATGAACCTCAGGAACTACTGAACACATGAACCCTGAACACATGAACCTCAGGAACTACTGAACACTTGAACCCTGAACACATGAACCTCAGGAACTACTGAACACTGGAACCCTGAACACATGAACCCTGAACACATGAACCTCAGGAACTACTGAACACTTGAACCCTGAACACATGAACCTCAGAAACTACTGAACACTTGAACCCCTGAACACTTGAACCCTGAACACATGAACCTCAGGAACTACTGAACACTTGAACCCTGAACACATGAACCTCAGGAACTACTGAACACTTGAACCCTGAACACATGAACCTCAGGAACTACTGAACACTTGAACCCTGAACACATGAACCTCAGGAACTACTGAACACTTGAAACCCCATGAACACATGAACCTCAGAACTGACTGAACACTGAACACATGAACCCTGAACACATGAACCTCAGGAACTACTGAACACTTGAACCCTGAACACATGAACCTCAGGAACTACTGAACACATGAACCCTGAACACATGAACCTCAGGAACTACTGAACACTTGAACCCTGAACACATGAACCTCAGGAACTACTGAACACTTGAACCCCTGAACACATGAACCTCAGGAACTACTGAACACTTGAACCCCTGAACACTTGAACCCTGAACACATGAACCTCAGAAACTACTGAACACTTGAACCCCTGAACACTTGAACCCTGAACACATGAACCTCAGAAACTACTGAACATATGAATGCTGAACACTTGAACCCTGAACACATGAACCTCATAAACTACTGAACACTTGAACCCTGAACACATGAACCTCAGAAACTACTGAACACTTGAACCCCTGAACACATGAACTTCAGGAACTACTGAACACTTGAACCCTGAACACATGAACCTCAGAAACTACTGAACATATGAATGCTGAACACATGAACCCTGAACACATGAACCTCAGAAACTGTTCACAGCAGATCATTGGTCCTCAAACTCACTGAATAACAGCACACACACACACACACACACACACACACACACACACACACACACACACACACACACACACACAGAGAGAGAGAGAGAGAGATAAACAAACAGACGCGCGTCAGCGGTGAAAGAGCGCTCGTGCGCGTGTGCGACATTCACGCCGCTGTGAAATAACAGCCGATATTCCACCGATGGGAAAGTAAACGCGCATTGTCCTCACCTTCCTGACGCCTTTATAGATGTAGAAGTAAAGCTCCCGGCCCACATTGAAGCAGATTCGGTCGCCGTTCCCGGACTGGTCATTGACGTTGACGAACGAGACCCGGACGGGGTTCGAGCCCTGCGAGTTGAAGGGCACGCGGTTCGGCCGGCTGTACTCGGAGTGCGTGAGGAGTTTATACGCGCCTTCCCGCGTGCTGAACTGACTCTTGATCTCGTTCATCTCCTTCCCTCCTCCCTCCGCCGCCATCTTTGACATTTACATTCATCCTTCCGCAGGCCCGGATCTGACGCGCCGCGCATGCGCACAACGCACCTCAGCCATCAGCGTTCGAACTAGTGCTCAGAAACTTCCCTCAACGTGAATATATGTCCATAACTTCCCATATTATCGAGTTTACTGGGATGAACTGTCGTTTTCTCCCACTGCGTGTTTGTTATGTTTCTTATTATGAAATTGGAAAGGTGAAATTGTAAATGTGCTTCATTTGTTTGATAAAACGCCTCACAATGCATAACATACGCATTTACACACAATTTAAATAATAATAATAAAATGATGTTTCATCAAATATTAAATCAAATTAAAGCTTTTGTTCTCGCATACATTCATGTTTTTGTTTCCTCCACGAATTATTGTGTGAAAAATGATTAGTTTAATTGAAACCTAATCATGGATTGCTCATGATTCAGTGATCTAAAAATCCCATCAGATATTTAAGAATATTTAGGGATTTACCGTATAACTATCTTCAGATCTGAAGAAAGACCTCGACTGACTGACTGACTGAGACACACACACACACACACACACACACACACACACACACACACAGACAGAGAGACAGAGAGAGAGAATGATTGGGTCAGTATAAAGCAGGATAAGTCCAGTCAGGTGTGTGAGGTGATCAGGAGACTCTCAGTGATCTGGAATGGAAGAGCTGATCAATACAGGCCAGTCAGACGTTGTTTGTAGACTGGCATTCAAATACATGGTAAGATTTTCACCTTATTTGTTCTTTATTATTTGATTGATGTGAATGTCTGTTGATGCCATGTTGTATCACTTCATTCAAGATTCAAGATTCAAGAGTTTTATTTGTCACATACACAGTTATATACAGAATATACTGGAATGGAAGAGTTGAACATGTGTTGATGTTTTGTGTGTTTGATGCTCTGTGTGGTTCTCCGTCAGGAGATGTGTAAAGTCGACTCAAGTTCAGACTTCGAATCCGACACAAACCCGAAATGGTCTGATGTGAGCAGCAAGGTATTTCTGATCAGATTAGCTTTTGTGTGGCCTTAGAAACACATGTGACTCCATGACCTCTGACCTCAGGGTTGTGAAAGCAGCACTCCGGAGACTCGGGACGCTCCGAACAAACTCCAGAGAAACTACCAACAGGTAACGAGCAAACCGGAGGAGACTCTGTTCAGCACGAGGGCTTTTTTTTTTGGTTCTGTCGTTGGCTCATAACTCTCTTCTGAATGTTTTCCCAGTGTCTGGATCCCTATGACGGAAGTTCTGAAGACTCCGACTCCTCCGATGACGGTGTACCGAAGGGCTCTCGGCCCAGGGGAGCAGGCCACAGGTTGTCCGCCAACCCTCTGTGGGCTCCGGTGAGGAGAGCTGTGGCGCGCCCGGACGTCCAGATGAGGTCCTCGAGCGACTCGGAGCTGGACACACGGGACCAGGACTTCTGCTCCGTGAATTTGTCTGACTCCGGCTTCAACACCAGATCTGGCCTCAGCTCGCCCGCAGCGCCGTCCGCTCGAGACACTCTCCCGCCGGGATCTCCAGACAGCCCGACCTTCCACACAGCCTTTCCCAAAAGGAAGTTCTTCCTGCCGTCGGGTGAGGTGGAGGACGGGATGTGCAGGAAGAGGCAGTGCATCACTGATATGGAGGTCTGACATCATTAAGAGGATCCCACTGTTTTGATGTTGGAAAGAGTCACTGAGAAAAAGTGTGTGAGAGTGAGAGACGATCGTCTGGTTCTTTCTGCATTCCCTGACCTCACGTTCAACACTGCTCATGCCACAGTTATTTCAGTAATAAATTATAACTAGCAAACCTAACATTCATTCATGATTTCTGACCTCTCTTGAGTAAAGACCAATCAAACACTGAGAGAGAGAGTGAGAGAGTGTGAGAGAGAGCGTGAGAGAGAGAGAGTGTGAGAGAGAGAGAGAGAGAGAGTGAGAGAGAGAGAGAGTGAGTGTGTGAGAGAGTGAGAGAGAGAGAGTGTTTGTTTGGCTTTATTCACTGAGGAAGTGCGTTGACTGGTGACGAGTAAAACGTGAATATTTGTCATGATGATGCGTGTTTGTGTTAAGGTGAGATTTATTATTGCATGCAAAAGCTTTCCATAGAGCTCTATGTTTGTAGATGATTCGTTCATACGCTATGTTTGTTTCATTTTGAATGCTTGTTCATCGCTGTAAACAAAGGGCAGTCGGTTCCTCTTCCCTTGACCACACGGCACTGGTCTCGTCTTGGAGTCAGCACTTCTGCTCTGTATTTAAACCTGTAAGAACCATCAGGATCACATCCTGGAGCGCTCCAGAGCTCCTTGGTGCAGTGCCGGATCAGGACACATGGCGGTGCTGAAGAGGATTGGACTCACACCCGTCTTCTTGACAAAGATCTCAGTCGTTTGAGCGAAAGATTGCATTTCACTGACCTTCACCAGGAAAAATGGGCCAGCGTAAGGATTTGAGCGAGTTTGACAAGGGCCAGATTGTGATGGCTAGACGATTGGATCAGAGCATCTCCAAAACTGCAGCTCTTGTGGGGTGTTCCCGGTCTGCAGTGGTCAGGATCTATCAAAAGTGCTCCAAGGAAGGAACAGTGGAGAACCGGCCACAGGGTCATGGGCGGCCAAGGCTCATTGATGCACGTGGGGAGCGAAGGCTGGCCCGTGTGGTCCGATCAAACAGACGAGCTACTGGAGCTCAAACTGCTCAAGAAGTTAATGCTGGTTCTGATAGAAAGGTGTCAGAATACACAGCGTTATGCCTGATCGTTGTGTGTATAAAGTGTGTGTTAAAGGATCCTACAGGCACCAATGAATGAACACAGACTTGAGGAATATTAGAGCTTTATTGAAAACCACCAATCATGCAAAACTTAAATCAACTTCCATTTTTCCATCTAAAACACAATTCCCATCTGTCCCACTAAAACATCAGTCTCAGGATCCAACATACTTCTGACCTTCTAAACCCGTCCCAGTTAAACACACGACACTTAAAGTTATATTTCCTACACACAGCGGTGACTACACTATCAGGAGCGATGCGTAAAGAGGGGCGCGTCTTCTACTCGGTGCAGAGGACGGCAACGCCACGCTCGTAGAAGTGATGCGGGTCTTCCTTGGTGGCGATGTCAAAGTCAACGGTGAAGATGAGATCGGCACGCGTGAAGTTCAGATAGACGGGCAGCGTGACCTGCAGAGAGAGAGAGAGATGGCATGAGTGAGCTAGATGGAGCGAGAGATGGAGCGAGAGAGAGAGAGAGAGATGGAGCGAGAGAGAGAGAGAGAGAGATGGAGCGAGAGAGAGAGAGAGAGATGGAGCGAGAGAGAGAGATGGAGCGAGAGAGAGAGATGAGAGAGAGAGAGAGAGATGGAGAGAGAGAGAGAGAGAGAGCGAGAGAGAGAGAGAGAGATGGAGCGAGAGAGAGAGAGAGATGGAGCGAGAGAGAGATGGATGAGAGAGCTAGATGGAGCGAGAGAGAGAGAGAGAGAGATGGAGCGAGAGAGAGAGAGAGATGGAGAGAGAGAGAGAGATGGCATGAGTGAGCTAGATGGAGCGAGAGAGAGAGAGAGATATGGAGCAAGAGAGAGAGAGAGATGGAGCGAGATGGAGCGAGAGAGA
>CM031959.1:43631408-43633908 GCA_018749465.1 Paracanthobrama guichenoti | reverse complement strand
CACACACACACGTGAGAGCGGGCCGTGACCGCTGGTGGAGTGTGTGACGGTGGCTGCTCCCTCTCTCACCTGCCGGACTTCACCGCTGTGTTGATGTCTCGGTCCGCCTTATTGAAGCCTTCAGCAGAACCTGAAGACGGACAAACGGCAGTTCTGTTTATATGTGCTAACACTTTACAATATTATTAGTTTATGGTAGTGACAATATTAACAGACACAATAGATAAATATAGCTGCGAGCAGGCATCATCAGGGCCAAGCACAAAAGACAACGTTAAGCCAACATGGCTGGGAGTGTCAGAACAACTGCAACAATGAGCCATTAAAGACATTAAGATGATTTTATCATATACAGTCACTAATAATACGACTTAATGGTTTCCACCTATAGGTGGCGCTGTGACCAAACTGATGTGGTGTGGTCAGATTGAGGTGACAATGACATGCAAAGTTTGGTGTCAGTATGTCAAGGCATTGCAGAGATTCAGCCTCGAGTCATTTTGGCATCATGCCTCACCTGCGTCGCTGCGCTATACGAAAACGGTTTCGTCTATCGACGTGAAATCCATAACCCTTTGTCAGCACAGTCTGAAGATCATACGATTCAATTTTGGAGAAAATCAGACAAACCTCTTGGACGAGTTCGAAAAAGTATGTTTTTAAAGGAAATCAAAATGGCGGAATGGAAGTTCAGCCAAATAGTTCAGCCAAATTGGTGTCCATGTTCTCAGCAGGACCCCAGCCTGTTACAATAGGCTAATTTAAATCAAAAGTTATTAGCATTTTTGGAAACTTCATTAACTTTTGACCACAAGGTGGCTCTGAGGAAAGTTTGCTCAAACTTTTAGAGTACTGTCAGGGCATGGTGCTTAAGACACAGTTTTTAGTAATGATACGCCAAGGCGTTCCTAAAACAGCATTTTTTGACAATTCAAAATGGCCGATGCCCAAAATGGCTGATAATAGGAAAATTGGGTATCGTATGACTAAATTTTTGGCTAAGTGTACATTTTTCATATCTCCTGACCACCAGGTGGCACTGCGCCGAAACCATGCAGGTAAGGTCATGGTTGGCATAACACACCAAGATCAGAACACGATAAAGCACTGAGATATAGCCTCACATCCATTTTGGTGGACACTTCCGACAAATTTACTGGCGCGTTATTTGAGAACGGCTTGACCAATCGACTTTTTGTAAAGATGATCTGATTCAATTTCCGTGAAAATCGGAGCAACGGAATCAGAAAAAAGAATTGAGCTTTTAGCCCTTATGGTTCGAAGGTTATTAGCATAAACATGAGTGCAACTTGGGACAGGTGGTGTCGCTAGAAGGGTTGAGTTAGACTCCAGATTGACTGCGGTGACAGTTCAGACTGTCCTCTGTCTGTGTGCCACATTTCATAACTTTCCCGCAAGTGGTTCTACGGGCTGCCCGACTCAAGAGCAGAAGAATGCCAACGATTGCAACAGGAGCACACACACCTTCAGTGCTCGGCCCCTAATTAAATGTGTAAATGTTGGAATTAATGAATGCAGTTAACTAATATCATTCAGAAGCGTGTGAGATGTTTCTGGATGTGTGCGGCAGGGCTCACCGATGGAGATAGAGGTGATGTGTTTGTTCTGCTCGGCAGCGAGATCCCGCACCAGACCGCTGGCGTCGTACCCAGGCACGGAGCACATCAGCACCGGCGTCCCCGGCTTGACCTGCACACAAACACACGGCACTGATGCAGGAGCCGCTCGCGTCACATGACACCACACGGCGCCACACATGGCTTTACCTCACTGTCCACGATGTTGGCCAGGTCCAGTGGCTGATCGATGATGGCCATAAAGTTCTCTCCCATGACTTTAGACACAAAGATGTGCGCCATGGCCAGCAGACGGTCGGGTCTGAACGCCTGGATCAGCAGCAGCTGGTGGACAGCCTGCCCAATCAGAGCTGAGGACACACACACACAGTGTCAGTTGTGCATCCGCTCACAGGATGACGTGTGTCAGGTGCACTGGACTCACTGGATGCCTTCTCCTCACTCCACAGGTACGGCACGGACAGCTCCGGAGAGTTGCTCTCCAGCCACATGAAGAACTGCTGGAAGACAGGAAGCGTCACATGTTCAGAAGCGCTGCATGAGAGCAGACGGCACACAGAACAGACGGAGAGACGCTCACCTCGTCAGCCTGGACTTTGGACACCAGGTCTCTGAACGCAGGCAGACGGCTGAGGCGCACCATGGCCTCGGACTGCTCACCGCTCAGACCCTTCACCTTCGGCACGGGCGTCCCGCTCAACACGATCTCCTTCCCACGCAGGAAGTGCTGGAACTCTGCATCGTCCGGCGGCTCGCTGGGAGACACCAGGACAGAGTGAGAGGAGCACAGGCGTCTGATCACCATGTGATTTACGACCTCAGGCTCAGAGTGGGTGAACGATCACTTTAAGTCTCATTTACAGAATCAAAGTGGCAGAAATCAGCGATGCAGAGGAACACCT
>CM031959.1:43596408-43623908 GCA_018749465.1 Paracanthobrama guichenoti | reverse complement strand
CCGGCGTGACGACTCCAATCTTTCGAATAATCTTATGAATATCTATTTGCCTAATATGAATTAAGACCTGCTATGTTGCCAGAATTATAATCATACACTGTTTGTTCGTCGGCCAGAGGAGAACTGGCACCCCGACTGAGCCTGGTTTCTCCCAAGGTTTTTTTCTCCATTCTGATCCTGAAGGAGTTTTGGTTCCTTGCCACTGTTGCCTCTGGCTTTTGGCTTGCTCAGTTGGGGACTCCTAAATCTCATCTATATTCCCGATCTGCCCGCATTGACACTGTATGATACTGAAATGAGCTGGATAACATCACCGTTTCACCAGAACGGCTGTACAGATTCTGTTGCATTATTTTCCTGTTAACAATGTGAAGCTGCTGTGAAACAATTGGACTTGTTAAAAGCGCTGCATAAATAAAGGTGATTTGATTTGATAGTTTCTGTCCAATGGGGAGCGATTCGGTTTTAGAAATGGTTTCTAATTCTGCGACGTCACAGCTGGAACCACACACACACACACACACACACACAAAATGATAATGTGCTTTAGTTAATCTTAAGTGTCTTCTATAGATCACGTATAGCCGCACTGGAAGTGACAAATAATTCACCTCAGATCTCAAGTAAACAACGTTCAAACTGTGATTGTTTCACTTACTCAGTATTTTTATTGTAAAATGTATAATATTAATGGATTTGATCTAAACTATCCAAGTGCGCTTGCAGAGACTCCGCCCACACACTCTGATTGGCTGTGGTGTTTGAGTCACGTCTGGTTAGGACACTTGACAATCATATATATACACAATATTATTCTTTGTTACACTAAAGCATCGACACACTCGTGCAAACACACACACTCAGTGATTCACAAACTTTTTCAACCCCTTTGAGCTCAAATATTTTCTTGAAGTGCCACTGAGGTTAATATTTCAATGGTTTAATCACCCGTAGACGGGTCTGATACTCATGATGGTCACATGATGAAGTGATGGTCTGAATAATGACTGTCTTTTAGAGCCCTTATCTGATGAGGTTTCATCATAGCTGCTTTGACTCGAGCTGTATTATATAAAAGCACTATAGAAATAAAGCTGAATGACATGCAGCTAAACAAATAAAACCTCAATCTTTAGTGTCATTAGGGGCCAAGCACCTACTCAATCCGGTGGTGTTCCTATTATTCTTCCGTTTCTCCCGCTCGAGTCTATGGCAGGTCATTGAACCGTATGGTAAAGCTGTGAAGTTTGGCACACAGATAGAGGACAGGCCCAACATTAACTTAATTGAGTCTAACTCAATTCCTCTAGC
The DNA here is from genome assembly GCA_018749465.1 of Paracanthobrama guichenoti. NCBI lineage: Eukaryota > Metazoa > Chordata > Actinopteri > Cypriniformes > Gobionidae > Paracanthobrama > Paracanthobrama guichenoti. The sequence goes on along the minus strand of CM031959.1, from coordinate 43,622,597 downwards.
GCCACCACCTGTCCAAAGTTTGACTTGCATTTGTGCTAATAACGTTTGATTAAATTAGCCTATTGTAACAGGCTGGGGTCGTGCCGAGAACACGGACACAAATTTTGTCAGCCATTTTGATTTCCTTTAAAAACATACTTTTTCGAACTCGTCCAAGACGTTTGTCTGATTTTCTCCAAAATTGAATCGTATGATCTTCAGACTGTGCTGACAAAGGGTTATGGATTTCACGTCGATAGACGAAACCGTTTTCGTATAGCGCAGCGACGCAGGTGAGGCATGATGCCAAAATGACTCGAGGCTGAATCTCTGCAATGCCTTGACATACTGACACCAAACTTTGCATGTCATTGTCCCCTCAATCTGACCACACCACATCAGTTTGGTCACAGCGCCACCTATAGGTGGAAACCATTAAGTCGTATTATTAGTGACTGTATATGATAAAATCATCTTAATGTCTTTAATGGCTCATTGTTGCAGTTGTTCTGACACTCCCAGCCATGTTGGCTTAACGTTGTCTTTTGTGCTTGGCCCTGATGATGCCTGCTCGCAGCTATATTTATTATAATAATAATAATAATAATAATAATAATAATATCATCATCATCTATTCTAACATTATACGAGGCGATGTCTGAATGTTACTTTGACGCACTCGTCTCTGACTGATATCTGAATCCTTCCTAAACTGTAACATTAAAACAAGCATTTTCTGTGCAGCTGCTCAAACACAATGTGGATTGTGAAACCGTCTAGAACTGAACCGAGCACAAGAGCGCCCGTCTCATACCTGAGAGGAAGATGAATGTAAGGAGATGATAATACCTCGTGTCCTCAGAGACAAAGTTGACTATGCTGGAGATGAAATTGTCTCTGATAATAACTTGTCTGATCTTTTTCCAGTCATTAGTTTCCTCGCCGAGCAAGAGGCAGATCGACTCTAGAGCCAGTTTAACGGCTGCCGGTGGGTTTGCCATAGCACGCACTTCAACAAGGTGCTGCTTCTTTATTGAGCTGACGGCTAGAGAGGGAATGGAGGGGTTTTAGGACCACAAGGACACACTGGTTCATGCGGTGGGAGCGGAGCAGCCACGGCGGCGGAGAGAGGGACCGAGTCACGTGACCTGCCAGTGTTGGGTCTATCATAACTATCAGTAGCTAGGCTTCCATCCACCTACATATTTACAGAATAAATCTCCCAAACACTCAGCAGAGGATGTGTTTGGATAACTGGACTCCCCAGCGGACCAATCGCATCGCACAGTGATATGCCAATTTTGTGCAAATCCGCTACTTTGGATGGAAATGCAGCTAGTGATGGTGTGTGTGTGTGTGTGTGTGTGTGTGTGTGTGTGTGTGTGTGTGTGTGTGTATATATATAAGGACTACGGGTGTCCTCTTCAGACGCGGAGGCCGCCGCTCCGCCAGCAGTCAGTCACCTGATCTCATCAGCAGAAAAGTTCACAATAGTGGGGATGAAGTTCTCGCGCATAATGATGGAGCGAATCTGTTTCCAGTCGGTGGTGCTCTCGCCCAGCAGCAGACAGATGGACTCCAGAGCCAGCTTGACTGCCGCCGGCGGGTTGGCCATCGATCGCACCTCCACTAAGTGCTGCTTCTTAATCGATTTAACAGCTAAACGAGCCACGAGCCGTGAGAAGAGACAGAAAGAGTGAAGACAGGAAGAGAGCAGAGACATTAGCGCAGTGAAACGAGCACCCAACACCACTGGCAAAATCACACACAAGAGAAGAGCTAAAGCAGAAAAACACAAGGAAACATCCACTGACATACTGCCAGGTTTCAAGACACTTAATATTCAGTAATATTATTGATTTACACTATACTGCCAAAAGTGTTGTGATGCCTGCCTTTACATGCACGTGAACTTTAATGCCATCCCATTCATAATCTATAGGGTTTAATATGGAGTCGGTCCACCCTTTGCATCTCTAACAGCTTCAGCTCTTCTGGGAAGGCCACAGAAGTTTGGAGGTCTGGAGCTATTGACTCTGCAGAAAGTTGGTGACTTCTGCGCACTGTGACCCTCAGCATGCGCTGATCCCGCTCTGTGATTTTACGTGGCCTATCACTTCGTGGCTGAGTTGCTGTTGTTCCCAATCACTTCCACTTTGTTATAATCCCTCTAACAGTTGAGCGTGGAATATTTAGTAGTGAGGAAATGTCAGGAATGGACTTATTGCACAGGTGGCAACCTATCACGGTATCACGCTTGAGTTCACTGAGCTCCTGAGAGCGACCCATTCTTTCACAAATGTGTGTAGAAGCGTCTGCATGCCTAGTGCTTGATTTATACACCTGTGGCCATGAAGGGATTGAACACCTGAACTCAGGGATTTGGAGGGGCGGCCCAATACTTTTGGCAATATAGTGTACCTGCATTGACACTATCAGATGAGAACAGAACGTGATCTGAATGACGACTCTACTGTCTCCTGTAGAGCTGAATCACTCATATCTGATGAAGTTTGCATCACGGATTCGGTTTATTCCTGTTTAAGGCGAAACTTGATTTGTTATAAAACACCGGCCAAATGTTTCTCAAACATGGAGCGTAAACGGATGTCGTTTGTACCGACAGCAGTGAATATTTCCTTAAAAGTAGATCACAAGAAGACAGGAAATACTATTTCAAACTGTATTTAACATGAGCAGAAGTGAAAGGCAAAGCAACACGGACAGTGGAAGCGCAGGAGAGCGAAGAGAACTCGTACCGTTCTGAGCCTCGATGACGGCCGGCTCCACCTGGTCCAGATCCTGCTTCACTCTCAGCTGCTTGTCTTTAATCACTTCCTGCTGCTTGTAAACCGCTTCCTGTATCTCTTGACTCATGACCTGTAAAGCAAAGCGACGGCGTCAGGTTAAGAGAGCAGCGAGGGGTTTATCAACACAAGAGCATGTCACGGATGTCTTGCCTTCTTCTTCTCGGCCTCCTGCTGGTCTTTCACCATCTTCTTCAGCTTGTCGTTGGCAGCAGCGTTTTTGACCTCCAGCTCCTGACTCTTGATCCGCAGATCCCGCCGGAGCTCCTCCACCTGACACGGGGTGGAAGGTGAAAGTTACTTTTCATGTAACTGGTTACATTTTAGGGAGTAACACAATATTGCAACGCATTACTTGCCTTTACCCGTCACTGGCGTTAGCATGCGTGAGGTCGGGTGAAACGCGTACCTGATCGACGGTCTCTTTGATTTTGCGCAGACCCACGTTGAGATGCATCTGCTGCTCCTCCAGTTCGCTGCGCTTCTCGTTGAACAGGTTGGCGTAGTGGTTGATGAAGTCCAGGTAGTGGCGTGGGGTGATGGCCATTGTGCGGCCGCCACGCTTAGCCAGACGGTTGTTAGCCTGAGAACACCAGAGCAAGGGTCACAACATGCGCAAAAAAAAAAAAAAAAAAAAAAAAAAAAGATGCGCATGCTTTCAGATCTGTGGAGACGAGATGCCCTCTGACCTGGTGCAGTGTCTGATGGACAAACACGCAGCCGTTGACGATGGCCTCGCGGTGGGTGGGCGGCTGTGGCAGTTTATCGTACACGATGGGCATGTAGTCGGGCACTTTGTAGTTGGGCTTCTCCAGGTCCATCTTGCTGGTGAACTCTTTACCCACCTGGTAGAGCGCTTCAGTGGACCAATCGCCAAACCAGTTGAGCACACACCTGCAGAAAAACAAGCACAACCATGAGCAGTGCATGACATCCTACATCTGCCCTATTATTGATCTGACTGCACTGGCAACGTCACATGAGACAAGACGACATTCAGCAGTCCTACCTGTTGAAGAGTGCAGGTGACGTGGCCGCACGGTCCTTCAGTCCCTCCGACGACGGGTTCATGGTGAACACCACGTGCAGGTTCCTGATCACCTGACTGGTGAACCACTTGTAAAGCTCCTCATGGGTGTCCAGCATCAAGCCCTCCTTCTGCGCACCCTCCTTACACTGCGTCATCAGGGTGGCGTATTCGTCGCCCTCGAACAGGCCGGGCACCTGCAACAGCACAGAGAGTTCAGCACACAGAACACCCATGACAAGACACAATTTGCCCTCGGCACGTGCCGCACCTCTCCGTTAGCCAGCAGTGTGTTCATGCGCTCCAGGAAGCCCGAGTCCAGCACGTTCGACTCGTCCATGATGAAGGCGATCTTCTCGTTCTTGCACCCGGAACGCCGAAGGACCGTCCGCAGGTCTTCGTCAAAGTCCTCGCCAGTGTACTTCCTGTGGACCTGTGTAGATACGATCACTGTTACAAAGAGAACCATAAAACCTGATAGAACCTTTATTATATACACACACACACATTTACTGTTATTATTATTTGTGCATTATCCTCTCTCTAGAAGACAGTTTATATGAAGTTCAACAATGTTTTGAGGATCTTCTGACAAATTATTGCATCTTTAGTTTCTCAGGGAAGAGCACTGCACAGTGACCCTATATGAACTGAATAAACATGTCCAAAACGTTTGCTGGTTTTAACCTTGATCTGATAGACACTCAGTCCGTTCATCCAGGCCACGAAGCGGGAGAGCGTCGTCTTCCCGGCACCACTGACGCCGATCAGGAGCAGGTGACCCTGCGGCTGACGGAAGATTCTGGAGGGAGAACATCATTACTGACACATCAATGGGGTGAAATCACGAGCGGCTGTTTTACCAGGCTCTCCGTACCTGTCGATCCTCAGCACGTGATCCAGAACCTCATTGAAGAGCACGAGAGGAACGTCCAGCTCCTCCTCGTAGAACACCTTCAGTCTGGCCTTCACGTAGTCACGCAGCTCCTCCTGCTCCACGGGAACGTAGTCCTACAGGAAAACAGGAGATGGGATGAGTCACGCTGACCTCCACACGCTTCCGCCCGCCGTCTCGTGACACTCACCTTGGAGAGCCAGTTGCTGTACAGGATGGGTCTGTTGAGGGCTTTGTCACGGTCGATGTTGGGGAAGTGTTTGAGGGCGACCATGTCGATGTTCTCATCAGTCCAGCGTCTCTCCTCGTCCTCCACCAATCTGTTAGGAGAATATCAAAACAATACAAAAATCACACATATTCCTAGGTTTGCTGCTGGCACTGGGAGAAATGTGACGGTTTTCCCACAATCCCCTTTCTGACACTGACGCGTTTTCACACCCGCCTCTTTTCTTTCAGAACCTGACATTTTGTTCTGTAGTTTGGTCTGTTTAGGCAAATAGATTCAAGAGTTTTATTTGTCACATACACAGTTATATACGGAATATACAACCGGCAGTGAAATGTAAATGAGCAAGGCACTCGTGCTGGGATCTACAGCGTCACCTGAAGGAGGTGGCGATGGGAAAGGAGGCTCGCTAGTGGTGAGAAAGCAATGTGACGGCTACAGATAAAGTTCTAATACATCCTCATGGATGACGCTGTGAGAAGCCTGCGCTCTGACCAATGAGAGGACCGTTTTAGGTCGCATGTAACTTGCACATTCATTGCAGTGTGAAAGCAAACCCATCCCAGATTAAAATGCACCACTGTAAACACAGGGCTCCAAATTAACTTCAGACAGCAGCGGCACCAGCTGGAGGAAAATTTAAAGTTAATTTAATCATAAAATTACTATTGCTTTGCATTGTTTAGTTAATAAGTGCATGCTGAATGTTGGCGATTTGTGACTGAAACCCCTGATCCTCGCTCATGGCTCAATGTTTCTCACTGGATCTCCAGCGCTGTGTAGTAACGGTGTCATGTGATCGAGATCAGCTCGTGTCTGTCTATTATTGCTCTGAGCCGATGAACGGTCCACGCAGCTCAAATGAGTAGTATCGTTTGCCGTCTGATGTTTCTCGTGTGTCAGAAATAGCAGCTCTTATCAGTTGGGCACCAGAGAGACCTCTAACAATAATTTGGTTGCAGTCTGGAGCCCTGTAACAACTTAAGTCCCTAATCTACAGGCCTAGAAACACATTCAACTCACCGATCCTGGAAGAGTCGCAGCGCTTCATGAGCCCAGATGCGAATGAGACCCTCGACCGGCAGCGTCTCCAGCGGCCGCAGTGCCTCGAAGATGCCTCGGACCCAGCGCGTCATCTCTCTCGGCGAGTAGATGTAGTGCGGCTGCGTGTCCTGCGTGAACCGCTCCTGTTCCAAGCATTTATGGATAATTTCAAAACAGCATCTTTATCTGGTCACGTTGTAAGTCAAGAGGTTTACAGAACATGCCAATGTTGAAATGTCTTCAGATTCAGTGCAAACCTGAGACATGGTGTAGAACTCCACCATGGCGGCCGTGAGTGGCTCAGCGAAGGTCCGCAGTGACGGGATGAGTCTCAGCATGGCTCTGTTGAAGGTGCCGTAGATCTGCGTGAGCGAGGCTGGACCGGGATAGTCCACGTACACCACCGGCACATGACGCAAGAACCTGCAAACGCCACACGAGTAAGGCATTGCTGAACACATCACTGTCATGTGAAGCAGTGGTGACGACGACAGGCCAACCTGTAGGAGAGCGGCTTCCTGCCCGGGTCCGTGGGAGGGTTACAGGCACCGACGAACTGGATCCGCTCCAGCTTCACCCACGTCTGGTCTGAGGTGCGATAGAAGCCGCCGTGCTCCACCATCTGAACACAACACACACGGGTTACACTCCGCACAAACACACCAGCCGAACACGCACTGGCCGCTGGCGCCGCACCTGTCTGATGAAGGAGATGACCCGCTGCGTGCCGTACTTGTCCATGTCGGGCAGGTTGATCTCGTCACAGAACAGCACCAGCCACTTGCCCAGCTGCACAGGAGCCAAGACCACGCCGTTGGGAGTCCGGCGGTACTCGCAGTAATGATCGAACGTCTTCAGCAGCAGCTCCGGGGTCGTGGCACTGGAGAAGTTCAGACCCACCACCTGGAGAAACAGGGCAATTTAAAGACCTTTTGTCCAATTCTGTGTCATTCTGCAATATACAGTAAATTATAGTTTCATAAATGGATCGCAAAAATTATAGGGCACAAATTTAATGCCATGATATTGAATTTAAGACTTTTTAAGACCCATGGAAACCCTGAGAGAGTTACGAGTGGATCAGGAAGCCATGGATCCGTCCTCACCTCCATGTCAGGCAGGGCTCTCAGCGCGCTGAAGAGGGTCATGGTTTTCCCGGAGCCCGGCGGCCCGCAGAGCACCAGAGGCTTGTGTTCGGCCAGCCAGGTGTAGAGAAGAGCTTCGTGGCGCACCGTATCCAGCGTGGGCACCACCACATCCGGTGACGCCACCTTGTGCGTCTCCACCTCGATCTGAGGCACCTTCCCCTGCCACGACTGCCACTCGCCCATGATGGACACCTGTTACAGAGCAGCGTTAGTGTCACAGCTCACACACTCACACTCACCCTGAGGCTCAAGAGTGTGTCTGCACCTCATAGTCGATGATTGGCACGTTCGGCGCAGACGGAAGCGTCACGGTAGTGATGCGGCGGATGTATTCCCCAAGCTCGGCTCTCATCTTCAGCCTGCTGTCGCCCGAGAAGGACCACAGCACGGCGTAGATGAGGTATTTCTGTGCACATGGTAAAGGTTAGCACGTATGCGACACATTTCATGTAACTGTGTGCAGACTAGCCGTTCACACACCTGCATGTACTTCTCCAGCTGGTCGATGGGCATGGGGAAGTCAGGATGGTTGTTGTTGTAGAGGGCGACGTTACGGCAGGCCTGGTGCAGCATGGAGAAGAGCGAGCTCAAGGAGCGCAGCCGTGTGAAGTCCATGATGTGCTCCATCTTTGAGGCGTGCTCCAGCGCTTTGATGACCAGTCCGGTGGAGGTGAAATATGGCTGCAGGATTGCAGACGCGTCTCTCTGGATCTGTGGATCAAATACACGAGAGACACAGGAATGAAGGACAGGGAGAGATAAAGCTCTGGAACGGGATCTGAGCGGTTACGATCAAATCAATACTTGTAGCTCCTCGTTGCAATGTTTCTAATTTGACTCATATTTGATACACACATTTCTAACGCCTCTCAATGATCACATGACTCCTGCAGTTCTTCTGTCTCTGATTGATCGTTCAGACTCTTATCAAGGCTTTTAGTGTAAATGTACAAGCGTCCTCCTTCAGCTCATGCTTCATGATTTTAATCAAGCAAGCATGAGAACACCTGTGATATTAGTAATAATTCATCTGCACTGACGCAGGTTTACTTTATATCCATCATCATTTACCATAGATCATAGAACTAAGCATTTAAATATCATCCAAGACATATCATTGGCAGATACTGATATGTATATACATTTTATGTCAGTATCTGCTGTACTGTCTCATTGATTTACATTACAAGTATCAGAATGTCATAAATATCAGCACCATCGGTTTTCTCTTCATATCAGACTATATGAGCCATAAGGCTGATGTATCAAATATGACAGGTTTGCGTGGCATACCTGCAGCATAGGTGAGGCGGCCTCATCGCCCTCGTCCTCCGTGGCCTTCCTCATGCGCAGGGCTTCATCTTCACCCTCGTCCAGCGGGATACTCCGCAGGCGCGCCAAGAAGTTGTTGAAGATCATGTCTGTGCTGAGAACATCCTCGCTGAACCAGACCATCCCGCAGCGAGACACTGTGGCCAGCGTGGCGTACTTCAGGTCCTGCACCTCGAACATGATGCGCACCTGTGTGACAAGAGCATCATCATCATCAACACCATCATCAAACTACAGACTCACAGCAGAGCGGACACGGGTCGTACGTTAGGCGGCAGGCTGAGGCGCTCTCCGTTGGGAAGAGTCAGGAGTTTGTTGTCGTCCAGCACAGAGTTGAGATTCTCCACCCACTCAGGATCCACGTCACCGTCGAAGATGATCCACTGCCTCTTCTGCAGCTCTCCACGGACATTATCAATGATCCTGCACAGACACAGAATGTGATGAGATCAAGAGCTACAAGCATCAGAATCAGTGATGAGAGACGCTGCTCACTTTCTGAGCACGTGCGTGAAGAGCCCGTCGGTCCACTCGCGTGTGTTGGGGTCCAGTGTGCCATACAGGTGGTCTTTGCTGATGGCTTTGGGGTCGATGATGTGAGCCACGCCCTCCAAGCCCTCCAGCCGCTCCAGGGCTTTGAGCAGAACTCTCCAGGCCATCGTCTTCCCGCTGCCGGACGGCCCGACCATCATCAGCCCGTGATTGATCTGAGTAATCTGGTACAGCTGCAGGACCTGAGGAGCACCAGGAGGACGAAGGCTCGGTCAGTGTCATGGACTGACATTTGTAGTCATATACATGCGTTATAAACGTGACAAAAGTTTTAGGTGACAACCTATTTATGAATTTGTGAATGTGATCCCCGCTACGTTACGGTCGCGGCACATCTCCGATACGTTACGGGCGCGGCACATCTCAGTTACGTTACGGGCGCGGCAGATCTCCGTTACGTTACGGGCGCGGCAGATCTCAGATACGTTACGGGCGCAGGACATCTCAGTTACGTTACGGGCGCGGCACATCTCAGTTACGTTACGGGCGCGGCACATCTCAGTTACGTTACGGGTGCAGGACATCTCAGTTACGTTACGGGCGCGGCACATCTCCGATACGTTACGGGCGTGGCAGATCTGTTACGGGCGCGGCAGATCTCCGATACATTACGGGCACGGCACATCTCCGATACGTTACGGGCGCGGCACATCTCCGATACGTTGCGAGCACTGCGCATCTCCGATACGTTACGGGTGTGGCAGATCGGTTACGGGTGCAGCAGATCTCCGATATGTTACGGGCGTGGCAGATCTCTGATACGTTACGGGCACGGCGCATCTCCGATACGTTACGGGCGTGGCAGATCGGTTACGGGTGCAGCAGATCTCCGATATGTTACGGGCGTGGCAGATCTCCGATACGTTACGGGTATGGCGCATCGCCGATACGTTACGGGCGTGGCAGATCTGTTACGGGTGCAGCAGATCTCCGATACGTTACGGGCGTGGCACATCTCCGATACGTTACGAGCACGGCGCATCTCCGATACGTTATGGGCGTGGCAGATCTGTTACGGGTGCAGCAGATCTCCGATACGTTACGGGCGTGGCACATCTCCGATGCAGCGTTACGGGTATGGCGCATCTCCGATACGTTACGGGCGTGGCAGATCTGTTACGGGTGCAGCAGATCTCCGATACGTTACGGGCGTGGCACATCTCCGATACGTTACGGGCGTGGCAGATCTGTTACGGGTGCAGCAGATCTCCGATACGTTACGGGCGTGGCACATCTCCGATACGTTACGAGCACGGCGCATCTCCGATACGTTATGGGCGTGGCAGATCTGTTACGGGTGCAGCAGATCTCCGATACGTTACGGGCGTGGCACATCTCCGATACGTTACGAGCACGGCGCATCTCCGATACGTTACGGGTGCAGCAGATCTCCGATACGTTACGGGCACGGCACATCTCCGTAACGGGCATGGCCGCTGTCAAAGTATTAAAGCAGTTTTTCAGTGTCACTTTCAGAGACCTCGAGTGGGCATTTAAACCACCAAATATTGAAATCTGCGACATCAGTATAGTAAGATTGCACAATTTATCAACTTTATTACAACTAAAGTTGTTCAAGACTGAAGTTAGATGATTTTCCTTCTAACAGAACTGCTTGCTAAAATTCATCAACAAATATATCAAATATATAATCTAGGAGTTTCCCCCACAGTCAGGTGACCCGATTGACACTATCGTCCGCAGGTGTGAAACGCACTCGCAATCATGTCAGTTTTAGGCCTAAATGATCGCACAGTTTTCAGACAGTTTATGCAGTCCAAAGCACAGCCGTAGGTCAAAATGATCACATTATATTTTGTGTCAAAATTATTGCAATATCACTATTATTATTTTGACAGCTTGATCGTGGGATTATGATGAATATTCATGTTTTAACCAAGACTGTCCTATGAGACCCAATGCTCTTCTGTGAGTTGCACTGTATTATATAGCAATGTTTCGTTCTGTAACTGGCAGAGAGGAAGAGAAGATTGGTTCATGTGCGCTTCATCTAGGTTCTTCATTTTCTACAGTACATTGCAGACCTAAATGGACAACTTAAAAAGGGCTTTGTTCTTTTGGTAAAAACTTTATATTTTTTCATGGTAAGGATGACCTTTGCATGGAATTGCCCTGTTCCATCTATCTATCCATCTATCTATCCATCTATCTATCCATCTATCTATCACACTGGAGGAAGCACTGAGTTCAGGTCTTACCTTCTCCACCCACATGCTGCCCACATCATCTCCATCTCCGTACGTCAGGTACATCTCAGCACAGACCTTCTTCAGCTCCTCTCGCAACGCCGTCATCTCTCCTCGCATGTACTGGACGCCGGGGAATACGTCTGACAGCAGGCTGAAGAGCAGCGGGATGTCCTCGGCCACCAGCTTCGGCACCATGGTCTCACACACGCTCTGGATCAGGATCTGAGGAGCGAGCACATGAAGCCAGGTCAGAAACCACAGTGCTAATAAACAAGGCTCCGATTCACTCTTCGGCTCATCTGACCTCCTGCTCTGGAAGGTTCTCCGCGATCTCGTTCTCGTCCACGTCCTCACCACGCTCGCCCTTCTCTCGCTTGATCTTCTGGATGCGTTCCCGCTTTACGTTTCCAGCGCTGATCAGCACACTCTTGAGTGCTCGCAGACCAAAGTCATAGTGAGACTGGGACGACAGCTGCTCGTCACACAACCTGCAACGGGAGAGCAGAGCGAGGTTATGCTATGAGCTCACACGGGCAGAGAACACCTCGTCTGGATGGATCTGCGTACTTGAAGAACGGGACAATCTTCTTGGCGAGGATCTCGGCGGTGCGGAAGCCCTGCGAGTACAGCATGACCTGCGCGATGAGCTGCCGGTCGGGTTTGGTCATGGCCAGGCTCCTAAAGAGCTTCTTGAGGTTATCGGGCAGGTTGGAGCGCCCAGCGTATCCAGGGTTCATGGTGATGAAGATGGCCATGTCGGCGCTCACCTTCACCTGTTTGTTCAGCAGCTCTGTGGTGACGGGCACACCTGAACACAAGAGCACACGCTCATCACAGGGGTTCTGCGGTCTTATGAAGGTAGACCAATAAACTGAAGGAAACTCATCAATATGCATCTAAATGTAAAGGAGTCATATTAGTGACACCTCAATACAATTTCCAACAGATTTAACCAATTTAAGACCGGTGGAAACCCTGGAGCTCAGAGGAAATGTGGTTGTACGTACTGCGGTCTCTGTTGGGGTTGATGTGCTCCCTCAGCGCCACCTGGATGTACTGAACCTGCTGAGAGACCGCCGACAGCATGCGCTCCTCCAAACGGTTGAACTCGTCGAAGCAGCCCCACGCGCCCACCTGACACAGACCCACAAAGATGCGGCCCATCGCCTGGAAGACGAGACACAGTCAAACCCTGCCCAGTGTAATACTGCTATCGCGGTCACACCAATCGTACCTGGAAGTCGAAGGTCTCGTCGCAGTTGAATACCAGGACGAAGCGGCCCAGCTGGTGCCCGAGAGCTTTGACAGACTCTGTCTTTCCCGTTCCAGCAGGACCTGCAAAACAAGAGCGTCCGTCAGCACTGCACACTTCACATTCAACTGGACTCTAGTAGCAGCAGACACTGACCGAAGGGCGATCCTCCCAGACGGGCCTCCAGTGCCTGTGTCATGGTCAGGTAGCAGCGGTCGGTCAGCGGCGTCTGCACCAGCTTATCCTGCACTCCCAGGTACTCGAAGCCGTAGTTGAACTTGGCATTGGCCATCTGGATGGAGAGCTGCTGGAGGACGTCGGTCTGCTTGGGGTCGAAGTAGAAGCGCATCTGACTGAGCCACTCAAAGGATTTGGGGTTGTCGATCTTGTTCCTGATCAGAGCTCTGGACACATCTCTCTGGTGCACCAACTCCGTGATCTGGGGATAAAACACACATTTGTCTTTAGCGCCCATCAGCCTCACCTCACTAACGTCCTCACAGACACCGGTCATCTTTATGTTTGCCACTAGTTGAAATGAGGGACAATAAGGATGGGCGTCTCACCAGGTGCTCCAGTTTCCTCCTGCGCAGCGGGGGCTGCTCCATCAGGACGGTGTCAGCCAGCAGGTTGAGCGTCGCCTCCACGTTGGTCAGAACGGCCTGCAGCGGAGCCATGTTCCCGCCGCCGGCGATCGTGGTCAGGGCGTTCTCCACGTTCTCAGACCAGTCGATCTGGGTGGACAGAACCACCAGCTGGGCCTGAAAGCAGAGGAGACGGTTCAGCGATCACGTGCGTGTGTGCAGGCACTGCTGTATCTCAGAGGACGGCTCACCTGGTAGCGGTCGATCCACTGGAGGTAGGTGCTCAGGTCGATGCCCGTGCCCTTGTTGAAGGCGGCCACCTCGGTGACGGACTCAGCCAGCAGTTTGGCCAGCGTCACACGCATCTCGTGCTCCACCAGCGTCAGCCACTCGTTGATCTTCGGATGCTCCGTGATGGACACTGGCGTTTTATAGAACACCTGAACACAGCAGCACAACAAACCTTGAGCGGAGCTGATCTGAATGAGGAGCGGTGTCTGTCAGGACGCGTGCCGTACCTCCTCTCCCTCTCGGGACGAGATTCCCAGCACCTCTGTGTTGTCCTCGTTCAGAAGGATGCTTGAAACGCCAGCAAACATTTTCTTGAAGTGTTTCTGCAGTTTGGCCACATTCTTACTGTTACCAATGATCTCCAGCAAATCTTCATCACCAACAAAGTAGAACCTGCGGGAAACAGAAAGAGTCCGATGAGTCTTCAGCGTTTGACATGCGTGACCAGACGAACACTGAATCCTGGTCAACTAAACATGGCGAAATTAGGAATCGTTAATTCAAACGATACCAAACCCTACAACCAACATTATTTTTATTACGGCAACTAATAAAATCCACAATTTTGAAAGCAGTTTCTTCGTCACCTACTCATCAGTTAACGTTTCCTAGACATCACATTAACTAGTGTTCTGTGCCAAATGTCCTTTATAGTTATATTTGGTCAACCTTGTCCTGTTTTTTGTTTAGTCAGGTTTGGGTTGACTAGGAAAAAAAAAAATTAACGAAATGAACATCTTCCGTTTCCCTCGTGTCTACTGGCCTCCGGACAGCTGATATTGTGAATGTCTGACCTGGGGAAAGACGAGCGCTCTCTCTCCAGATATTCTCCCAGTGCTTTCTGGATCTTTCCCAGCAGATCTGCGAGTCTCTCCAGTGACCTCTGAACCCCCTGAATGTTCAGGACGTCCATGACCAGAGGAGACTTGGTCACCTTCTTCATCAGAGCCAGAAACTCTGTGCTGATGCTGTAAAAACAAAAAGGTCACATGTTCAATCCACAGCCTGAGACCTGCAGCACATTGGTTTAATGGATGGCGTGGGCCACTGACCTCTGGAAGCGCTGCGTCTCCACGGGAAGCAGGTGTTTGATGTCTGCGCTTCCTGTGAAGATGCCTTCCAGGTAAACCCATCGCCGCTGCACATCGATCCAGACGTCGAACAGCGCCATGATGCGGTTGAGTTTGTCCTCCCAGCTCAAAGCGTCTTCCTCGAACACCTGCGGAGAGACGGTGTAAACGGAGGAACTACGACTCAAACTCATGTGTGCGTTTCCGCTGTTACCTTGTAGTATGGTGAGAGTTTCATGGCAGACACGCTGTTGATGTGCTCCTTGACTCGGTTGAACAGATCGTCCCATCCCCGAATCAGACGACACTTGTTCTGATAGTTGACCAGATCGAGCTCGTACGAGTTCCACACCTCCCGAATCTGCAGGTGAAGGAAAGAGTGTTTGAACACAGGCTCATCCACAGAAGCGCAGCCGCACTGGAGCCGGTCTGACCTGTTTGAGGAACTCCTCGAGAGCCATCTCTCCCTGAGCCACCAGCAGTACGTCCTTCACCACCATCTCGTTCTTCTGCAGGTCTACGTCCCAGATCTGCCCCAGACTCAGCTCCGACAGAACCCAGTTGACATGCAGACGCTTCATGAGCTGCTTCCAGTGACGGTCCTTCAGCGCCTCTGACTTCAGCTCAATCACCAGCATGTTCACCTGAACAAGGGATAGGAGAAATTAAGCTTTTCCAAACTTTGTTACTGAAATTTGAAAGTAATGCAATATTGCAACATTACTTTGCCTAAAAAGTAACTGCTTGCTACCTTTTTATGAAGTAATTATATTGTAAGATTACTTTCACCAGCAGGGCTGGGAGAAATTAAGCTTTTCCAAACATTGAATGAACTGCTTCGTAATGGTTCATAGAGATCATCGCCCTCGAACCACTGAAATTGTCTAAACGTTTTGAAACCGTAATGACGTAACAAAGCCTAGTTTACTGAAATCACATGACTGACGGTTTGATACACGCTCCAAATCACTGGTTCAAAACAAATGATTTCCAAGGTTTGACGAAGCAGTGTTTCATCACTAGTATGAGCAGGTCTTAGCCTTCATGCAGGACCGGCTCACCTTCATGTATCCTTTGAGCAGCCGCTGCACAAACTCGTACGAGGCGTACTGCCGCAGACGAGCGGGGAAGTTCTTCAGCTGGTTGAGGAGGCCGTCCAAATTCTGCCGCAGCTGTACGGAACGAGAACATGGAGTCAGTGAAGCAAACCATCGGCTGCGCGTCAAACGAGGCAGCAGGGGCGTCGCTCTTGCTCACCTTGCGCGGCTGCACCGAGACCCACGGCTGCTCCTTCATCTGATCGATCTGCTCCCAGACCTTCGAGAGCTCGGACCAAACGCCCTTCAGATCCTGCAGCTCCTCCAGAGCCACCTGACAAAGCAGCAAACACACGTTAACCAGAGCAGAGCTCATACAAAAACTCACCCACAGACCAGAAGAGATTGCTGAATAAAGACGTTATTTGTGTTTGTTTTTGCGCACTAAAGTATCCTCGTGGCTTCAAAACATTAAGGGTGTTACGGTGGTAACTATTGTCATAATGTCTTCTCTTCCTTTCTGGCCCTTGAAAGTGTTCATGACATTGCTGTCTATGGAGGGGTCAGAGAGCTCTCGGATCATCAGAAATATCTTCATCTGTGTCTGAAGATGAGCGAAGGGCTGACGGGTTTGAGTCGACATGAGGAATTAATGACAGGATTCACACTATGCCTTTAAGCTAATTGCAAAAGATAAATGTGACACTACAGGAAAAAACATGCATGGGCCATTTTCTTTCAGACTAGTGGAAAGAAAGCAAGCGTTTATTTTATTGTCCAGTGCCGCACCTGAACGCGCTCCTCGCTGCTGCTCAGCAGGCCCGTGTCCGTCAGCTCCAGCGCCTCTTTGGCCTTTGCACATTTCTCCCGGTCATCTTTCAGACGGCCAAATTTGCCCTCGTAGATGGTGAGCGACTGCAGCGCCTCCTCTGGACGCAGACTGCCCTGCAGCGACAACAAGCAGACAGACACTCAGTGGAGACCTGAACTCAAGTCCCACTGCCCGGAGACGCTTTCCCAACTGACACGTACCGCTACTGGTTTGGTCTTCTCCCAGTCGGAGAGCAGATCGGTGGTGCGGTTCTCCACCGCGCGGTCCTCTTGCACAATCTTCATCTGGAGGTTGGCGACCTGCTGCTGAATGGCCGTGTCTTTGCGCTTCATGATGTCACTGAAGGCGCCCCACTCCCCCTCGATGTTATCGATGTACAGCCACGAGGGCGGGAACTGGAAGCGCTGCTTCTCCAGCAGACGCTGGCCGTTGCGGAACAGCTGCACGGGACGAGAGACTTTAATAACAGCTTCGACTACAAAATGGTGTGTAAGAATCTAAACCCGGTCAGTGTACTCACATCCACTTGTTTCTCGAACTGCTTGATCTTGCGTTTGAGCGTCTGCACGTAGGTGATGAAGGTCACGGCGTCAGAAGTGCTGGCCGTGTCCACCGAATGCTGCTCCAGTTCTTGACGAGACTGAAGGACCGTAGAAGAGTTCAGTTAAACTCACTTGAGCACATAAACATGACACGGTTCCCACCAGCGAGAGCTCAAACCCACCTTAGAGATCTGAGAGTGGAAGTCCTGCATGTTGTTTCCCAGCATCTGTCCGAACTTACTGAGCACCTCCTTATGCCACGAGTCGTACTTCAGATTCACCTTGGACTGAACCTAAATCACACGTTAAACACTTTTAGGGAGTAACACAAAGCTGTAACATTACTTTTCTTCATAAAGTTACTAATTACATTACTTTTTAACAATATTGTAACGCATCACTGACCTTGCCATAGTCTATGATGACTGGTCCGAACTCCTTCCTAGTCTCGGCGTTGTCAAACGTGCCTCGTGCTTTGCGGATCTGCACCAGCAGCGCCTGCCACTTGTTGAGATCTTCTCCCAGACGGTTGTAGATGTTCTCGGGCTGCATGTCCCACAGACACTGGTACTGCAGCCACACCTGACGGATCAAACGCAGTCAGGCCGATGTTCACATGTGAATACAGCACGCTCGCTCACTCAAAGGGAAGACGCTACCTTGACATACTGCTCCACCTCGGAGACGTTCTCCTTCACAGCATTGTAAGCTTCTTCCAGTGCAGATGGACCGTCGGGCATTCTGGTCAGAGCGTTCCGATAGAACTTCTCCTCTTCGGATAGCTCGTAGTGAACGCCGACCTGTTTAAAGAGCACACGTTAAGGCAGGTGCGGGAAACTGAAAGCGGATGCAGAGCAAAGCAAACACACACCTGATATCTCTGACTCTGGATTCTGGGCAGAGACAGAATGACCATCTTCCAAGCAAACATTTCCTGGTAAAGCCTGTAGCGGCAATCTTCAATCGGCGGGTTGAGATAGATGACCTGGTTTGTGATCCTCAATTCATGGATGACATTCTGTTCGGACAAAGAGAACAGTTCAGCGTGACGTTGGATCTGGATCTGACTGCGCTGACACTATTAGATGAGAATAAACTGATCTGTAACATTACTTTCAACGTAATTCTGCATAAATGAATTGATCTGAATAATGACACTGTGTTTGTAGAGTCTGCATCACTGCTTCTGTTATTGTCCTGTAATCACTGAGAAGCTGCTTTGAGACGATCTGTATTGTTTAAAGCGCTGGAGGAAGAAAGCGGACTTGACTAGATGAGCTCAAAACTCCACAACAGCATCTTGCCTTAATCTTGGGATCTCCTCCAGGCTTGTGACTAACTTGAGGAGCCTCAGTGTCCATGTCCACATCAGCCTTGTCCTCCATCTGTCCCCGGAGAACCTGCGTCCAGGCTTTGAGTCCCGCCTGCAGGCGCACCCCAAGGATCCGCTCGATCTACGGAGGAAACACGCTTGCATTAGAGCGCATCCGACCCTGTGGACAGACGTGTCCTCTGACGTCCAGAAGAACTCACCTCAATGTCCAGTTTATTGACCCAGATGGGCAGATTGGAGTATGAGTGCAGGTTAAGGTCATCAACAGCCTTCTGGATGCGGTTGAGGATCTCCGTGAACATCTTATGCTCGTACATGCAGGTTTCAAGCGAACGCACCTCCAAATCAATCTTCTCCTCGATCAGAAGAAGATCGTCCACCTGAGAGTGAAACACCCACAAATCAACACACCATTCACATCTCTTTTCATCCTGACTGTAAATGCAACAACCGAGGTAAGGACACACACCACTGAACTTATGTTTTTACAATGAAAGATTCTGATTCGCTGAGATCAATTATTCATTATCAAACATTCTGCTCCTGGACACAGACTTGGACGAACTTTTTCTTGGCCTTAATGAGATGAAGAGATGAGAAAACTTCAGTGCGTAAAAACACACAAATAACCACTTTATTCAGCAATCTCTTCTCGTCTGTGTCAGTCTCTTACACTGTTGGAATTGGTCAGCTCCTGCATCACATGATCAGCGTTGGCCAATGGTGAGCCGGTGTTCTGGCGTAGAACTCTGTGTCTGTCTCTGTTGGCATAGAGCTTCAGACGAGAAGAGACTGCTGAATAAAGTGGTTATTTGTGTGTGTGTGCACACTAAAGTATCCTCATCTCTTCATCACATTAAGGCTGAACCGCTGGAGTCACATGGGCTACTGTAACGATGTCTTCTCTTCCTTTCTGGCCCTTGAAAGTGTTCATTACATTGCTGTCTATGGAGGGGTCAGAGAGCTCTCGGATCATCAGAAATATCTTCATCTGTGTCTGAAGATGAGCGAAGGGCTGACGGGTTTGAGACGACATGAGGAATTAATTGACAGGATTCACACTTTTGGGTGAACTGTGCCTTTAAGCTAATTGCACATCATGTGTGACAATCTATATAAACTTGGAAGAGATCTTTACCATCATTTTGATGAATATTAGTCAAAAATGTAAGTAATAAAGAACAAGCGTGTGTGTCCAAACGTCTG
Organism: Paracanthobrama guichenoti; assembly: GCA_018749465.1. Classification (NCBI taxonomy): domain Eukaryota; kingdom Metazoa; phylum Chordata; class Actinopteri; order Cypriniformes; family Gobionidae; genus Paracanthobrama; species Paracanthobrama guichenoti. The sequence goes on along the minus strand of CM031959.1, from coordinate 43,603,227 downwards.
ATTGGTGCTCTAGTTTTCCTGGTCTCAGGTTGTCGACCTTTTCTTGGAAGTTGAAAACTGTCTCCGCCAGACGCTGGACGTAGGGGTCGAGTTTGTAGGACTCCCAGACCAGAGAGATGCCCTCGGTGACGAGCGCCTGCACCTCCTTCTTCAGACCGGCTACCAGCAGCGAGATGGACGTCCTCTCTTCCACCTTCTCGCAGGTGCGCTCATACGTGCGGACGCTCTCGATGAGCGAGATGGCGAACGGGTAGAGCTGATTGGCCTGATGGGCTTTGTTGACGATGGCCAGCGGCACACGGAAGCTCAGCCACTTCAGGTTGCGCACCTCCTTGGAGAGAGTTATGATCTCCGGCAGGAAGTTGACCTTGAGCTTCAGCACGGTGCCGGTGCGACCGCGGGCACGCGTGTTCTCGATGGTGAAGATGCGGCCAGACACGCCCAGATTGCGCTGCTGCACCTTGCGGGCCCAGTCGTCGAAGATCTCCTGCGTGTTGAGCTTGGCGCGGAAGCTGTCGCCGTCCTGCTTGAGCTTCAGACCCTCCACGTGGTTTTCCCAGCCCTTCCCGAGAACGTCTTCCACGCGCTTCATGTAGGCCGTCAGCTGCCGGTCGATCTGCTTGGCCCAGATGATGGAGCCCGAGACCGGTGGGAGGTCGCGCACGTGGCTCATCTTGCAGGACTGGCTCTGAGGGTACTGCACCTTGAACTTGTCGTGCAGAGACTCGATGTCGTCTTTGACCCGCTGTATGAGCTGCGTCTGGTACTCGCGGATGGCCCCGCGGATGTGCGGCCGCACGAACAGGGCATTGAAGCGAGAGAATATGCGGAACATCTCGTTGGCGTTCTTGGCGGTGCCCAACTGGTCACGCAGGCGAGCCGTGATGCGCGTCTCCACGCGGTCGATGCGCTCATCGTAGCGCTTCATGGCCGCTTCCCAGGCCTCCATTCCCTCCTTAGACACGTCCAGCCCGTCAACTTCCTTCACGTTTTCATAGGCCAGATTGACTTCCTCGATGGCGTTGGCATCCGCAGCGTCGAACAGAACCTCGGCCACCTTCAAATCCGCCGGCTCTGTGGTCTCACCCTGAGCATGCTGGGACACGGCAGACACCTGCAAAGTCAAGATCAGACAAAGTCATGTTCTGCGTCTTATATGCAAAAAACGGTAATAGAGTAGCATGCCAAAATACACTGCATAATAAAAACAGTTCTCCTCTGAGATTCTGTAGTGTGCACTTTACCATCCCATGAGGCCACAGGAGAGGGTTTATGAATGGCCAAAATGCATCCCTATTTTTTACGTCACATTATTCACTTTATACATCTGAACTTACGGACCTTATGGAATCCAAACATCGGTATAATGACACTAATATAATAAATGTTGGTGATCAGTCCCAACACCAGATCATCACCTGAGGTCGGAGTACGCGCACGATGACGGCCCGGAGCTGCTCGTGCTGCCGTCTGAACCGCCGCATGTGGTCCAAGCGGGCCTGAAGCTTCCGGTGCGCCGGACTCAGACGCCACACCATCTTCAGATTCTCCTCCCGCTTCCTCTTCACGATGTCCCTCAGGAGCACCTGCAGCTTCTCGTACTCGTCCTCCCACGTCTGGAAGACCTCGAAACACGCCACCATGACCTGCAGAGGAAGGAGAGCGTGAGCGGAGGAGAGCCGCAGGAGGGATGAGCACAGCTCAAGCGAGAGGATGTACCTTCTCAAACTCCTCGTAGGCCACGTGCATGAGCTTGCGCGTGCCCAGGACTTTGAGCAGCTGAGAGCTTAGGTCTCTGGAAATGGCCTCCACCAGTCGCAGCGCGCGCTGGATGGGGTATTTGGTGTTTCGGATCTTGCGGAGATGAGTGAAGATGGCCACCAGTGCCTGCCGGATCTTGTCGAGTTCTGTGGCCGACAGCAGATCGTTCAGGGGGAAGTCCTTCATCAGGGGGTTGTAGTCATTCACCGTCTCCACAGCCTGCTTTAGCCCTGAGAGAAACACACACACCACGTCAGAGGAGAGAGCGTCACGGGACAGCACAGATCCGTCACGCACAGATGCCTCACCTGTGTCAGTGTCGAAGCTGACGGTGGCGTGGAAGCGCTTGCCGTGCTTGAGGATGTCCAGCGTGAGCAGGACCTCCGGACTCTCCCTCTTCTCCTGAATGCGGTTGAGGGCGCGCTCGAGGTTCAGCCAGAAGCTGATCTCCTGCAGGGCGGTTCCTGAGGCCGGGTCTCGGTCCAGTTTAGTCACCTGCAAAGACACACAGCACAAACCTCAAACAACGGCAGAAAACATCACAGGTGAGCTCATCATGACCAGGGCTGTGACACGCATTCAAAGGGTCATTCACACAAACATTACTCACTCATGTCATTGCAAACTTTCCTCTTTGAAACACAAATGAAGATTTTAATGAAATCTGAGAGATTTTGAAAGACTGGTAAAGGGAAGACTGGTAAAATTTATTTGGTAAAGGGAAGTGCAAGGACACACGAGAACCAATGAGGTTCATTCTTTTACTTTTGAGCTTTGTTCTTTTGTACGGCTGAGCTTCTGTTCACATCACTCTAGTGTTGTGAGAAGTACCGACCGCAATACCAAATCGGTACTGAAATTTGAGCACTGTTGAGCTGGAATCGTAAAGACCTCTGACTGGTCTTAATTTTTTTTTATTGAAATACATTTTACACATTCCCCTCACGTTCACACACTGAACCGTGAGCTAGCTGGCGATGGTACAGTAACGCTGAAGAGCACCTTCTGTATCTCTCGGATCCAGCGGTTCACGCCAGACTGCAGCTGGTTCAGGAAGCTCGGGTCCTCCACCTTATCCCCGAAGTCCGTGACCTTGGGCTTCTCTCCGCGCTCGTAGCACTGCTTGGCCACGTTGGTGATGATGGGGTGGATGAGCAGGCTGATCTCGGGGATCTCGATGTTCTGCTGCAGGTGCAGTAAGCCCATCTCCAGCTCCGCGATCTTCTTCTCCACCGAAGGAGCCATCTTATCCCCGTCCCTAAACAACAGACACTGCATCACACCTGTCCTTTCATTGTAAACCCTCTTTAAAAGCACAGTATGTAATTACTCGACACAAAGGCGTGTCTTGACTCTTGAGTGGGCGGAGCTTTTATTCTGCCGCGAGCGCTTCCTCTTCCTCCGCTCATGCGTGTGTGTGTTTGATCATATCACACACATGTGAGTGTGTTAGTGATGTTATAATGCTACTCGGCGCTACTACGAGACACTTGTTCACACTGCAGTGAGCGAGATCATATCAGGCATGGTAAAACATGTGCGGTAAATCAACAACACCAGATTTACACAATCAGACTAACTGTGTTGAGCTGGAGAACAATCATTAGTTTCTGTCCATCAGTGATCCAAACAGTGTCTAATAAAACACATCAGATATTAAAGCGGCTTTGTGTTGCCATGGTTACTACACAATCACACCGGAGGGTTATCGCTTATTTCTCTGGATTTAAACATTCTTGGAAGCATTTGGGATAATGTACACAAGCCAACGAAATATATATATATATATAAAACACTGTTCTAGTGGCTTCTGGATATTAGAACCCTAAAATCTTACATACTGTGCCTTTAAGAGCGATGCATTACCTGTCGGCTTTGCCAGACTCTCGGATGTAGGACTTGAAGTACGGAGCGACGGCATTGCTGATGAAGGAGTGCAGGGTCTCGTACGGGGAGTCCTCGCTGAGCGTCAGCACTCGCACCTGAGTGGAGATGGGTTTGTCCGCGTCGATGACGCCCGTCCGCTTGATCAAGGCCAGGCTGAGAGAGAAGAGCACATGTCAGCCCTTTCACACACATCAGGACCATCACACCTGAACACACTCGTCACCTGTTTGACTTCAGCCCGTAGTGGATGTCGATGCTGACACTGTAGGAAATGCACTCGCGCTCCTCCTCGCCTTCATCGCCAACATCCTCTGTGTTCAACGAGAAGAAACAAGCCAGTGTTCGTGAGGCATGTGACATGAGAACCAGACATGTGACGGTGAGGTGGTGTGTTATCGCCTGGAGTCTGTGACAGAACTACAGCTAAACACACACTCACGCTCTCACTCTCTCACACACACACACACACACACACACACACACACTCACACACACACACACGCTCTCAGACACACTCACGCTCTCAGACACACTCACGCACACGCTCGCTCACACACGCTCACACACGCTCACACACGCTCACACACGCTCACACGCGCGCCACACGCCACACACGCGCACGCACGCCACGCTCACACACGCCACACACGCCACACGCCACGCTCACGCCACGCCACACACCCACGCTCACACACGCTCACACACGCCACACACGCCACACACACACACGCTCACACACGCTCACACACGCTCACACACGCTCACACACGCTCACACACGCTCACACACGCTCACACACGCTCACACACGCTCACACACGCTCACACACGCTCACACACACTCACACACACTCACACACACTCACACACACTCACGCTCACACACACTCACGCTCACATCCCCGACATCACATAAGGGTTAACATTAGAAACGCTTTGAGTAGGGCTCCAGACGAACATCTGAGCGCAGCGGCGCCTGATCTGGATAATTAACCATAAAGTTAATGTAATCATAAAATCATATTGTTTTGCGTTGAGTTGTTAATAAGTGCAGCTCCTAAGAACATGACATGTTTGTTTAGTGGAGATTTAACAGTGAAGAGTTGATCTGCAGGTAAAATGCTCTTATTAACTGCAGTAATGTGCAGAAACTCATTTTATAGGGAATGTAAATCTTCTGCTCTTATTAATGTGCCGCTGTTCTTCTGTAGTCTCGCACTGAACTGACCGCCGTCTCCAACCGCGCGTCACTCCCGGATAACTGACAATGGGCAAAGAGGCGGGCGTGGGTGGAGCTGAGGTGATGACTAACAGACAGCAGACAAACAGCAATCCACCGGTCACACAAAGTGGCCACGCCCTTAATTATGCAGAACTACAGTCGTCATGAAGGGCAAAATTAGCCGTATAGACTGAAAGCACAGTTTGTCCCGGACTGTAAACGTGTTTCTCTGCTGTGGAGTTGGGCATTTTAACATGGAGCTCAGTGAGATTCTGCTCCCTTCTGGAGCCGGTCTCTAGTGGCCAGAGGTTAAGTCACTTCCTGTTGGATTCAAGCGAGACAGGGAGGAGCCATTTGGTAAGCACGAGTAGTATTCACCAATAAGATGCGCAAGATGGCGCCTTTTGATTGGTTACTACGTCCATCAATCAAACCTATACTGGCTAGGTATTGGCTGGCTTTATCCAATGAAAACCTTTGTGCTTTGATTGACAGCTCGCGGAGCCTGTAATGCCATCTACTGGCTATAGTGGGCACGTCATGCGCTTGGGTTCGACTAATCATCTCATTAAAACTGGAAGTGCCCGCGGATGAACCCCGACATGAATATCCGTTTCTCCCACAATCCCACAATTATTTTACTAGCGCACTTTGGAGGTCAGGCCGTTTTATTGACATCTTTCTTCTGAAAGACGATCGGCTCATGGGCGCAAAGAGTTAGATTAAAATCATAACTAGCTAAGCTTATTGTGATTATTGGATGGCAGGAGCTACAGATCAACTGAAGAATCCGTTCCTGAGGGTTAATCGATACCGGTTCCTCAAAACAAGACCGGAACAAAAGCGAGGGACATCTCAGTGACGTCACTGACCGCGCGGTGACGTCACTGACCGCGCGGTGACGTCACTGACCGAGCGGTGACGTCACTGAGCTGCAGTGCAGCAGACACGCCCTGAACGCGCATCGATCGCTTATTGTTGACATTTAACGGGCTCGGTCTCTTTACACACGGGTATCAGCCATCACTCACCGCACAAACACACAGCGCGGGATAACGCGTGTCCGTGATTTAAGTGACCTTTAACCTTTTAGCGCGCTCCGCTCCACCAGGATGGAGTGAATCTGAGGATCCGCCAGGAACTTTCTCATCTGCTCCAGCGCGCTCTTCTCCTCCAGCGCGCTCTCGAGAGACGCGGGCGCGTCGCCGCCATCTTCCAGCAGCAGCGGCACGAGCTTGCGGATGTGTTTCTGCAGCACCGACGCGTCCGCCACCGTCTGCACGGCCGCGGAAACCTCCATCCCGCCGCCGCTGTCTTCTCCTCCGCCACTGTCAGACATTTCCCGACACAATGAACCGCGATGAGCCGATGATTGAGCTGTGAGAGAGATCGCGCTGTCTCACGGACTCTGGCACATCACCGGAATGACCAGCGCCCAGCGCGTCGCGAAACTTTATTGTTTCGCGGGCGTCTGTGATATGTAGTTTTTCCACCAGAGGAGCGTATGAGAGAACGTGACGCTTGAACTACATTACCCAGAAAGCCGAAAAGCGTCACACGCGCTAGCGTCATCGCGTGAATCACACCCAATTACATGAGATATTAAAGAAAATAATAATAATATAAACACGCATATATGGAAATAATAATTAATAATAATCCTTATAATTTTGTAGACTGCTTGAAACAATAAAATTTAGTTTTTACATTAAGTTGTATCGACTTTTCGCTCACTTACTAAATAGCGTGACTACTAACCCTGAGCAATAACTGAACCGTAAACTAATGTCTGCCCTGGGCGGTAACCGGTGTCACGTGACCGGCACCTGCCCGTCAGCGAGTGCGCGCGCGCGTGTTCCTGTCAGTCCCGAGAGCGCGCGACGATGCCGCGCAGGTCCAGGAGCGAGCAGGTGAGGAGTTCCGCTCATCCATCCTTCCCTTTCTCTTATC
>CM031959.1:43586408-43588908 GCA_018749465.1 Paracanthobrama guichenoti | reverse complement strand
CTCTTCAGTTTGCCTATCGTCCCAATAGATCGACTGAAGATGCCATCTCTCATGTCCTCCACTCCTCCCTCACTCACATCGACAGCAAAAGTGGGAACTACGTAAGGCTGCTATTTATTGACTATAGCTCAGCCTTTAACACCATAGTTCCCACCAAGCTAACCTCCAAACTCCTGGATCTCGGCCTGAATCCTTCTCTCTGCCACTGGATTGAGGACTTCCTCACTGGCAGGCCTCAGGTGGTGAGAATAGGCCAGTCCACCTCCTCCTCCATCACCCTGAGTGTGGGAGCTCCACAGGGCTGTGTCCTGAGCCCCCTGCTCTACTCGCTCTACACGCATGACTGTTTGTCCACACACAGCTCCACCTCTATCATCAAATTTGCTGATGATACTGTTGTCCTGGGCCTCATTTCCAACAACAATGAGACGGCATACTTGGACGAGGTGGAGCATCTAACATCATGGTGCCAGGACAACTGTCTCTCTCTGAATGTTGGCAAGACCAAAGAAATGATTGTGGACTTCAGGAAGAGACAGCAACGGACATACTCCCCTCATGATCAGCGGGTCACCAGTAGAGAGAGTGAGCAGCTTCAAGTACCTGGGAGTAAACATCTCCGAGGACCTGACCTGGACTGCTCACATTCAGACACAGGTGAAAAAGCCAGGCAAAGACTGTACCACCTGCGCCAGCTGAGGAAATTCAGGTTTCACCAGCTATCCTGAAAACTTTCTATTTAGGGGCGATAGAAAGTGTTTTAACTCAGTGCATCACAGCGTGGTATGGGAACAGCACCAGTCATGACCGCAAAGCCCTGCAAAGAGTTGTGCGCTTATCCGAGCGTATCTCAGGGTCAGCTCTCCCGCCTCTGCAGGACGCCTACACCAAACGCTGCAAAGGTAGAGCTACCAAGATCATCAAGGACTCTAATCACCCTGCAAACCCTCATTTCACGCTGCTGCCATCTGGTAGCGCTCCAAGCCTGATGGCCAAAACTGAGAGACTCAGGAGGAGCTTCTTCCCCAGGCCATCAGACTCCTGAACTCAGTCACTTAACATCACGTGACTTCACTTCAGGATAAACATCGATACACTGACATTGCACTGCACTTTCTGTTCTCGTTGTTACTGTGTAACAACCTGTCATAAACCTGTTTGCACATTATACTCTTATACATTTGTTAACCACATATTTATAAGTCTACAGTTTACTCACTGCAAAGTCTACTTCAATTATTTTATTCCACTTTATCCTTATTTGTTACCTTTTTTTTCTCTTGACTTGATTATTTATAATTCTACAGATATAGACATATATATATATATATATATAGAGAGTTTTTTTTTTTTTTTTTTTTTATATCCTATTTCTATTATAATGTCTTCCTTGTGTTTTTAACTGTGAATTTGCACTGTCCATGGAGCGGACCTGTTTACATTTCACTGCCGGTTGTATATTCTGTATATAACTGTGTATGTGACAAATAAAACTCTTGAATCTTGAATCTCTTGAATCTTGAATCTTGAAAGGTCTGGGCTCTGGCTGGGCCACTCACGGACATTCCCAGAGTTGTCCCGTAGCCACTGCTGTGCTATCTTGGCTGTGTGCTTAGGGTCGTTGTCCTGTTGGGAGAGGAACCTTCGTCCCAGTCTGAGGTCCAGAGCGATCTGGAGCAGCTTTTCATCAAGGATACACTGACATTGCACTGCACTTTCTGTTCTCGTTGTTACTGTGTAACAACCTGTTATAAACCTGTTTGCACATTATACTCTTATACATTTGTTAACCACATATTTATAAGTCTACAGTTTACTCACTGCACAGTTTACTTCAATTATTTTATTCCACTTATTTATTTATTTATTTTTCTACTTGATTTTGTTAATAATTCTACAGATATATATATATATATATATAGTACTTTTTTATCCTATTTCTATTATAATTTCCTCCTTGTGTTTTTAACTGTGAATTTGCACTGTCCATGGAGCGGACCTGTTCACATTTCACTGCCGGTTGTATATTCTGTATATAACTGTGTGTGTGACAAATAAAACTCTTGAATCTTGAGGATTCATCTTTCCCTCGATCCTGACTAGTCTCCCAGTTCCTGCCACTGAAACACATCCCCCACAGCATGATGCTGCCACCACCATGCTTCACTGTAGGGATGGGATTGGCCAGGGGATGAGCGGTGCCTGTTTCCTCCATTCAGGCCAAAGAGTTCAATCTGTGTTTCCTCAGACCAGAGACCAGTGTTCCTCATGGGTTAGTTGGGCAAACTCCAGACGGGCTGTCATGTGCCTTTCCCTGAGGAGTGGCTTCCGTCTCCCACACAGGCCTGATTGGTGGAGAGCTGCAGAGATGGCTGTTCTTCTGGAAGGTTCTCCTCTCTCCGCAGGGAACTGCTGGAGCTCTGTCAGAGTGACCATCGGGTTCTCGTCACCTCCCTGACTAAGGCCCTTCTTCCCCGATTGCTCCGTTTGGCCAGCGGCA
>CM031959.1:43526408-43578908 GCA_018749465.1 Paracanthobrama guichenoti | reverse complement strand
AAGCGTGTGTGTGTGTGTGTGTGTGTGTGTGTGTGTGTGTGTGTGTGTGTGTGTGTGTGTGTGTGTGTTTAAAGTGTATGTGAAGTTTCAGCTCAAAATACCCCACAGATCACTTTTTACAGCATGTTAAAATTGTCACTTTTTGAGGGTGAGCAAAAACACTGTTCAGCCTTTTATGATCAAACTGGAGTCGGACAATGATGGAGAGACTCAAGAAGAAGAGACAACATGTAGAATGAGACAGGACGTTTCTGAAGGGATAGAGGATGAGTTTATGAGTTAATGATCTTTAGTCATTGATTAGCATATTCTGTATGAATATCTGCTGATGAAGAGAGAACAGGGATAGTTTAGTTTAATTACGGTTATAACTTATGATGTCATCTTGCTTTATGACATGCTATTGCGTTTGTGTTCGTACTGGATCAATAAATGTGAAAGACGGACGACAGCTTGAGCGACTCCCAAATGTGCTCGCCTACAACAACTCTTCCTCTCCTCAACATGTTCCCGGGGGCGGGGTTATGTAAATGTTAGGGTTAGTGATGTCACTAACTCGTTGTAGTCCTTAAAGAGATTTCTGTAGAAGAAAATATCTCCCTTTGCTTTGAGCTTTGAGCGTCGTAACTTTGCAGATGTTGTGTCTGCTCAAACAGCGACACTACACACTCACTAAAGATAAACGCGTCAAATCATGATCAACCACACCTTTAACAGATGAAGTATTTGTCACAGTGTGTAAACGTAGTCCTCGTCTGCGATGTGGCCAACAATTACAAATATAGTGTGAGATTGATTTAAAGGTCTAGTACAGGTCTAGTCTAGTTCTTATTAAATGTTTTATTGGATATGAATTATTCAGTGAGTTAATAAAGACGTTCTTGCCCACAGTAATGAGAGATAGAGCTGTCAGGCCTGACATTCAGACTTCTGTCAGTCATCTTTACTAACATCTACTGAGGCGACGGATACGCTGCTGATGATCATCAAGGGCGGTGTGGAGTCAAACCATCAGACGACCATCATACTTTAATATTTCATGCCCAGATGTCGATGGAAAGTCCACAATGTCATTAGGGTCATTCCGTGTCAACTCAACCACAGCTCCCCGGCTCAAATTTAAGATTTTGTTAATATTTTCTCTGTAGAAAGACAAAGATAAATAGTGAAGAAAGGCAGAATATGAAATGTCACAGGTGTATATTGCCGGAGTAATCTCTGTTTTGTAGAGGAGGCTCAATGACAGTTTCCACCTGAGATCTGGAGCCAAACTTCAGGGCTGTAAACATGACTTTAGAAAGATGGCAGCATCATTATTTTATTCTCACACAGAGATTGGCAGATCTATTAGTGAAATCTGTTGACTTTATCAATCTGTGTGTCATTATATGCCAACGGTGAGCGCTCAAACATGGGGAATAAGCACTTCTTGTGTTTCTTTGCCTCAAGTTTGCATGCCTGTAACTCCAGAAGTATTAAAGATATCTCAATATCCTTCTAGATTCTGATTCTTAACAAACTTTCTTCTTGGTTTCTTCATTTTAAAGGCCGCCGATGGTTCAGTCCCAGAGATATGGAGATCTTAATGCGGCTCCAGGAGTAAACTGGTCAATTGGACACATTTCCAGTGGCCAATGTTTGTTAAGAACTATTTATAGAAAGCACTTTGGTCCATTCTAATGGTTTTGAAAGTTCTTTATAAATAAAAGTTGAGTTGAGTAAGAATCAGAATCTAGAAGGATATTGAGATATCTTTAATACTTCTGGAGTTACAGGCATGCAAACTTGAGGCAAAGAAACACAAGAAGTGCTTATTCCCATGTTTGAGCGCCACCGCTTGGCATATAATGACACACAGATTGATAAAGTCAACAGATTTCACTAATAGATCTGCCAGTCTCTGTGTGAGAATAAAATAATGATGCTGCCATCTTTCTAAAGTCATGTTTACAGCCCTGAAGTTTGGCTCCAGATCTCAGGTGGAAACTGTCATTGAGCCTCCTCTACAAAACAGAGATTACTCCGGCAATATACACCTGTGACATTTCATATTCTGCCTTTCTTCACTATTTATCTTTGTCTTTCTACAGAGAAAATATTAATAAAATCAAAATTTTGAGCTGGGGAAGTTTCTGAAATTTGGTTAATATGACATGGAATGACCCCATAAAGACGTCTCTGTGTTAATGGTGTCAGTCTGCCGCCTCTCCTCCGTTCTCATCAGCAGGTGAAACACCTCGAGCCGTTTCTCTCACGCTGGCGTGTGTGATGTTGAAGTGTTACGCTCATAAACACGTGCTGCGGGACTCATGATGGCGTGTGTTTGTGTTGTAGTTTGCCATCAACATGTTCAGGACTCTGCCGCCTTCGTCCAACCCGACGGGAGCAGAGTTTGACCCCGAGGAGGACGAACCCACTCTAGAAGCAGCGTGGCCTCATCTACAGGTGCTGACGACATCATCTACATCAGTCACATGACTCTGGTAGCGTTCACACCATGACCAACCAGAGCGCATTCGATTCACACCAATGGAAGAGCGCGTTGCTATCAGTGGTGCCTGGTTGGGTCACGATGTGACCGACAGTATCTGAATAAAGAGAACATTTGACCCTTGACCTGTTGCTCATTACAGCATCTCTCTGTTTCTTGAAGCTGGTGTACGAGTTTTTCCTGCGGTTTTTAGAGTCGCCCGATTTTCAGCCTAATGTTGCGAAGAAGTACATTGACCAGAAATTTGTGATGCAGGTAAAGATTTTTATTCTCACTAAATTTACATTAACGATCAATGATCAGTCTGGAATCCTTAGGATTTATTAATGTTTCTGAAAGAGTCTCTTCTGCTCAACAAGGCTGCATTTAGATCAGAAATACAGCAAAACAGTGAAATATTGTTCCAGTGTAAAACAGCTGTTCTCTGTGTGAATATACAATGATCAGGCATAACATTATGAGCACCTTCCTAATATAGTGTTGGTCCCCTGACCCGTCGAGGCATGGACTGAAGGTGTGCTGTGGTATCTGGCACCAAGATGTTAGCAGCAGATCCTTTAAGTCCTGTAAGTTGCGAGGTGGGGCCTCCATGGAGCAGACTTGTTTGTTCAGCACATCCCACAGATGCTCGATTGGATTGAGATCTGGGGAATTTGGAGGCCAAGTCAACACCTCAAACTCGTTGTTGTGCTCCTCAAACCATTCCTGAAGCATTTGTGCTTTGTGTCAGGAGCATTATCCTGCTGGAAGAGCCACAGCCACCAGGGAATACCGTTTCCATGAAAGGCTGTACATGGTCTCAACAATGCTTAGGTAGGTGGTACGTGTCAAAGGAACATCCACATGGATGGCAGGACCCAAGGTTTCCCAGCAGAACATTGCCCAAAGCATCACACTGCCTCCGCCGGCTTGCCTTCTTCCCATAGTGCATCCTGGGAAGCCACGCACACGCACCCGGCCATCCACGTGATGTAAAAGAACACGTGATCCCTCAGACCAGGCCACCTTCTTCCATTGCTCCGTGGTCCAGTTCTGATGCTCACGTGCCACTGTTGGTGCTTTCGGCGGTGGACAGGGGTCAGCATGGGCACCCTGACTGGTCAGCGGCTATGCCGCCCCATACGCAACAAACTGAGATGCTCTGTGTATTCTGACACCTTTCTATCAGAACCAGCATTAACTTCTTGAGCAGTTTGAGCTCCAGTAGCTTGTCTGTTTGATCGGACCACACGGGCCAGCCTTCACTCCCCACGTGCATCAATGAGCCTTGGCCGCCCATGACCCTGTGTCCGGTTCTCCACTGTTCCTTCCTTGGAGCACTTTTGATAGATCCTGACCACTGCAGACCGGGAACACCCCACAAGAGCTGCAGTTCTGGAGATGCTCTGACCCAGTCGTCTAGCCATCACAATCTGGCCCTTGTCAAACTCGCTCAAATCCTTACGCTGGCCCATTTTTCCTGCTTCTAACACATCAACTTTGAGGACAAAATGTTCACTTGCTGCCTAATATATCCCACCCACTAACAGGAGCCGTGATGGAGAGATCATCAGTGTTATTCACTTCACACAGGTCATAATGTTATGCATGATTGTGTATAGTAAAGTGTGATTTATTCCTGTGATCAAAGCTGAGTTTATCATCATTACTCCAGTCTTCAGTGTCACATGATCCTTCACTGATCATTCTCATATGAGGATTTGATGCTCAACAAATATTTATGATTATTATCAGTTGAAAACAGTTCAGATTTTATTTTTCATGATTCTTTGATGAATAGAAAGTTCAAAAGAACATAATTTATTTGAAATAGAATCTTTTGTAACATTATAAAGGTCTTTACTGTCCGTTTTGATCAATTTAATGTAAACTTGATGAATAAAAGCCCAAAATTTTGAATGGTAATATATGACGGTTTCCACAAAAATATGAACGTTTTTCAACACTGATAATAATCATCAATGTTTCTTATGTATATATCAATAAATGAAAGTTTCTAGTCTAAACTGTGAAATGTTGTTTCAGCTTCTAGAGTTGTTTGACAGTGAAGATCCACGAGAACGGGACTTCCTGAAAACCACCCTGCACCGAATATATGGGAAGTTCCTTGGGCTGCGCGCTTATATCAGAAAGCAAATAAATAACATATTCTACAGGTGAGCAATGCCTTCATGGCTGATTTCTGCTCAGAGTTAGTGGTGTGAAAGTTTTGAAACATGTTTAGGACTGGATGTAAACGGGAAACATGGATACGAAGGAGCCTTTGCCCAGAATTGTCAGAAGCCCAGAATCCTTCTGTGTTTTGTGTGTTTCGCAGGTTTATTTACGAGACTGAGCATCACAACGGAATCGCTGAACTACTGGAGATCCTGGGAAGGTAACGCATGATCGTGTGATGTCTGTCCCTGTGCATGCTGGGAGATCTGAGTTCTGATAATCTTCCTCTTTGACAGCATCATCAATGGCTTCGCTCTACCGTTGAAAGAAGAGCACAAGATTTTCCTGCTGAAGGTCTTATTGCCGCTGCACAAGGTGAAGTCTCTGAGCGTCTACCACCCGCAGGTCAGTCTCACACACACACACACACACACACATACACTTCAGTGCTGTTAACCCTCTCTCGTATTCTCTCGCTCCAGCTGGCGTACTGTGTGGTTCAGTTCCTGGAGAAGGACAGCACTCTCACAGAGCCGGTAAGACTCCTGATGATGATAGAGTGATGATGATAGAGTGATGATGATGATGAAGTGTTGCTCTGCTCCTCATGTGCAGGTGGTCATGGCTCTTCTCAAGTACTGGCCCAAGACTCACAGTCCGAAGGAGGTGATGTTCCTCAACGAGCTGGAGGAGATCCTGGACGTGATCGAGCCCTCAGAGTTCGTGAAGGTCATGGAACCACTCTTCCGTCAGTTAGCCAAGTGTGTGTCCAGCCCTCACTTCCAGGTGCGTCGAGCGGCTCGAGAGCTGCAGGACATCACACCACAAACAAACATTTGTTCTAATGAAAGCCTTATTTCTGAACATCCAGTTTTTTTAATTATTTGAACACGTTTTTTCTTGGTTATGTGAACATTCCATTCTTCAGACATTGTGGGAACGTTACTCTTGAATGTTCTCCGAGCGTTACTCTTGAATGTTCTCCGAGCGTTACTCTTGAATGTTCTCCGAGCGTTACTCTTGAATGTTCTCCGAGCGTTACTCTTGAATGTTCTCCGAGCGTTACTCTTGAGTGTTCTCTGAGCGTTACTCTTGAATGTTCACTGAGCGTTGTCTGAGCGTTACTCTTGAGTGTTCACTGAGCGTTACTCTTGAATGTTCTCTGAGCGTTACTCTTGAATGTTCTCTGAGCGTTACTCTTGAGTGTTCTCTGAGCGTTACTCTTGAGTGTTCACTGAGCGTTACTCTTGAATGTTCACTGAGCGTTACTCTTGAGTGTTCACTGAGCGTTGTCTGAGCGTTACTCTTGAATGTTCTCTGAGCGTTACTCTTGAATGTTCTCCGAGCGTTACTCTTGAATGTTCTCCGAGCGTTACTCTTGAGTGTTCTCTGAGCGTTACTCTTGAATGTTCACTGAGCGTTGTCTGAGCGTTACTCTTGAGTGTTCACTGAGCGTTACTCTTGAATGTTCTCTGAGCGTTACTCTTGAATGTTCTCTGAGCGTTACTCTTGAGTGTTCTCTGAGCGTTACTCTTGAGTGTTCACTGAGCGTTACTCTTGAATGTTCACTGAGCGTTACTCTTGAGTGTTCACTGAGCGTTGTCTGAGCGTTACTCTTGAATGTTCACTGAGCGTTACTCTTGAATGTTCACTGAGCGTTACTCTTGAGTGTTCACTGAGCGTTGTCTGAGCGTTACTCTTGAGTGTTCACTGAGCTTACTCTTGAATGTTCTCTGAGCGTTACTCTTGAATTCACTCTCTGAGCGCTACTCTTGAGTGTTCTCTGAGCGTTACTCTTGAATGTTCTCTGAGCGCTACTCTTGAATGTTCTGAGCGTTACTCTGAGCGTTACTCTGAGCGTTCTCTGAGCGCTACTCTTGAATGTTCACTGAGCGCTACTCTTGAATGTTCACTGAGCGTTACTCTTGAGTGTTCACTGAGCGTTGTCTGAGCTGCTACTCTTGAATGTTCACTGAGCGCTACACTGAGCGTTACTCTTGAATGTTCACTGAGCGCTACTCTTGAGTGTTCACTGAGCGCTGTCTGAGCGTTACTCTTGAGTGTTCACTGAGCGTTGTCTGAGCGTTACTCTTGAGTGTTCTCTGAGCGTTACTCTTGAGTGTTCACTGAGCGTTGTCTGAGCGTTACTCTTGAGTGTTCTCTGAGCGTTGTCTGAGCGTTACTCTTGAGTGTTCTCTGAGCGTTACTCTTGAATGTTCACTGAGCGTTACTCTTGAATGTTCACTGAGCGTTGTCTGAGCGTTACTCTTGAGTGTTCTCTGAGCGTTACTCTTGAATGTTCACTGAGCGTTACTCTTGAATGTTCACTGAGCGTTGTCTGAGCGTTACTCTTGAGTGTTCTCTGAGCGTTACTCTTGAATGTTCACTGAGCGTTGTCTGAGCGTTACTCTTGAATGTTCACTGAGCGTTGTCTGAGCGTTACTCTTGAGTGTTCTCTGAGCGTTACTCTTGAGTGTTCACTGAGCGTTGTCTGAGCGTTACTCTTGAATGTTCACTGAGCGTTACTCTTGAATGTTCACTGAGCGTTGTCTGAGCGTTACTCTTGAGTGTTCACTGAGCGTTGTCTGAGCGTTACTCTTGAGTGTTCTCTGAGCGTTACTCTTGAATGTTCACTGAGCGTTACTCTTGAGTGTTCACTGAGCGTTGTCTGAGCGTTACTCTTGAATGTTCACTGAGCGTTGTCTGAGCGTTACTCTTGAGTGTTCTCTGAGCGTTACTCTTGAATGTTCACTGAGCGTTACTCTTGAATGTTCACTGAGCGTTGTCTGAGCGTTACTCTTGAATGTTCACTGAGCGTTACTCTTGAATGTTCACTGAGCGTTGTCTGAGCGTTACTCTTGAATGTTCACTGAGCGTTACTCTTGAATGTTCACTGAGCGTTGTCTGAGCATTACTCTTGAGTGTTCTCTGAGCGTTACTCTTGAATGTTCACTGAGCGTTACTCTTGAATGTTCACTGAGCGTTGTCTGAGCGTTACTCTTGAATGTTCACTGAGCGTTACTCTTGAGTGTTCTCTGAGCGTTACTCTTGAATGTTCACTGAGCGTTATCTGAGCGTTACTCTTGAGTGTTCTCTGAGCGTTACTCTTGAATGTTCACTGAGCGTTACGCTTCAAGTACCTGGGTGTAAACATCTCCGAGGACCTGACCTGGACTGCACACATTCAGACACAGGTGAAAAAAGCCAGGCAAAGACTGTACCACCTGCGCCAGCTGAGGAAATTCAGGGTTTCACCAGCTATCCTGAAAACTTTCTATTTAGGGGCGAAAGAAAGTGTATTAACTTGTGCATCACAGCGTGGTATGGGAACAGCACCAGTCATGACTGCAAAGAGTCGTGCGCTTATCCGAGCGTATCTCAGGGTCAGCTCTCCCGTCTCTGCAGGACGTCTACACCAAACGCTGCAAAGGTAGAGCTACTAAGATCATCAAGGACTCTAATCACCCTGCAAACCCTCATTTCACGCTGCTGCCATCTGGTAAGCGCTTCCGAAGCCTGATGGCCAAAACTGAGAGACTCAGGAGGAGCTTCTTCCCCCAGGCCATCAGACTCCTGAACTCAGTCACTTAACATCACGTGACTTCACTTCAGGATAAACATCGATACAATGACATTGCACTGCACTTTCTGTTCTCGTTGTTACTGTGTAACAACCTGTTATAAACCTATTTGCACATTATACTCTTTATACATTTGTTAACCACATATTTATAAGTCTACAGTTTACTCCACTTATTTTATTGCACTTCTATATTTGTATTTTTTACTTTTTTCTACTTGACTTGATTATTTATAATTCTACAGATTATAAGATACAGATATAGATATATATATATATATATATATATATATATATATATATATATATATAGTACTTTGAGCGTTGTCTGAGCGTTACTCTTGAATGTTCACTGAGCGTTGTCTGAGCGTTACTCTTGAATGTTCACTGAGCGTTACTCTTGAATGTTCACTGAGCGTTGGCTGAGCGTTACTCTTGAATGTTCACTGAGCGTTACTCTTGAATGTTCACTGAGCGCTTGGCTGAGCGTTACTCTTGAATGTTCACTGAGCGTTACTCTTGAATGTTCTCTGAACGTTACTCTTGAATGTTCACTGAGCGTTACTCTTGAATGTTCACTGAGCGTTGTCTGAGCGTTACTCTTGAATGTTCTCTGAGCGTTACTCTTGAATGTTCACTGAGCGTTACTCTTGAATGTTCACTGAGCGTTACTCTTGAATGTTCACTGAGCGTTGTCTGAGCGTTACTCTTGAATGTTCTCTGAGCGTTACTCTTGAATGTTCACTGAGCGTTACTCTTGAATGTTCACTGAGCGTTACTCTTGAATGTTCACTGAGCGTTACTCTTGAATGTTCACTGAGCGTTGTCTGAGCGGTACTCTTGAATGTTCTCTGAACGTTACTCTTGAATGTTCACTGAGCGTTGTCTGAGCGTTACTCTTGAATGTTCTCTGAGCGTTACTCTTGAATGTTCACTGAGCGTTACTCTTGAATGTTCACTGAGCGTTACTCTTGAATGTTCACTGAGCGTTACTCTTGAATGTTCACTGAGCGTTGGCTGAGCGTTACTCTTGAATGTTCACTGAGCGTTACTCTTGAATGTTCACTGAGCGTTACTCTGAATGTTCACTGAGCGTTACTCTTGAATGTTCACTGAGCGTTACTGTTCACTGAGCGTTGTCTGAGCGTTACTCTTGAATGTTCTCTGAGCGTTACTCTTGAATGTTCTCTGAGCGTTACTCTTGAATGTTCACTGAGCGTTACTCTTGAATGTTCACTGAGCGTTACTCTTGAATGTTCACTGAGCGTTACTCTTGAATGTTCACTGAGCGTTACTCTTGAATGTTCACTGAGCGCTACTCTTGAATGTTCACTGAGCGTTACTCTTGAATGTTCACTGAGCGTTACTCTTGAATGTTCACTGAGCGTTGTCTGAGCGTTACTCTTGAATGTTCACTGAGCGTTGGCTGAGCGTTACTCTTGAATGTTCTCTGAATGTTACTCTTGAATGTTCGCTGAGCGTTACTCTTGAATGTTCACTGAGCGTTGTCTGAGCATTACTCTTGAATGTTCACTGAGCGTTACTCTTGAATGTTCACTGAGCGTTACTCTTGAATGTTCACTGAGCGTTACTCTTGAATGTTCACTGAGCGTTACTCTTGAATGTTCACTGAGCGTTACTCTTGAATGTTCACTGAGCGTTGGCTGAGCGTTACTCTTGAATGTTCACTGAGCGTTACTCTTGAATGTTCACTGAGCGTTACTCTTGAATGTTCACTGAGCGTTACTCTTGAATGTTCACTGAGCGTTACTCTTGAATGTTCACTGAGCGTTACTCTTGAATGTTCACTGAGCGTTGTCTGAGCGTTACTCTTGAATGTTCTGTGAGCGTTACTCTTGAATGTTCTGTGAGCGTTACTCTTGAATGTTCTCTGAGCGTTACTCTTGAATGTTCACTGAGCGTTACTCTTGAATGTTCACTGAGCGTTACTCTTGAATGTTCACTGAGCGTTACTCTTGAATGTTCACTGAGCGTTGTCTGAGCGTTACTCTTGAATGTTCACTGAGCGTTGGCTGAGCGTTACTCTTGAATGTTCTCTGAATGTTACTCTTGAATGTTCGCTGAGCGTTACTCTTGAATGTTCACTGAGCGTTGTCTGAGCATTACTCTTGAATGTTCACTGAGCGTTGGCTGAGCGTTACTCTTGAATATTCACTGAGCGTTACTCTTGAATGTTCACTGAGCGTTGGCTGAGCGTTACTCTTGAATGTTCACTGAGCGTTACTCTTGAATGTTCACTGAGCGTTACTCTTGAATGTTCACTGAGCGTTACTCTTGAATGTTCACTGAGCGTTACTCTTGAATGTTCACTGAGCGTTACTCTTGAATGTTCACTGAGCGTTACTCTTGAATGTTCACTGAGCGTTGGCTGAGCGTTACTCTTGAATGTTCACTGAGCGTTACTCTTGAATGTTCACTGAGCGTTACTCTTGAATGTTCACTGAGCGTTACTCTTGAATGTTCACTGAGCGTTGTCTGAGCGTTACTCTTGAATGTTCTCTGAGCGTTACTCTTGAATGTTCACTGAGCGTTACTCTTGAATGTTCTCTGAATGTTACTCTTGAATGTTCACTGAGTGTTGGCTGAGCGTTACTCTTGAATGTTCTCTGAGCGTTACTCTTGAATGTTCTCTGAGCGTTACTCTTGAATGTTCACTGAGCGTTACTCTTAAATGTTCTCTGAACGTTACTCTTGAATGTTCACTGAGCGTTACTCTTGAATGTTCACTGAGCGTTGGCTGAGCGTTACTCTTGAATGTTCACTGAGCGTTGGCTGAGCGTTACTTTTGAATGTTCACTGAGCGTTACTCTTGAATGTTCACTGAGCGTTGTCTGAGCGTTACTCTTGAATGTTCTCTGAATGTTACTCTTGAATGTTCTCTGAACGTTACTCTTGAATGTTCACTGAGCGTTACTCTTGAATGTTCACTGAGCGTTGTCTGAGCGTTACTCTTGAATGTTCTCTGAATGTTACTCTTGAATGTTCGCTGAGCATTACTCTTGAATGTTCACTGAGCGCTGTCTGAGCGTTACTCTTGAATGTTCTCTGAGCGTTACTCTTGAATGTTCTCTGAGCGTTACTCTTGAATGTTCTCTGAGCGTTACTCTTGAATGTTCACTGAGCGTTACTCTTGAATGTTCACTGAGCGTTGTCTGAGCGTTACTCTTGAATGTTCTGTGAGCGTTACTCTTGAATGTTCTGTGAGCGCGTTACTCTTTACTCTTGAATGTTCTCTGAGCGTTACTCTTGAATGTTCTCTGAGCGTTACTCTTGAATGTTCTCTGAGCGTTACTCTTGAATGTTCACTGAGCGTTACTCTTGAATGTTCACTGAGCGTTACTCTTGAATGTTCACTGAGTGTTGGCTGAGCGTTACTCTTGAATGTTCTCTGAGCTTTACTCTTGAATGTTCTCTGAGCGTTACTCTTGAATGTTCTCTGAGCGTTACTCTTGAATGTTCTCTGAGCGTTACTCTTGAATGTTCTCCGAGCGTTACTCTTGAATGTTCTCTGAGCGTTACTCTTGAATGTTCTCTGAGCGTTACTCTTGAATGTTCTCTGAGCGTTACTCTTGAATGTTCACTGAGCGTTGTCTGAGCGTTACTCTTGAATGTTCTCTGAACGTTACTCTTGAATGTTCACTGAGCGTTACTCTTGAATGTTCACTGAGCGTTGTCTGAGCGTTACTCTTGAATGTTCTCTGAGCGTTACTCTTGAATGTTCACTGAGCGTTACTCTTGAATGTTCACTGAGCGTTACTCTTGAATGTTCACTGAGCGTTGTCTGAGCGTTACTCTTGAATGTTCTCTGAATGTTACTCTTGAATGTTCACTGAGTGTTGGCTGAGCGTTACTCTTGAATGTTCACTGAGCGTTACTCTTGAATGTTCACTGAGCGTTGTCTGAGCATTACTCTTGAGTGTTCTCTGAGCGTTACTCTTGAATGTTCACTGAGCGTTACTCTTGAATGTTCACTGAGCGTTGTCTGAGCGTTACTCTTGAATGTTCACTGAGCGTTACTCTTGAGTGTTCTCTGAGCGTTACTCTTGAATGTTCACTGAGCGTTGTCTGAGCGTTACTCTTGAATGTTCACTGAGCGTTACTCTTGAATGTTCACTGAGCGTTGTCTGAGCGTTACTCTTGAATGTTCACTGAGCGTTACTCTTGAATGTTCACTGAGCGTTGTCTGAGCATTACTCTTGAGTGTTCTCTGAGCGTTACTCTTGAATGTTCACTGAGCGTTACTCTTGAATGTTCACTGAGCGTTGTCTGAGCGTTACTCTTGAATGTTCACTGAGCGTTACTCTTGAGTGTTCTCTGAGCGTTACTCTTGAATGTTCACTGAGCGTTATCTGAGCGTTACTCTTGAGTGTTCTCTGAGCGTTACTCTTGAATGTTCACTGAGCGTTACGCTTCAAGTACCTGGGTGTAAACATCTCCGAGGACCTGACCTGGACTGCTCACATTCAGACACAGGTGAAAAAAGCCAGGCAAAGACTGTACCACCTGCGCCAGCTGAGGAAATTCAGGGTTTCATCAGCTATCCTGAAAACTTTCTATTTAGGGGCGAAAGAAAGTGTATTAACTTGTGCATCACAGCGTGGTATGGGAACAGCACCAGTCATGACTGCAAAGAGTCGTGCGCTTATCCGAGCGTATCTCAGGGTCAGCTCTCCCGTCTCTGCAGGGCGTCTACACCAAACGCTGCAAAGGTAGAGCTACTAAGATCATCAAGGACTCTAATCACCCTGCAAACCCTCATTTCACGCTGCTGCCATCTGGTAGCGCTTCCGAAATGTGATGGCCAAAACTGAGAGACTCAGGAGGAGCTTCTTCCCCCAGGCCATCAGACTCCTGAACTCAGTCACTTAACATCACGTGACTTCACTTCAGGATAAACATCGATACAATGACATTGCACTGCACTTTCTGTTCTCGTTGTTACTGTGTAACAACCTGTTATAAACCTATTTGCACATTATACTCTTTATACATTTGTTAACCACATATTTATAAGTCTACAGTTTACTCCACTTATTTTATTGCACTTCTATATTTGTATTTTTTACTTTTTTTCTACTTGACTTGATTATTTATAATTCTACAGATTATAAGATACAGATATAGATATATATATATATATATATATATATATATAGATATATATATTAGTACTTTGAGCGTTGTCTGAGCGTTACTCTTGAATGTTCACTGAGCGCGTTGTCTGAGCGTTACTCTTGAATGTTCACTGAGCGTTGAGCGTTACTCTTGAATGTTCACTGAGCGTTACTCTTGAATGTTCACTGAGCGTTGTGTACTCTTGAATGTTCACTGGCGTTACTCTTGAATGTACTGACCTCACTGAGCGTTACTCTTGAATGTTCACTGAGCGTTACTCTTGAATGTTCTCTGAGCGTTACTCTTGAATGTTCACTGAGCACACTCTGAGCGTTCACAGCAGCGTTACTCTGAATGTTCACTGAGCGCTGAGCGTGTACTCTTTGAATATTCTCTGAAGCGTTACTCTTGAATGTTCACTGAGCGTTACTCTTGAATGATGGCCATTCAGCTGAATCAGACGTTACTCTCACGAATATTCACTGAGCGTTGTCTGAGCGTTACTCTTGAATGTCAATGTATTTGGCGTTACTCTTGAATGTTTGTTGACTGTTCACTGAGCTACGTTACTCTTGAATGTTCTTCTGACTGAGCGTTTTTTCTCTTGATATATACAGATTATAAGATCACTGAATGTATTACTCTATATATATATATAGATATACTCTTGAATGTTGTCTGAGCGTTACTCTTAGAATATTCTCTGAGCGTTACTCTGAGCGTTCACTTGCGTTGTTCACTGAGCGTTACTCTTGAATGTTCACTGGCGTTACTCTTGAATGTTCACTGGCGCGTTACTCTTGAATGTTCACTGAGCGTTACTCTTGAATGAACGTTACTCTTGAATGTTCACTGAGCGTTACTCTTGAATGTTCACTGAGCGTTGTCTGAGCGTTACTCTTGAATGTTCTCTTGAATGTTCACTGAGCGTTACTCTTGAATATTCACTGAGCGTTACTCTGAATGTTCACTGAGCGTTACTCTTGAATGTTCTCTGAGCGTTACTCTTGAATGTTCACTGGCGTTACTCTTGAATGTTCACTGAGCGTTACTCTTGAATGTTCACTGAGCGTTACTCTTGAATGTTCACTGAGCGTTACTCTTGAATGTTCACTGGCGTTACTCTTGAATGTTCACTGAGCGTTACTCTTGAATGTTCACTGGCGTTACTCTTGAATGTTCACTGAGCGTTACTCTTGAATGTTCACTGAGCGTTGTCTGAGCGTTACTCTTGAATGTTCACTGAGCGTTGGCTGGCGTTACTCTTGAATGTTCTCTGAACGCTCTTGAATGTTCTCTGAGCGTTACTCTTGAATGTTCACTGAGCGTTACTCTGAATGCAGAGCGCACTCTTGAATGTTCACTGAGCGTTACTCAATGTTCTGAGCGTTACTCTTGAATGTTCACTGGCGTTACTCTTGAATATTCACTGAGCGTTACTCTTGAATGTTCACTGAGCGTTACTCTTGAATGTTCACTGAGCGTTACTCTTGAATATTCACTGAGCGTTACTCTTGAATGTTCACTGAGCTGTTCTCTTGAATATTCACTGAGCGTTACTCTTAGAATGGAATGTTCACTGATTACGTCTCTGAATGTTCACTGAGCGTTACTCTTGAATGTTCACTGAGCGTTACTCTTGAATGTTCACTGGCGTTACTCTTGAATATTCACTGAGCGTTACTCTTGAATGTTCACTGAGCGTTACTCTTGAATGTTCACTGTTACTCTTGAATGTTCTGAGCGTTACTCTTGAATGTTCTGTGAATGTTCACGTTACTCTTGAATGTTCTCTGAGCGTTACTCTTGAATATTCACTGAGCGTTACTCTTGAATGTTCACTGGCGTTACTCTTGAATGTTCACTGAGCGTTACTCTTGAATATTCACTGAGCGTTACTCTTGAATCACTGAGCGTTAGCTGCTTACTCTGAATATTCTGTGAGCGTTACTCTGAATGTTCTGTGAGCGCTTTGAATGCTCTGAGCGTTACTCTTGAATGAGCGTTCTCTGAATGTTACTCTTGAATGTTCGCACTGGCGTTACTCTTGAATGT
Organism: Paracanthobrama guichenoti; assembly: GCA_018749465.1. Lineage (NCBI taxonomy): Eukaryota > Metazoa > Chordata > Actinopteri > Cypriniformes > Gobionidae > Paracanthobrama > Paracanthobrama guichenoti. The sequence goes on along the minus strand of CM031959.1, from coordinate 43,563,489 downwards.
TCACTGGCGTTGTCTGAGCATTACTCTTGAATGTTCACTGGCGTTGAATGCTGAGCGTTACTCTTGAATATTCACTGAGCGTTACTCTTGAATATTCACTGGCGTTACTGAGCGTTGGCTGAAGCGTTACTCTTGAATATTCACTGAGCGTTACTCTTGAATATTCACTGGCGTTACTCTTGAATGTTCACTGAGCGTTACTCTTGAATGTTCACTGAGCGTTACTCTTGAATGTTCACTGAAAGCGTTACTCTTGAATGTTCACTGAGCGTTACTCTTGAATATTCACTGAGCGTTACTCTTGAATGTTCACTGAGCGTGAATATTCACTGAGCGTTACTCTTGAATATTCACTGGCGTTAGCTGAGCGTTACTCTTGAATGTTCACTGAGCGTTACTCTTGAATGTTCACTGGCGTTACTCTTAATGTTCACTGGCGTTACTCTTGAATGTTCACTGAGCGTTGTCTGAGCGTTACTCTTGAATGTTCTCTGGCGTTACTCTTGAATGTTCACTGGCGTTACTCTTGAATGTTCTCTGAATGTTACTCTTGAATGTTCACTGAGTGTTGGCTGAGCTGTTACTCTTGAATGTTCTCTGGCGTTACTCTTGAATGTTCTCTGAGCGTTACTCTTGAATGTTCACTGAGCGTTACTCTTAAATGTTCTCTGAACGCGTTACTCTTGAATGTTCACTGAGCGTTACTCTTGAATGTTCACTGAGCGTTGGCTGAGCGTTACTCTTGAATGTTCACTGAGCGTTGGCTGGCGTTACTTTTGAATGTTCACTGAGCGTTACTCTTGAATGTTCACTGAGCGTTGTCTGCGTTACTCTTGAATGTTCTCTGAATGTTACTCTTGAATGTTCTCTGAGCGTTACTCTTGAATATTCACTGAGCGTTACTCTTGAATGTTCACTGAGCGTTGTCTGAGCGTTACTCTTGAATGTTCTCTGAATGTTACTCTTGAATGTTCGCTGAGCATTACTCTTGAATGTTCACTGGCGCTGTCTGAGCGTTACTCTTGAATGTTCTCTGAGCGTTACTCTTGAATGTTCTCTGAGCGTTACTCTTGAATGTTCTCTGAGCGTTACTCTTGAATGTTCTCTGAGCGTTACTCTTGAATGTTCACTGAGCGTTACTCTTGAATGTTCACTGAGCGTTGTCTGAGCGTTACTCTTGAATGTTCTGTGAGCGTTACTCTTGAATGTTCTGTGAGCGTTACTCTTGAATGTTCTCTGAGCGTTACTCTTGAATGTTCTCTGAGCGTTACTCTTGAATGTTCTCTGAGCGTTACTCTTGAATGTTCACTGAGCGTTACTCTTGAATGTTCACTGAGCGTTACTCTTGAATGTTCACTGAGTGTTGGCTGAGCGTTACTCTTGAATGTTCTCTGAGCTTTACTCTTGAATGTTCTCTGAGCGTTACTCTTGAATGTTCTCTGAGCGTTACTCTTGAATGTTCTCTGAGCGTTACTCTTGAATGTTCTCCAGCGTTACTCTTGAATATTCTCTGGCGTTACTCTTGAATGTTCTCTGAGCGTTACTCTTGAATGTTCTCTGAGCGTTACTCTTGAATGTTCACTGGCGTTGTCTGAGCGTTACTCTTGAATGTTCTCTGAGCGTTACTCTTGAATGTTCACTGAGCGTTACTCTTGAATGTTCACTGAGCGTTGTCTGAGCGTTACTCTTGAATGTTCTCTGGCGTTACTCTTGAATGTTCACTGAGCGTTACTCTTGAATGTTCACTGAGCGTTACTCTTGAATGTTCACTGAGCGTTGTCTGAGCGTTACTCTTGAATGTTCTCTGAATGTTACTCTTGAATGTTCACTGAGTGTTGGCTGAGCGTTACTCTTGAATGTTCTCTGAGCGTTACTCTTGAATGTTCTCTGAGCGTTACTCTTGAATGTTCTCTGAGCGTTACTCTTGAATGTTCTCTGAGCGTTTAATCTTGAATGTTCTCTGAATGTTACTCTTGAATGTTCTCTGAATGTTACTCTTGAATGTTCTCTGAGCGTTACTCTTGAATGTTCACTGAGCGTTACTCTTGAATGTTCACTGAGCGTTGTCTGAGCGTTACTCTTGAATGTTCTCTGAGCGTTACTCTTGAATATTCACTGAGCGTTACTCTTGAATGTTCACTGAGCGTTGTCTGAGCGTTACTCTTGAATGTTCTCTGAGCGTTACTCTTGAATGTTCACTGAGCGTTACTCTTGAATGTTCACTGAGCGTTGTCTGAGCGTTACTCTTGAATGTTCTCTGAATGTTACTCTTGAATGTTCACTGAGTGTTGGCTGAGCGTTACTCTTGAATGTTCTCTGAGCGTTACTCTTGAATGTTCTCTGAGCGTTACTCTTGAATGTTCACTGAGCGTTGTCTGAGCGTTACTCTTGAATGTTCTCTGAATGTTACTCTTGAATGTTCGCTGAGCATTACTCTTGAATGTTCACTGAGCGTTGTCTGAGCGTTACTCTTGAATGTTCTCTGAACGTTACTCTTGAATGTTCACTGAGCGTTACTCTTGAATGTTCACTGAGCGTTGTCTGAGCGTTACTCTTGAATGTTCTCTGAGCGTTACTCTTGAATGTTCACTGAGCGTTACTCTTGAATGTTCACTGAGCGTTACTCTTGAATGTTCACTGAGCGTTGTCTGAGCGTTACTCTTGAATGTTCTCTGAATGTTACTCTTGAATGTTCACTGAGTGTTGGCTGAGCGTTACTCTTGAATGTTCTCTGAGCGTTACTCTTGAATGTTCTCTGAGCGTTACTCTTGAATGTTCACTGAGCGTTGTCTGAGCGTTACTCTTGAATGTTCTCTGAATGTTACTCTTGAATGTTCTCTGAACGTTACTCTTGAATGTTCACTGAGCGTTACTCTTGAATGTTCACTGAGCGTTGTCTGAGCGTTACTCTTGAATGTTCACTGAGCGTTACTCTTGAATGTTCTCTGAACCTTCTGAAATAAGTAGCAACATTTAAAAAAAACGTTAGACAAATTATATATGTTTCGGGTGTATTGTTTTGAAAACTTTCCGACCAAATTGTCTATAAAGACCAGTTTTGTCTTAGTGCAACTACACACAGAACCAACACAAAACCATGGACACACAAACACATAATAAAAAAGTAGAATATAGAATAAATGTCATTCTCAGTTCAGTTCAAGTTTATTTCTATAATGCTTTTCACGAAACATATTTCATAGCAGCTGCACAGAGGATGTGCCCATGTTTCATGTGATCATATGACGTGTCGCCGTCAGGTGGCGGAGAGAGCACTTTATTACTGGAACAACGAGTACATCATGAGCCTCATCAGCGACAACGCAGCCAGGATCCTACCGATCATGTTCCCGGCGCTCTACCGCAACTCCAAGAGCCACTGGAACAAGTGAGTGAGTGTGCGAGTGAGTGTGTGTGTGTGTGTGTGTGTGTGGTGGTGAGTGAGTGAGTGTGTGTGTGTGTGTGTGAGTGAGTGAGTGAGTGAGTGTGTGTGTGTGTGTGTGTGTGATGGTGAGTGAGTGAGTGAGTGAGTGAGTGTGTGAGTGAGTGAGTGTGGGAGTGAGTGTGTGAGTGTGTGGGAGTGAGTGACTGACTGAGAGTGAGTGAGTGAGTGAGTGAGTGAGCGAGCGAGCGAGCGAATGAGTGTGAGTGAGAGAGAGAGTGAATGAGTGAGTGTGAGTGAGTGAGAGAGTGTGAATGAGTGAGTGAGTATGTGTGTCTGCTCTGTCGTTCATAACTCCTGTGTGTGTGTGACTGCAGGACGATCCATGGGCTGATCTATAACGCGCTGAAGCTCTTCATGGAAATGAACCAGAAGCTGTTTGACGACTGCACACAACAGTTCAGAGCCGAGAAGAACAAGTGAGTACAACACAAACACAGCTGCGGGTCATGTGATCGACTCAAGCCAATGAAAACACTGCTTCTGTTTCCAGAGAGAAGGCCAAGCTGAAGGAGCGAGAGGAGGCTTGGATGAAGATTGAGAGTCTGGCCAAGTCCAACCCGCAGGTGCGTTTCTGAGATCGCCGTGGCTCGCACTACTTCCTGTCTATCACGTGACCTGATTCACCCTCTCATTCCTCCTGCCGTCCGTCTGTATCTTCAGCCGCTTCTCACGGCGCTCTATAACGCTCATGTTTCTGTCTGTGTTTCTGTTGCTTTCTTTTCCACTAGTGTGTTTTGTATGTTGATCCGTCTGGACTAAACAGTCCTGTAGAAATGGAGACGGATGGCCCCTTTATAGAAGATGTTGAGAGCTTAAAAAAGACAGTGCAGTCCAGAGCCGTTCAGGTAATTCAGAGAACCGAGCAGAGCTTCATCATCATCATCATCATCATCATCATCATTATGTGTGGAAACGGACAATCCATGTGTTCAGATCTGTCCGTTTAGACTCTAAACTCCCACTGACTGACTGTGTTTTATACACTATATTGCCAAAAGTGTTGTGATCCCTGCCTTTACATGCACATGGACTTTAATGCCATCCCATTCTTGGGCCCACCCTTTGCAGCTCTAACAGCTTCAGCTCTTCTGGGAAGGCTTTCCACAAGGTTTAGGAGTGTGTTTATGGGAATTTTTGACCATTCTTCTAGAAGCGCATTTGTGAGGTCAGGCACTGATGTTGGACGAGAAGGCCTGGCTCGCAGTCTCCGCTCTAATTCATCCCAAAGGTGTTCTATCGGGATGAGGTCAGGAGAAAGGGCTGTACCCAAACTGTTCCCACAAAGTTGGGAGCATGAAATTCTCCAAAATGTCTTGGTATGCTGAAGCATTAAGAGTTCCTTTCACTGGAACTAAGGGGCCAAGCCCAACCCCTGAAAAACAACCCCACCCCACCCCATAATCCCCCCTCCACCAAACTTTACACTTGGTACAATGCAGTTAGGCAAGTCCCGTTCTCCTGGAAACTGCCAAACCCAGACTCGTCCATGGGATTGTCAGACAGAGAAGCGTGATTGGTCACTCAGAGAACACGTCTCCACTGCTCTAGAGTCCAGTGGCGGCGTGCTTTACTCCACTGCATCCCACGCTTTGCATTGCACTTGGTGTTGTAAGGCTTGGATGAGCTGCTCGGCCATGGAAACCCATTCCATGAAGCTCTCTACGCACTGTTCTTGAGCTCATCTGAAGGCCACAGAAGTTTGGAGGTCTGGAGCTATTGACTCTGCAGAAAGTTGGTGACTTCTGCGCACTGTGACCCTCAGCATGTGCTGATCCCGCTCTGTGATTTTACGTGGCCTATCACTTCGTGGCTGAGTTGCTGTTGTTCCCAATCACTTCCACTTTGTTATAATCCCACTAACAGTTGAGCGTGGAATATTTAGTAGTGAGGAAATTTCAGGAATGGACTTATTGCACAGGTGGCAACCTATCACGGTACCACGCTTGAGTTCACTGAGCTCCTGAGAGCGAGCCATTCTTTCACAAATGTGTGTAGAAGCGTCTGCATGCCTAGTGCTTGATTTATACACCTGTGCCATGAAGGGATTGAACACCTGAACTCAGGGATTTGGAGGGCCGGACCAATACTTTTGGCAATATAGTGTGTATTAGGCAACTAGAGGCTGTGCTTAAACTTCCCTTCTGCTCAAGTGACTTTTTATATTTAATAATGTATATATGATACATCAGACATCAGAATTGATGGATCAGTCAGATAGAAAAGCCTTCATCTCGATTGACTGTGACTCAATTGACTGTGTGTGTGTGTTGTAGATGTCGAGGGAGCAGAGGAAGGAGCGGCCACTCGTCAGGCGCAAATCTGATCTGCCTCAGGACTCGTACACCTCGAAAGCCTTGGAGACACACCGACGCGCCGAAGACCCACTCAACAGCCACTAGCTCACGCCTCGCTCTCACTCTCAGGTCCAGCTCCACATCTCCGGCGTTTCTCCACTCGCTCTTCCCGTCGCTCTCTCCTCTCCATCGGTCCGGAGCAGCGCGAGACGGAAGCTTTGTTCGCTTTTCTGTTTGTTTTCAGGGACGGTTGCCAGTGCCAATACTGTCATGTTTATTCGCTTCCTGTTGACATGTATGATTTCTGCTGAGCTAATGTGGTGATTGAGACTAAACGAGCACGTCCTGCGTTATATCTGTGTGACTCTGTGTTAGTACACTTCTGTGCCATAATGAACTCTTGGACGTTTAGTTGAACATTGTGTCTTGTTTTAAATGGACTTTCTCTGGAGAAATCTTCCGCTCGTCTCGCCGCTTCGCAGGTTCAAACACAAACAATGGTAGCGTTTCTTCAGCGGATCAGCAACGCGGCCTGGAGCAAAACCGCGTGTTGTGTGTGTGACGCCATCGGCCGTCTGAATGTCACCATCGTTCCCCGATTCATCCGACATGGAGCTGCAGTTACACCGGAGCTCCCACCGTGCCGCAAGGACTGTGACTCTCATCCGTCAGGCTTTTCCAGAAGGATTTCTGTGCCTTTGAGCTGCGGCGAGAGTCGATTCACTGGAGCCTTCGGTCCGCTCGGATGAACCCGGTCCAAACGCAGACGATTCGATTGTTCATTTCCATCTGGATGTTTTCATGTTATTTTATTGAACTACCTAGAAGCACTTCCTGAAAACTTGAAAACACTGTGTGTGAGTGTGAGTCGCGAGTGAGAGAGTGTGTGTGTGTGCGTGTGAGTGCGCGAGTGAGTGTGTGTGTGTGTGTGCGCGAGTGAGTGCGTGTGTGTGTGCGTGCGAGTGAGAGTGTGTGTGCGTGTGAGTGCGCGCGCGAGTGAGAGTGTGTGTGTGTGTGTGTGTGTGCGAGTGAGTGTGTGAGTGAGTGTGTGTGCGTGTGTGCGAGTGAGTGTGTGCGCGCAAGTGAGCATGAGTGTGCGAGTGTTTGTGTGTGCGTGTATGCGCGAGTGAGCGTGAGTGTGTGAGTGAGTGTTAGTGTGTGTATGTGTGAGTGTGCGTGAGAGTGTGAGAGCGCAAGTGAGTGTGTGCGCGAGCGAGTGTGAGTGTGCGCGAGTGACTGAGTGTGTGTGTGTAAGTGAGAGTGAGTGTAAGTGTGAGTGAGTGTTTGTGAGTGTGCGAGTGAGTGTGTGTGCAAATGAGTGTCTAAGTGTGAGTGAGTGTAAGTTTGAGAGTGTGTTTGTGAGTGCGAGTGTGTGTGTGTGTGTGTGTGTGTGTGTGTAAGTGAGAGTGAGTGTGCAAATGAGTGTCTAAGTGTGAGTAAGTTTGAGAGTGCGAGTGTGTGTGTTTGTGAGAGTGCGAGTGTGTGTGTGTGTGTGTGTGTGTGTGTGTGTGTGTGTGTGTGTGTATCAGTAGCATGCTTATAGTCATTTCTGTACCATTCTTTGGACCGTATGTTTTACTTGCTGCGTTTTATTCATTTCTTTCACCTATAATAATTCATGCAGTATGTGAGTATATAAATGTTGATGTATAAAATACTTGTCTGTCTCCCTTCTTTCACAAACAAACTTACACCCTTTAATTCTCATCTACAGATTAATGGAATGTGCTTGTTCACACAAATCTGAGGAGCAGAAACTCTGTATAGTTTGGTCTACTTTAGCATGATCTTAAAATTATTCTAACATTAACATGAAATTATTAGTATAGTAGTCCAAACCCGTTTTGACCACTAGAGGACTGAATCTGCTCATGATGAGACTATAAACACACAAACAAGCCTAAAGTCTCTTGGGCCTGAAGCAGTGAGAGCACGTGTGACGCTTCGTTCTGTCAGTGACTGGCTCACAACTCTTACACTCAACAGATTTAAAGTGCAATATCTATTACGTTTTTTTTCTGTGCCAGATCTGGATCGAGGATAAATGACTGATGTCTGACCCCTGTACAAATCCGGTTAGCTTCCTCGTGTCTGATGGATTACTTCCTGTCTGGCATCAGGGGAATTAGTAGTTTTCATCATCTGTTGCTTTCAGACACATTAAAACACTCGCAGATGTTAATTTTGTGGAGGCAATGAGCCTTTGAGCTGTTGATCACTACGACAGTGGTTTTGAATTTAGAGTGACTATAAAATATGTATGAGGAATGGCATATTTTGAGTTTTGATATTCGGGATACGGTCACTGGGCTAGTTGTGTTACGCAACCCTGATCAATGCACAATATACACAACATCATACAAAGACCTTAAAAAGAGAACAAACGTCTCGGTTACTGACATAACCCTTGTTCCCAGATGGAGGGAACACAGACGTTGGGTCGACTGACAAACGGGGACCCACTTGGGAGCCCCAATCAGTGGCTCACTTCCACTCATTCATGATTTTGCTGTGGAGCCGAGACATGGTCCCGGCCATTCAGTGGGGTGGTTCAGGATCATGGCGGGGGGACATAACGTCTCCATTCCCTCCATCAGGGAATGAGAGTTACGACAGTAACCAAGACGTTCCCTATCTTGTCAGTCAGATACAATGTTATGTCGACTGACAAATGATGCTGGCAAGTTGAACATCCCCTTTTGGCAATGGCTTTATTAAGTTGTGTCCTATCCAGCGGCCCCACGTAAGTCCTCAGTGATAGTCTTCCAGCCAACAGGGTGGAAGGGACAAGGCTTACCATGGAGAGAGTCATGTCTACTGTTCCTTGGACATGTTACTTCATGGGAAGAGTGCTTCCTCTCTCTTCCTATTTTTAACTTTTCTTTTTAGCCATACGTTTAGCCAGTTAACGTTGTGGAAACATACCTAGTCCAGATAGACAGGTACTCTTACCTGTAGGGAGGAAGCCTGTGGAGAGACACATATGGACTGACCCATGGGGCTGTGCTACATATGGAAAGAACTCTGCGGTAAGTCCTATCTAGAAGGGATGGAACAGGCGCAGAGCAGAATCTGCCCAGGGAAATGCGGGTTTACTGCCAGGGAAACCTTACTGTGGAGAATACACATATGGGATTACCAATGGGAATCACAACATATGGGTTATCTAGCCAAGGACAGGGGCTGACCGACATGCATCTCAAGTACTGGGCCGGCTCCACTGTGTCTGACTGCCGGAGGAACTCCCCCTCGCCAGCTGGGGGAACTTACATGAAGTGCATATATTAGCATAAGGTGCTCGTATCCCCTCCTTAGAGGAGAATGGGACTGCAAGCGAGACTTCCAGCACATTACTTGTTTGTAGCCAACACATGGGGAGAAACCGGCTCAACTCAGAGATAGTAGAATCTCCAAAAGGTGTTAGAAGTCGCCCAGCCCGCAGCTCTGCAAATGACTGCCCGAGAGGCACCGTGCTCCAATGCCCAGGAGGCAACACTCCGAGGGGGCACGGCTCACCTTGGGATTGGTACGGCAAGGGAAGGGCATCCATTATCCAGTGGGGCATCCATTATCCAGTGGGCCAACCTCTGCTTGGAAACAGCATTTCCCTTCTGCTGTCCTCCCAACTTTGGGCATGTATACAGGTCCGAATTCAAGGCAAAAATTGTTAACCAAAAATGCCTGCAGGTCCCACACAGTCTTGATGGAAGTAAGCATGGTCAGGAGTGCTGTCTTAAGAGACAGGACCTTAAGCTCGACTGACTCCAGCAGATCAATGGGGGATGAGGCATGCCCTAGAAGGATTTAACCTCCTGGCGCCTAGAAGGAACCTGATGACCTGGTTGTGCTTCCCCAGTGACTTACCGTCAACTGCATCGTGATGTGCCGTGATGGTAGTATACATACACCTTCAAGTTGAGGGGGACAGCCTCCGTTTGAACCTCACTTGCAGGAAAGAAAGCACAGAGCTGATCGGGCATCTCCGAGGGTCTTCCCAGTGGGAAGAACAGACTTGAACATGCTCCAATTCAAAGCATAAGCGCGCTTAGTAGAGGGAGCTCTGGCTTGAGTGATAGTGTCCTACCACCGGCGATGAGAGCTCCCTCTACTAATCCTCCACATCCCATCCAGAGATCATACGTGGAGGTTCCAGCGGTCCAGGTGCAGGTGCCATATGGTGCCCTATCCCTGAGAAAGCCCTGTCCCTGAGAAAGTAGGAGCATTAGGTCCAGGAACCAGGTCTGGGTGGGCCAGTAAGGCACAACCCTCAAGACCTGTGCATAGTGTCTGTGCAAGTAGGCTCACTGGGGGAAACGCATATTTGCGTAATCCCCCGGGCCAGTTGTGTGCCAGCGTATCCGTGCTGAGGGGTGCCTCGATCAGGGAGTACAAGAACTGACAATGGGATGAGTTGAACATGAGTTGCTCCAGTTTTGAACAGTTGAACAGGTCTATGACAGTGGTGATGGTATGCGCCACTGTCGCAGTGTTGTCTATCCAGACCAACACATGGCCAAAACCAGCGCAGGGCAAGAAGCACTGCAAACAACTCAAGGAAATCAATATGCCACGGCAGTCGAGGTCCCGTCGAGGAGGCCGAGGTTGCGTGTCCGTTGCATACAGCGCCCCAGCACGTTCTGGAGGCAACATCATGTCTGAACACTTGTTCTAAGAGCACTCCAGTCTATAGAAAGGCAAGGTCTGACCAAGGTCTGAAAGTTTGGCAACAGATAGGAGTGATGATCACATGGAGTGTGCCACAGTGCCATGCCCATCTTGGGACTCAGTTGTGAAGCCAGTGCTGTAGTTGTCTCATGTGCGTCAATCCAAGCAGCATTACTGTGGCTGTGGATATTTCAGAGGAACCTCGGTTTTCCCCCAGAACATATTCAGGCAGTTCAGCACCGACTGAGTGTGCTCGTTGACCGACTCCAACTCCATACAGAGAACAGAGATGCTCTGCATGGGGCAGAATTTGTTCTTTTCCCAGTTGACCTGAATCCCAGATGGCTGAGGTGCCAGAGCACCAGGTCCCGGTGTTCACAAAACAGATCTCGATAGGTGAGAAAGCAAACACCCACTTCTGTGAGCGGAGAAAGGGCAGCCTCAGCAGTCAGGGACAGCCCAAAGGGGAGGACCTTGTACTGGTATGCCCGACCCTCAAAGGCAAACCAAAGAAAGGAGAATCGAGACGCGAAAGTACGCGTCCTTCAGGTCGATTTCTACAAACCAATCTTGATCCGAATGCACGTGAGAATGCGTTTCTGCATTAGCGACTTGAACAGGAGCTTCTGAAGGGTCCAGATCTAAGATCGGCCGTGACCCACCACCTTTCTTGGGTGTGATTATTTAAATACACCTGCTTTTTAACACTATCATACTTTAAATAACCAAAAACAAAAGAAAAGAATTTACTCAAAATGTCCAGTCTTTTCTCAGAGATGGACAAAAGAACAAAAAGAGCAGCTCACACCAGGATACATTATAGCAGGACAAATGTGTGTATTATCTTAAAAGAATTATTCTTTTATCTTGTTTGGAACAAAACACTTTCTCCCATGATCACCAACAAACTCAGTCCAATCCCGTACGTCATATAACAAGTAATTTAACTGAAAATCTTCATCATGATATGCACGAGAAAACTCATTTTATATTCTTTTAACTGTATCAAATACACGGAATAAGAGCGTCCAGCGGGAGGATCTGCGGCGGTCAGAGAGGACAGAGACGGATTCTGTTGATGTTTCTCTGACGCTCCTGTAGAAGTGCTCTAGATTTGCGGGGCTTGTTTTAATGTGCTGTGATGCAGCAGCAGGAAGTCATGGATTAGTTTCCCATGATCCTCTCATTCCTCCCACGCGCTGGTCCCGGAGCGGCTCCCGTTTGCTCAGCGCACCGGAAGTGGGTCACGTTCGGTCATCTGGACCTTCATCCGCTGGTGATACTGCAGAAAAATCACTGCTTTACACAATATCTATTTACATTATATTATATATACATACATAATATATATATACATACATACATACATACATACATACATATACACACACACATACATAATCTATACATATATATACACACATTATATATATATTAGTTTGTGTGGTTTCGTACTGATGGTTATTCTCTCATTCAAAGCATGGGTGATTAGAGTGAACTGAAACTAAACATTTCTAATACGTCAATATTGATTTCTTTGCATGTAAAATGTTTTATTAAGGAAAAGATCAGAGATGGTCAGATTATGTTTAACGTCATGCCTTTCATAAAGCAGAGCTCGTTCTCAGATAAACGATGACGTCAGAGCCCAGGGCTTTAGCGCTCATGCTAATACTCACTGGAGAGGTGCATGATAGGAGTGGTGTGTGTGAGTGAGTGTGTGTGTGTGAGAGTGAGTGAGTGTGTGTGTGAGAGTGAGTGAGTGTGTGTGTGAGAGTGAGTGAGTGAGTGAGTGTGTGAGTATGGTGGTGAGTGAGAGTGAGTGGTGAGTGAGTGTGTGTGTGAGGTGGTGAGTGTGTGTGTGTGTGGTGGTGAGTGGAGTGTGTGTGTGGAGTGAGTGAGTGAGTGGTGGTGGTGAGGTGGTGGTGAGTGAGTGGTGGTGGTGGTGGTGGTGAGTGAGTGGTGAGTGGTGGTGTGAGTGGTGGTGAGTGAGTGAGTGAGTGAGTGAGTGAGTGAGTGAGTGAGTGAGTGAGTGAGTGAGTGTGTGTGTGTGTGTGTGTGTGAGTGTGTGTGTGTGAGTGAGTGTGTGTGGTGTGAGTGAGTGTGAGGTGTGTGTGTGGAGTGTGTGTGTGTGTGTGAGGTGTGTGTGTGTGTGTGTGAGGAGTGAGTGAGTGGTGAGTGAGGTGAGTGTGGTGTGAGTGAGTGAGAGTGAGGAGGAGAGTGGTGAGTGAGTGGTGGGTGGTGGTGGTGAGTGAGTGGTGAGTGAGTGAGTGAGTGTGGTGAGTGTGAGTGAGTGTGTGTGTGTGTGTGTGGTGGTGGTGGTGAGTGAGTGAGAGTGTGTGTGTGTGGTGAGTGAGTGTGGTGTGAGGTGGTGGTGGTGGTGAGTGTGGAGTGTGTGAGTGAGTGAGTGAGTGAGTGTGTGTGAGTGTGAGTGAGTGTGTGTGAGTGTGTGTGTGTGTGTGAGTGTGTGAGGAGGAGGTGTGTGTGAGTGAGTGAGTGTGTGTGAGTGTGAGTGAGTGAGTGTGTGTGTGTGTGTGAGTGTGTGTGAGTGTGAGAGTGTGTGAGGAGTGTGAGGTGAGAGTGTGAGAGGAGTGAGTGGTGAGGAGGTGTGTGTGTGTGTGGAGGTGAGTGTGAGTGAGTGAGGTGAGTGTGAGTGTGAGTGTGGAGTGTGAGTGAGTGTGAGTGAGTGTGTGAGTGAGTGTGAGAGTGTGTGTGTGTGAGTGAGAGTGAGTGAGTGAGTGTGAGTGTGTGAGGTGTGTGAGTGTGGTGTGTGAGTGTGTGTGAGTGAGTGAGTGAGTGAGTGTGAGTGTGTGGTGTGTGTGTGAGTGTGTGTGTGTGAGAGTGTGTGAGTGAGTGTGTGAGTGAGTGAGTGTGAGTGTGTGTGAGTGTGTGTGAGTGAGTGGTGAGTGTGTGTGTGTGTGTGTGTGTGTGTGTGTGTGTGTGTGTGGTGGTGTGTGTGTGGTGAGTGTGAGTGAGTGTGAGTGTGAGTGTGTGAGTGTGTGGTGAGGTGGTGTGGTGTGTGGAGTGGGTGTGTGTGTGAGTGTGAGAGTGAGGAGGTGAGTGAGTGTGAGTGAGTGGTGAGTGAGAGTGTGAGTGGTGAGTGAGGTGAGTGAGAGTGAGTGAGTGAGGAGTGAGTGAGTGAGAGTGTGTGGGTGTGTGTGTGAGAGTGAGTGTGTGAGTGTGGTGGTGTGTGTGTGAGTGAGTGTGGTGTGTGAGTGAGAGTGTGTGAGTGAGTGAGTGTGGAGTGAGTGAGTGAGTGTGTGTGAGTGTGTGTGAGTGTGTGTGTGTGAGTGAGTGTGTGAGTGTGTGTGTGAGTGAGTGAGTGTGTGAGTGAGTGAGTGTGTGAGTGTGAGTGAGTGAGTGAGTGAGTGTGAGTGAGTGAGTGTGAGTGTGAGTGTGAGTGTGAGTGTGTGAGTGAGTGTGTGGTGAGTGTGTGTGTGTGAGTGAGTGAGAGTGAGTGAGTGAGTGAGTGTGAGTGAGTGAGTGTGAGAGTGTGTGTGAGTGTCTCTAAACTCTAAATCAATGTCTTTCTGTCACTTCTGATCTCAGATATTGTTCATCTAATAAAAGCAAGTCAAAAGTTCTTTATAGTTTTGCGTAACCAAGCAACTGGAAAAGACACTTTGCTCTGGAGTGTGAGACTGAAGCTTTTCCACACACTCATGAGCCGAACTCATCACAACATCATAAACTCATGAGTGTTTAGTTTCAGTCTCGCCACGTCCACTTATTTTTACATAATCACTTATGAATATGGACAGTCGTGGGTGTTTTTGGGCTTATTTCCAGAATATGGACTTGCTTTCTGGTGTGTGTGCGCATGACCGATGGACAGCTGTGTGTGTGTGTGTGTGTGTAATAGCATTACTTTTGGTTGAGATTGCAATGTAGTATGAAAATGTTATGATCGTGTTTTTGTGAGCTTCTATGCGGTCTCATCCTGTACTGTAAATCACTGTCTATGATATGATATGGAATATTAATGATCCAGATCGATCATGCAAACGTCGCAAACACCTTGCCACCGTTGCCTCTGGCTTTTGGCTTGCTCAGTTGGGGACTCCTAAATCTCATCTATATTCCCGATCTGCCCGCATTGACACTATATGATACTGAAATGAGCTGGATAACATCACCGCTTCACCAGAACGGCTGTACAAATTCTGTTGCATTATTTTCCTGTTAACAATGTGAAGCAGCTTTGAAACAATTGGACTTGTTAAAAGCGCTGTATAAATAAAGGTGACTTGACATTGGAGGGGAATATGTGCTTCAGATTTAATCATAAAGCTGATGTTTCTCTTGAATCAGTGTTTGATTGGGTCTCATTGACTTTAATTAATAATAATAATTACTGTATAATTCACAACACAATATCGTCCACACGCCTCCAGAGATGAAGAGTTTTATTATGAAAATAAAAAGGAATAATTTACACGTGTCCTGTATTTCAGACATCAGTGTCGATCTTCTGGCTGTGAACCTTTTAAAAACCGACCTTCACAACAAATACAGGAGGAAAGAGAGCGAGCGCACATGCGCCTGCGTCAACAACAACAACAACAACAACAACAACAACAACAACACAATAACACGGGGAAGCCCTTCCTCACACACACACACACACTCACACGCTCTCTCTCTCTCTCTCTCTCACACACACACACACACACACACACACACACACACACACACACACACACACACACACACACACACACACACACACACACACACACACGCTCTCTCTCTCACACACACACGCTCTCTCTCTCTCACACACACACACACGCTCTCTCTCTCTCTCTCACACACACTCTCACACACGCTCTCACACTCACACTCTCTCACTCACGCTCTCACACTCACACTCACACTCTCAATCACACACACACACACACACACACACACACACACCGCTCTGGTGAATCCTCATCAGGACAGGTTATTACTAGTGATAATTATGAGAGATTAAAACTTTGTTGAGATAAAAAGTTGACAGTGTCATAATTATCACTAAATATGTCACAAAGTCATGCGTTATAAAATCATAATTAGAGGAAAAATTCTACATTGACAAAAAGTCAAAATGATGAGCACTAAGTGATTAGACGAAAAGTAAATTACTTTTAATCTCATACTTTAGTGTCTTAATTTCGATTTCTCATAATTGTAGTATGTCATTAAGATATAAAATGACATATTTAGTGATAATTATGATTAAAAGTCGAAATTGTGAGATAAACAATTATGACATTTTAAGTGATACTTCTGAGATTAAAGTTGACATTATGGCAATCACAATTATGACTTGGACTTTAATCTCATGAATTGTCAATTATTATAATTCACAAAAGCGTGATTTTTTTCTGCTGATGTGTCGGGAAAGGGTCTCCATAGGTCCGGTCCAGCCCGTCCCGGGAAGCTCCTCTTACACCGGGATCAGGGCGTCATCGCGCAGCCGCGCGCGGTACTGAAGCAGCCAGTGCCGGAGCTCGGAGATCCGGTAGCCCTCCGGTCCCCTGCCGCCCTGATACACCACCCGCCCGTCCTGCACGACGTACAGTCTGTCGAAGTACGCGCCGTACGCGCTGTTGGACGCGTTCTCCATGCTGTCGGCCACTATCGCGCAGCCCGGCGCCTCGCGCTCCATCAGCCGCGCCGCGCTCACGCGCTCCTCCAGACTGCGGTGCCGGCGGATCTGATAGGGCGCGTCGGAACTGCTCCAGCCGTCGGACGGATGCGCCTCCTCGATGTACACCACCAGCGCGTCGGCGATGTCCGCGTACTGACGCACGAGCCGCTGGAACGCCTTCAGACGCCGCATGAACGGCGGTCAGCTGCAGCTCCCGAAGTTCAGCACCAGCGGCCGCCGCGCGCGCGCGAACTCCAGGATGCGTGTGCGCTCGAGCCGCTCCAGCGGAACCACCTCACTGTTGGGCGCCGCGTGGCCGAGGCGCGCGGACTTCATCCAGTCCAGCCGGTGTCCGTGGAAAACCGCTTTGAGCGACTCCCAGCTGAACATGCGGTTGTTGTCGGAGACGCACAGCGGAGGGTCTTCATCCCCCTCCTCCCCCTCCTCCTCCTGGCCGTGGTGGAGTAAAACTCTCTTTCTCACGCACAGGAAATCCAGACACCACAGCATGAGCGCGGCGACGAGGAACCGCGGGAGGATGAGCAGACACACGAGCGCGTTTCTCATGATCAGAGAGAGAGAGTTCAGATGCTCAGCTGCTCAACTTCCCTTTATATGATGGATGTCTGTCAGTCAGTCACCCCGCCTCCAAACACACAGGCAGGACGCTATCCCTGCTCATTCCCTATGGACATCAACACTGATCGCGTCAGAGACTGATGCGTCTTTACGCGCGGAGAAACTTCATCTGATCTGCGGTGATCGGAGCGGATCGTGTCGTCATCACCCGCGGACACCAGGCGGCGCGCGCGGCTCTCAGTGCATGAACTCTGGGCACTGAAGAGCAAATGCGTAACTTTATGGATGCACACTTGAACCCTCAATCTATGGCAAGCCGTTTTGACTTTTATTCATTCACAGGATATGAATTCTTGATATCAATAATTAGTAAAAACTGTCACTCTTGATATCTGTAAATGTCACCATAGGCGCCATTCGAACTCTATTGTTGACATCAGGAATTCATATCCTGTGAATGAATAAAAGTCAAAACGGCTTGCCATATAACCCTCAATCATCCATGCTACACACCTGGATCGCTCTCATCATAAGCCGAAGTCATCATGAACACAGCGAGAGGAGGTTGAAAACAGTGGTTCACACACACCAAGTGCACTACACGCTTTCAAGGAGTGCACTCGAATCAGATGTGAGTAGCTACACTAGGCAGTTCACCCAAAATCCTGTCATTAATTCCTCATGTCGACTCAAACCCGTCAGCCCTTAGCTCATCTTCAGACACAGATGAAGATATTTCTGATGATCCGAGAGCTCTCTGACCCCTCCATAGACAGCAATGTCATGAACACTTTCAAGGGCCAGAAAGGAAGAGAAGACATCGTTACAGTAGCCCATGTGACTCCAGTGAATGACAGGATTTACATTTCTGGTGAACTGTCCCTTTAAAGACCTGTTCAAACCAACGATAAAGATATAGGGCCCTGTCACACACCCGACACAAGTGTGTTCTGCTAGTCTCAGCCGACGCAGTTCTCATGTTCACGTCCAGCTCCACGGTGTTTAACTATCAAACGCACTGGCACGTCTGTGTGTTTTGTGAGACAAGGGGTTTCACGCCGACAGACGGATCGGAGGCGAGGGTTTTCACACCGACAGACGGATCGGAGGCGAGGGTTTTCACACCGACAGACGGATCGGACAGGGGGTTTCACACCGACAGACGGATCGGACAGGGGGTTTCACACCGACAGACGGATCGGAGGCGAGGGTTTTCACACCGACAGACGGATCGGAGACGGGGGTTTTCACACCGACAGACGGATCGGAGACGGGGGGGTTTCACACCGACAGACGGACCGGAGACGGGGGGTTTTCACACCGACCGACGGATCGGAGACGGGGTTTCACACCGACAGACGGATCGGAGGCGGGGTTTCACACCGACAGACGGATCGGAGACGGGGTTTCACACCGACAGACGGATCGGAGACGGGGGGTTTTCACACCGACAGACGGATCGGAGACGGGGGTTTCACACCGACAGACGGATCGGAGACGGGGGGTTTCACACCGACAGACGGATCGGAGACGGGGTTTCACACCGACAGACGGATCGGACAGGGGGTTTCACACCGACAGACGGATCGGAGACGGGGTTTCACACCGACAGGCGGATCGGAGGCGGGGTTTCACACCGACAGACGGATCGGAGACGGGGTTTCACACCGACAGACGGATCGGAGACGGGGTTTCACACCGACAGACGGATCGGAGACGGAGGGGGGTTTCACACACCGACAGACGGATCGGAGACGGGGTTTTCACACCGACAGACGGATCGGAGACGGGGGTTTCACACCGACAGACGGATCGGAGGCGAGGGTTTTCACACCGACAGACGGATCGGAGACGGGGTTTTCACCGACCGACAGGAGGCGGACGGAGGGGGGGTTTCACACCGACAGACGGATCGGAGACGGGGGTTTCACACCGACAGGCGGATCGGAGACGGGGTTTCACACCGACAGACGGATCGGAGACGGGGTTTCACACCGACAGACGGATCGGAGACGGGGTTTCGGAGACGGATCGGGGTTTCACACCGACAGACGGATCGGAGACGGGGTTTCACACCGACAGACGGATCGGAGACGGGGTTTCACACCGACAGACGGATCGGAGACGGATTTCACACCGAGACGGATCGGAGGGGGTTTCACACCGACAGACGGATCGGAGACGGGGGGTTTCACACCGACAGACGGATCGGAGACGGGGGGTTTCACACCGACAGACGGATCGGAGGCGGGGTTTCACACCGACAGACGCGGATCGGAGACGGGGTTTCACACCGACAGACGGATCGGAGGATTTTTCACACCGGCAGACGGATCGAGACGGGGTTTCACACCGACAGACGGATCGGAGACGGGGTTTCACACCGACAGACGGATCGGAGACGGGGTTTCACACCGACAGACGGATCGGAGACGGGGTTTCACACCGACAGACGGACCGGAGACGGGGGGTTTTCACACCGACCGACGGACCGGAGACGGGGTTTCAGACGGACCGGACGGGTTTCACCGACAGACGGATCGGACAGGGGGTTTCACACCGACAGACGGATCGGAGACGGGGGGTTTCACATCACATGACTGCACAAGAGGAAGAATCGCAGACAGTTCTGTCCCGTCCGAAAACTATGCTTCACAACCAAACACACGCGAGAAGTGAGAAGGAAACGGCGCGAGATAACTCCGGTCTGACGCACGCGTGTTCACGTGAGAGTGGAATTGTCATTTAAAATGATAGCCCGCAGAAAGTGATCCAGATTATCTGTGAGCTGATTTGTAGCGAAAAAAGAAAAAGAAAATATAATGGCAGAGGAAATGGTTGGGGAGACGTGGGGAGCAAAGGTTGTGTTCTGCAACGAGAGCTGGAGGTAAATCAGTGTGCAATGTGCTGCTGTTGCGGCTGGTCAAGCAAATGTCTGTGCTTTGTTTCTGTTTGATATAATTGTAAATATATCTAATAAAATGCTGATATTCTGCTCTATAACTCCTCCCCCCTGTATCCTGTGCTTTCATTGGCTGTCGGTCATCGGCGAGGTCATTTTCAGTCAGAACTCATTTCACACGGCAGGATTTTGAGTCGCAGACAGGTCCAGATATTGAGCATGTCAAATATCTCACGGGCGTCAGCGATTCTCTCAGATCGCGTGTTTTGTCACTCACGTGAGCACCGATTGGCCTATGATTTCGGGAATTTGTCTGCGATTGCGCAAAACCTGTCGGCGAGTCAAAATCGGGGCTAAAATTGGGCGGTGTGAACTCGCCATTAGTTCTTAAAATCGCTCTACATGTAAAAGAATAGCAGTTCACACCGCAACTATAACGATAATGAACGATATAATCGGAATCACTTTCAGCACAATTTCTTCCAGCTGATGAACAATAAAAACACTGACAGCCAATCAGGATCCACCCTGCTTTAAAGAGACACGAGAGAAATGCCCAGATGAACTGGAATTGCATTGAGAGCTTGTCAAATATATTCATTCGCCACTTGAATGAATCAGTGTTTTTGTAATTGAAGTGTATTAAAATACTGTGCCAATCACCGGGTCTGATACAGCTCTAGTGTTCACAGGATCATTGCATCACTTATTGTTTCATATATATATATATATATATATAATATATATATATAATGTATGATCCGAGTGCTAATCTAAAATCAGGCTTTGCTCGTGACAGACACACTGCACACGAAACAGGATCGTATTGCGCTTGAAATATGTTGCAAGTTCAGAAGTTCAGAATGCATTCTGTGATGTTCGAACAAGAAGCCAGACAAAAATAGGACATGGCACTAGTATGTTGAGTAAGTATGTACATAAGCAGTATGTGTTACATGTGAGTACGTGAAGGACGACACGCCTGATGCCTGGAGAAGAGAATAACCACCTATGCTGTGCATTACACTAAAGTCCCCATGAAATCAAAATGGACAATTCTTGTGTTTTAATGGAATATTGCAGTGTTTATTCTGAATGATTTATCATTATTGTGTTAATAATCCTGAATCAGAATAACTTCCTCTCTTCTCTGATGATGAGGGCGGGGCCACCTGTCACTCACATGAGATCCACCAACAGCAAACCACAACCATCCAATCAATTCCCTCAGACACAATCAAGCCCCGCCCTCATCTGCTCTTGTTCCTGAAGCGCTTCAGCCGATATACGGCACAGTGGAGGAGAAGAGACCAGCGTGACTTCAGTTTCCAGTGTGTCAGTTACGTACTACAAGTAACTTGAGTTACGCAATCAGATTACTTTTTCCAAGTAACTAAAAGTAACACATTACTTTTTAAATTTACAACAAAATATATGAGTTGCTTTTATAAATAAGTAATGCAAGTTACTTTGTTTTCCCCCATGTATGAACTGACAGCTCTCCTGTCCTCATGTGAAGGCAAACGTGCTTTTATAGTATTTGCTTTTCATAGATTTTATGAGCTGAGAGGTTTGTTTGTGCGGCGCCCTCTACTGTACAGGCGTGAATTTGCATTTCCTTCCAGCCTTATTATTTCAATTTTAATGTGAAAGGGCCTTTATCTTTACCAATAATTAAACTTTTTAGTTATTACAAAACCAACAAGCAAGCCCAGCCCCGGTGAGAAAAAGTAACGCAAAAGTAATGTAACACATTACTTTTCTTAAAAAGTAACTAAGTAATGCAATTAGTTACTTTTTAAGGGAGTTGCACAATATTGTAATGCATTACTTTTCAAAGTAATTTTCCCCAACAAATGCTTCATGCTTATCTCTTATTCACAAACGTCCACTTAAACTGTATTTATGAAAACTGCTCGACCCTTATGAAAATTAACCATGGTTTTACTACAAATAAAACCAAAAAAAACATGATTATTGTAGTTAAACCATGGTAACCACACATTAACCATGGTTTTGCTACTCTAACCATAGTTTAGCCATGGTATTTGTGGTAAAACTGTGGTTATATAAATGGTAATCAATTAGCCAAAAAAAAACAAAAAACATGGTTACTACACTTTTACTACAATAAAGCCATGGTTCTTTTTCGTAAGGGGACTGTGATATGATCTGCGTCGTATGGAGTTTTGTGAATCACAATAAAACCATCTGTTAAATCATCGCGATTGATTCGATGGATCATCCTGTCAGAAGGAACTGAGAGCATGTGTAGATGAGGAAGAGCGTCTCGGTTTTCAGATGAAAGCGTGTCTCATTGTAAACCGGATTAGTTTCCATGGAAACCGCTTCTGTCCTGCTGACAAACACGCTCTCACGCTGATGAATGTGCTGCTTAACTTCCAAAAAGAGTCTCAAACAGGAATGCTGTTGTGAGCAAAATGAGAAATGCATCATCTTCCTCTTTGCATGAATAATCTGAAGCTTTACACCTGAGTTTGATACCGGTGAGGATTTCATGGTGGTGCATCAGAAGCTCAACATCGACAAACAAGATCACAGTCACCTTTCTGTGCTTATGCATGTTGCTTCAGTATTGACTGATTTATCTCTCTCTGTTGTGGCGGTTGGCTTGTAACCCAGTTACCTTCTATAAACCGAGCTGATTCTTGGCAGCGGCGTCGGTTCATCTGAGGACAGCGCGCATGCGCAGTGAGGTGGCACGGGTCCAGCGCGGAGGAAACACGAGGAAGCCTGTCACCACCGAGCGCCTTTACGATAACTGTCATCATCACAGCGATTTATCTGCTGATGCGTCACTCATACAGCATTTAATACACATGCTTTGATTCCCAGCATCCCCCAATCTCGCGCTCAACTCACACGAACCGTTTCTCAGCAACCGGTTATCTGATAATCCCGCGGTCACGCGGCTCTCTGATGGAAGTGCATTGCTCTCTTGAACTCACACCGGTTCTGTGTCGTCTGATATGCGGCTCATATAGTCGTGTGGTGAGTGCATTGTGGGATGCAAACAGGATTTATGCTCAAGGCTGCACATGACAAACTGAATTAGGGTTTAAACACTTAAAGGCACAGTATGCAATTACTCAACACAAAGGCGTGTCTTGACTCTTGAGTGGGCGGAGCTTTTATTCTGCCGCGAGCGCTTCCGCTTCTTCCGCTCATGCGTGTGTGTGTTTGATCATATCACACACGTGAGTGATGTTAAAGTGATGTTATAATGCTACTCTGTGCGTTGGCTCGGCGCTACTATGAGACACTTGTTCACACTGCAGTGAGCGAGATCATATCAGGCATGGTAAAACATGGCACTCTGTGCGGTAAATCAACAACACCAGATTTACACAATCAGACTAACTGTGTTGAGCTGGAGAACAATCATTAGTTTCTGTCCATCAGTGATCCAAACAGTGTCTAATAAAACACATCAGATATTAAAGCGGCTTTGTGTTGCCATGGTTACTTCACAATAACACCGGAGGGGAACGCGGCGATGATGTCACTGATAGGCGACGCACGGGTTATAAATCGCTTATTTCTCTGGATTTAGACATTCTTGGAAACATTTGGGAACAAAATATAAAATATATTGTGCCTTTAAAAAAAAGAAAAGAAATATACTTATTATACTTTGCAATTCATATTGATGAAACACTGCAAACTGATGCTCTTCCTCAGTGTTTCCGTCTGGCTTTCCAGCACAAGTATCTAAACATCCTTAAATCAAGACACATTTACTGGAGAAGAGAAATGACTGAAGATATTAAGAGAAGTTGATCAAAATGAAGTGAGTTTGTGCTTAAAACCAGAACGAATAAGTCCCTTTGAATGAAGTAGATTTTTCTGACCCCAGATATTTGTTCTTGTCTTAAGCACAAACTCACTTTGTGATTCAGTTTTGTTAGCATTTTGGGGTCCAAGTCTAATTTCTGCAGATCCTCGATGTTCAGAAGCTCAAACTCTGTAAGCGGATTTTCAGCGCAAAACAATCAAAGCCTTCAATTTCCTGAGGAAACGTTTGAATAATCTTGCATTAACCGGCTGGACACTCCTAATTACAGTCTTGCATCATAATCACACTTCCACTAAAGAGTCTAGACAGAAAGAACAACACTGTAATGACTGTTTGTGTCAGTTACACATTACAAGTAACTCGAGTTACGTAATCAGATTACTTTTTCAAGTAACTAGTAAAGTAACGCATTACTTTTAAATTTACAACAAATTATCGGAGTTACTTTTTCAAATAAGAAATGCAAGTTACTTTGTTTTCCCTTTTATTGACTGACAGCTCTCCTGTCCTCATGTTGAGAGAATTGTGAGTAAATACAGAGGCGTGTGTGTGTGTGTGTGTGTGTGTGTGTGTGTGTGTGTGTGTGTGTGTGAACATGATGGGTGTTGTAGTTCTAGATGTGAGCATGCATTTACTTATCTTACTTGTACAAAAATAAATGTTTAATTTTGATGTGAAATGGTCTTTACATTTGCCCAAAAATACTAATTTTTTGTTATAAAAAAAAACAACAAGCCCAGCCCAGGTGAGAAAAAGTAATGCAAAAGTAACGTAACATTACATTTCTTAAGAAGTAGTGCAATTAGTTAATTTTTAAGGGAGTAGCACCATATTGTAATGCATTAACTTTCCCCAACACTGTCTGTAACTGATGCATTAGAGGTTTCCCTGTTATAATAATCCAGCATGGACATTTCTGGGTTGGGGGGGGCATTCATACCGTCATTATTCACTGTCTCAGAATTAGAATAATAACACGAGTGATGCTCATGTCTCAGCCAGAGCTCCGTCTGTACGCGTGTCTGTGCCACAGATGACTGATTCATGTCTCGTCACACTATATTTACATGTGTTTTACAGTCTAACACTGTGTTGTGTTCGCTCACGGTTGAGTGTTGAATCTGGGCTGAAGGCTTTCAGAACAGACATGACAAAGAATTAAAGGCTGATGAAATTATCCTTGTTTTTCAATCTGTCCTGTATTGATCCAAATAAATAGTCTTTTAAGACAGAATTCATGAATCAAGCGAAGTGTTTCAATGATCCTGGAAAACCAGGCCATAACATAATCAAGCAAAACATTTGGCTGCATTTGAATACACCTAACCTTGATTTAAACATTTATTGCTTGACTATACATAACTAATATATTTTTAAAAGAAAGATAATTCTGACAGACGTGTGCTCTGAGTTGTTCAGGACGGCAGCAGTGAGATCCTGAGATTGGCTCTAAGCGTCAGTCAGTCGTTCAGGAGCCTGTCGAGTTTCTGGAATGCAAATATAACACCACTGCAATCCTCTTTCATCTGCGGGATATTAATAAACCGCACAAATCATTATTTACATTCTAGCAGCTCTTAATGGCTCATTCTGTGACTATAGTGTTGAGAAAAAAAGCATTTTAGACTTTTATTTCAGTCTTAACATCTTTTTAGCAGAATTCATGTTCAGGTCAGACAGAAACATTTGCTCCTTCTGGCAAGGTTCTCTCAAAGCTATGAACAAACGTTCATCCAGTAACGTTAATAGAATATTTGTTCAATGTTATCTGGTCTGTAATAATGTTCTCAAAATGTTAGCATGGTCGATTGTGTATAAAGATTTTCAATTGGCCAATTTTAAAATATAAAAAATAATATCTATTGCAATTGTTCAAACATTAAGAATGTTATGTACACAAAGTCATATTAAAATTTCAAATGAAGTGATTTTACTGTTTTTTTCATGTAGATGAATTGGCCGTGACCTTAAAAAAAATGTCATGCAGTGTGACCGTGATTTATCTTAAAATTTATTTATTTCCTTAACATGCTTAATAAATAAAAATAACATAGGGTTCATAGACAATTGGAAAAGCTTTTGGGGCAGACCTGACCTGTTGAAGAGGGACGGCATCCATCCTTCTTGGAGTGGTGCTGCTCTTCTCTCTAGTAACTTGGCATATAGTCTTAAAGCTAAACCTTGACTAACTGGGGCCCAGGTCAGGAAGCAGACGGACTGGCTTACCTGACCGTCTGCTAGCTGTCTCCCGTTACAGAAGTCAGATAAATCCCAACACATAGAGACTCTTTCACCTAGATATTATCACATAGAGACTGTGTCTGTTCCCCGAATTAGTAAATACAAAAAACCATCAAGACCATTTAATAATAAAAACTTAATTGATGTCCAACAAATAAACAACAGATATAATACAGATGATCAAATGATAAAGCTCGGGTTGCTGAATATTCGATCCCTTTCCCCAAAAGCACTTATTGTTAATGATATAATTACAGATAATAATCTAAATGTGCTGTGTTTGACAGAAACCTGGCTAAAACCTGACGACTACATTACTTTAAATGAGTCCACCCCACAAGATTATTGTTATAAACACGAGCTGCGTCTGAAAGGTAAAGGGGGAGGGGTTGCTGTCATTTATAATAATATCTTCAGTATTACTCAGAAGTCTAGTTTCAAATATAATTCTTTTGAAGCTTTGGTGCTTTATGTAGCATTATGTAGTGTAATTGATAAATCCCGTTTGACATTTGTGCTGGCTACTGTATACAGGCCACCAGGGCACAATACAGACTTTATCAAAGAATTTGCTGACTTTCTATCCGAGTTAGTACTGGCTGCAGATAAAGCACTAATTGTTGGTGATTTTAATATCCATGTAGATAATGAAAAAGACGCATTGGGATTAGCATTTAGAGACATTCTAAACTCTATTGGAGTAAGGCAACACGTGTCAGGACCCACTCATCGCCTTAATCATACTCTAGACCTAATATTGTCACATGGAATAAATGTTGATACCGTTGAAATTCTGCAGCAGAGCGACGACATTTCAGATCATTACCTAGTATCATGTATACTTAATTTAGCTAAGGCTGCAAAGCCGTCCTCGCTTTCAAATATGGCAGGACTATCACTGCCGCCACTAAAGATTGCTTTGTAAATAATCTTCCTCATCAGTTTCATCTCCTCAGCATCCCAGATAGCCTAGAGGAACTCGATTTTGCAACAGAAACTATTGACTCTCTTTTTTCCAGCACTTTAGACACAGTTGCTCCTGGCGCTTAAAGAAGATTAAAGAAAATAGTCCAACGCCGTGGTACAACGAAAGCACACCCGGGCCCTTAAAACAGCAGCCAGAAAAATGGAGCGCAGCTGGAAGAAAACAAAACTAGAGGTTTTTCGTAATTCATGGAAAGAGAGCATAATCGCATACAGAAAGGCCGTAAAAACTGCTAGATCTGCTTATTTCTCGACTCTCTTAGAAGAAAACAAACACAACCCTAGGTATTTATTTGATACAGTGGCTAAGTTAACCAAAAATAAAGCTTCTACTTCTGATGGTTGTAAACAGCACAGCATTAATGACTTTATGAACTTCTTTACGTGTAAGATCGATAATATTAGGAAGAAAATTATAACCATGCAGCCGTCTACTACAGTGTCACATCAGACAGAGCATTGTTGTGTCACTGAGGAGAAATTACACTCATTCACTGCTATAGGAGAGGAAGACACACAATCCCTCTCACACACACACACACACACACACACACACACACACACACACACACACACACACACACACACACACACACACACACACACACACACACACACACACACACACACACACACACACACACACACACACACACACACACACACACACAGCTATAGGAGAGGAAGAATTGGCTAAACTCGTTAAATCATCTAAATCAACAACATGTATGCTCGACCCTATACCGACTAGGCTATTAAAAGAGATGCTACCAGAGGTCATAGATCCTCTTCTTAATATCATTAACTCATCTTTGTCATTAGGATATGTACCGAAAACTTTTAAGTTGGCTATTAATCAAACCACTTATTAAAAAACCTCAACTTGATCCTACAGAATTAGTCAATTACAGGCCGATCTCAAATCTACCCTTCCTGTCAAAAATACTGGAAAAGGCAGTGTCTTCACAATTATGCTCCTTTTTAGAAATAAATGCTATCTGTGGGGATTTCCAGTCAGGATTTAGACCGCATCATAGTACTGAGACTGCTCTCATCAGAGTTACAAATGATTTACTCTTATCATCTGATCGTGGTTGTATCTCTCTATTAGTGTTACTCGATCTTAGCGCTGCATTCGATACTATCGACCACAACATTCTTTTAAATAGACTCGAAAATTATGTTGACATTAGTGGAACTGCATTGGCATGGCTTAAATCATACTTATCTGACCGTTATCAGTTTGTAGCAGTAAATGAAGAGATGTCACACTGATCACAAGTTCAGTATGGAGTACCGCAGGGCTCAGTGCTAGGACCGTTGCTCTTCACCCTGTACATGCTACCACTGGGAGATATCATTAGGAAGCATGGCATTAGTTTTCACTGTTATGCTGACGATACTCAGCTCTATATTTCTTCACGCCCTGATGAAACTTACCAATTCACAAGATTAACGGAATGCATAGCTGATATAAAACATTGGATGTCCAGTAATTTCCTGCAACTTAATTCAGAAAAAACAGAATTTTTAATTATTGGACAAAAAAACTCTGCAAGTAGTAACCTAGAATACTGTCTAACACTCGATGGCTGCTCTGTCAAGTCCTCGTCGTCAGTGAGGAACCTGGGTGTGCTCTTTGATACCAATCTTTCATTTGAAAGCCACGTTTCTAACATCTGTAAAACTGCATTCTACCATCTTAAAAATATATCTAAATTACGGCACATCCTTTCAATGCAAAATGCTGAACAGTTAATTCATGCGTTCATGAGCTCAAGGCTAGATTACTGTAATGCTTTACTGGGTGGTTGCCCTGCTCGCTTAATAAACAAACTCCAGCTGGTCCAAAACGCAGCAGCTCGAGCTCTTACTAGAACCAGGAAGTATGACCATATTAGCCCGGTTCTGTCAACACTGCACTGGCTCCTATTAAACATTGTATACATTTTAAAATCTTGCTTATTACTTACAAAGCACTAAATGGTTTAGCTCCCCAGTACTTGAGTGAGCTCTTAACGCATTATACTCCATCACGTCTATTGCGGTCTCAAAACTCTGGCCAGTTGATAATCCCTAGAATATCAAAATCAACTGCAGGCGGTCGATCCTTTTCCTATTTAGCGCCTAAACTTTGGAACAGTCTTCCTAGCATTGTTCGGGAAGCAGACACACTCTGTCAGTTTAAATCTAGACTAAAAACGCATCTCTTTACTATGGCTTACACATAAAACATTATCAATCTCTATTATTCAAATCAGTAAATGATTGTTAGGCTGCATTAACTAGGTCAGCTGGAACCGGGAACACTTCCCATAACACCTGATGTACTCGTTACATCATAAGAAGAATGGCATCTACGCTAATGTTAGTCTCTCTGTTTATCCCGAGGTTTACTGCAGTCAGCCGGATCCGGGCCGGATCCAGATCAGATGGTGGACCTGCGCCTGGACATGACCAACTCATCCCTGAAGTGTCTGCAGAGAGCGTGTCAAATAAACTCCCCCCGTAAATGCCGCATCGTCACGACATCCTCATTAAACCCGTCTCCGGCGTGACGACTCCAATCTTTCGAATAATCTTATGAATATCTATTTGCCTAATATGAATTAAGACCTGCAATGTTGGCAGAATTATAATCATACACTGTTTGTTCGTCGGCCAGAGGAGAACTGGCACCCTGACTGAGCCTGGTTTCTCCCAAGGTTTTTTTCTCCATTCTGATCCTGAAGGAGTTTTGGTTCCTTGCCACCGTTGCCTCTGGCTTTTGGCTTGCTCAGTTGGGGACTCCTAAATCTCATCTATATTCCCGATCTGCCCGCATTGACACTATATGATACTTGAAATGAGCTGGATAACATCACCGCTTCACCAGAACGGCTGTACAAATTCTGTTGCATTATTTTCCTGTTAACAATGTGAAGCTGCTTTGAAACAATTGGACTTGTTAAAAGCGCTGCATAAATAAAGGTGATTTGACATACATTTATTTTTTTATTTTTTACAAGTTCTCAGTAATTAAAGTGTTTATAAACAAAGTATTAGCATTTCTTTTGAGTTTTTGCAAAAGATGATCTTACATTTTGGTTTTTTAATTTCAGAGTTGCCTTCTTAAAATGTAGTTAAGACTTATTTTTCTTGTAAATTACATAAAACTGATAACAAAGTTTTAAAAATACCATTCACTTAAGCGTTCTGTATCAGTGATTCCCATTTCAACCACGGAAATTAGATATTTTATTTTTTTATTTAATACAGTTATTGCTATTATTGGTCGCACCACATGACATGAAGATCTCAAATATTATTAAAAATATATTTAAAGAAATCAATAAACAATACGTTCATACAAAAAATAGATTTAAACCATATTTTATTAATTTCACAGAATTGTTTTAATGAACATAAACATTTTATAATTTTTTATAAAAATCAAATTGCAAAAAAGTGCAACATTTCATTTTAACTTGACAACGGAGATGATGGAAATAAACATTTTGATTTAACATTCAGCGCTCAGAACTCAGAGACCGCTCGAGAGAGGCGCCCGGAGACCGCTCGAGAGAGAACGCTCGAGAGCGCCGGAGAACGCTTCGAGAGCCCCGAGAGAGCTCGAGAGCGCCCGGAGACCGCTTCGAGAGCGCGCCGAGAGCTTCGAGAAAGCGCGCCGAGACCGCTTCGAAAGCGCCGAGAACGCTTCGAGAGCGCCCGAGAACGCTTCGAAGGCGCCGAGAACGCTTCGAGAGGCGCCGCGCCGAGAGAACGCTTCGAGAGCGCCGGAGAACGCTTCGAGAGCGCCGGAGACCGCTTCGAGAGCGCCGGAGAACGCCGAGAAAGCGCCCGAGAACCGCTTCGAGAGCGCCGGAGAACGCTTCGAAGGCGCCCGAGACGCTGAGAGGCGCCCGGAGACCGCTTCGAGAGAACGCCGAGAGACCGGAGACCGCTTCGAGCGCTCGAGACCGCTTCGAGAGGCGCCGGAGAACGCTTCGAGGCGCCGAGAACGCTTCGAGGCGCCCGAGAACGCTCGAGAGGCGCCCGAGAACGCCGAGAGCGCCCGAGAACGCTTCGAGAGGCGCCGCCCGGAGAGCGCTTCGAGAAGCGCCCGGAGAACGCTTCGAGAGGCGCCCGGAGAACGCTCGAGAGAGGCGCCCGGAGAACGCTCGAGAGAGGCGCCCGGAGAACGCTCGAGAGAGGCGCCCGGAGAACGCTCGAGTGGCGCCCGGAGAACGCTCGAGAGTTACTTTCCCATAATGTGAAGAAAGATACAATTGAATGTTCCCTTAACATTCACTGTAAACCTGAATAAGTTGGCAAAACTTCATTTTAGCATTTACTCTCCCTTTTAAATGTCATGGCAAAGAATGCTGGGAAATAGAAATCCCAGCCCAGTTTCAGTTAAATGAAATTGTCTAAATTTAAAAAAACAAGTTCATAAAAACAATCAAGCAATTCAGATTACTTAAAATGTGTCAGTTTTGAGAGCTCAAAAGAAAAAGAAAGTTCTAAATACTCATGAAAGTTCATTTGTTTTTAAATATTCAGAGAACTTTCAAAAATAACATTTTCATAAATTAATGGGATGGTTATCAAAACATTAACTTTAGTAATACGGCATAAACGTGTTAATCTTCTCCAGACTCCAGCTAAAATAAAGTGTTTGAATGTAAAATGTAAGATATACTCAGTATTTAGATATATTTAGATAGTGTTTATATATAGTAAAGGTAAGTTTTCCCACACACACACACTGGCATCTGCCAAATTCCAGGAGGTCAAAGACTAGCATGTGCATCCTATGAAGTGCACTCATTGATCATCATCACGGGTAACACAATCCCGTCAAAGAGCAGCTGTCGCCATGGGAACCGCTGACGGGTCATGCATTCATATGCATCTCTCTCTCTCTCCATCAGGTCATCTGAGGACAAGCGGAGCTCCTTTTACATGTGTGTAAGATACAAGTCATCAAGTCAATACACATGGTTTCAAAGCAGCTTTATATAAAATGTTTATATCTTAAAGGGATAGTTCACCCAAACATGAAAATTACACCATGATTTACTCCCCCTCAAGTCATCCTAGGTGTATATGACATTGTTGGAAGCTTGGAAGAGCCAGGACATGTTTTAATATAACTCTGATTGTGTTCGTCTGAAAGAAGAACGTCATCATGGGGTCATTTTCATGTTTGGGTGAACCATCCCTTTAAAGTCCCCATGAAATAAAAGTTTACTGTAAATGATTTATCGGTGCACATCATTATTGTGTTGTGAATCAGAATCAGAATAACTTCATCTCTGATGACGAGGGCGGGGCCACCTGTCACTCACATGAGATCCACCAATAGCAAACCACAACCATCCAATCAATTCCCTCAGACACAATCAAGCCCCGCCCTCATCTGCTCTTGTTCCTGAAGTGTTTGTGAAAAGTAAATTTTAATAAGAAGAATTTTGTTTATTTAAAATGATTAAAATAGCTTGAATGTAACTCAACACCCTTGCTTAATTTATTATATGTGGATTCATGAATATGCAAATTAGCCCTGCCTCCATTCACTCACACCAGCTCAGAATCTGCACTGATTTTATCAAGCAAACACAAGAATAACTTTGATATTGTTAGTAATATTTCAGCTGGACTGAAGCAGCTTTACTTGATTATCCAGATATCATTTATTATAGAAATCGTGAGTATCAAATATGATCATCAGGCTTTTGAGGAAGGCTTATATGTTCATCTGTCAATCATCATTGCATAATATGTGTAAACTACAGATTATAAAACATAATCTTACTAAGACATATTATTGGCAGATATTGATATTTTATGTCAGTATCTGCTGTACGGTTATAGAGATCTCATATAAATATTCCCTCCATATTCTCACTATATCCGACTATATGAGCCATAAAAGCCTGATTTATCAAATATGATACTCCAAAACAAGTCATTTTAGATTTTGTCTAAAGGTTCAATGAACTGATATTTTTCAGACCATTACTTCCGGCTGTACAGGGTTAAAGAGTTCCTCAGTGTGAATTATAGATCAGTCAGTGACACGGATCATCTCCAGAGATTCTTCAGCACATCTGAGACTAATTTAGGCAGATTTCATTCAACAAAGTAATTATCGAGCCTGAAGAAACAGCGAACGCCTTGTATAATGACAGAACTGGACTCGACCTGATTGCGTATGATCTGATCTCTCTATAATTATGCAAACTATGTACGATCAAGCGGTTGAGGGCAGGTTTACTGTCATCTCTGCATCCGTATCTCATCGCTCCTATAAAAATAAAGCCTTGGCTGCTTGTTTATCATAAGCAGGTCGAGTCCTGACGGCCGCATCATAATCATGCAGCAGTTCCTGGATTATAGTCTTGAGTTTCTTCAGGAACCAACACGTCACAATATTCCGCATTATAATAATTAATACGCAGAATAAAGGGGTGGGGCCTGGTTGAGTTAGTTAGTCGTGTGTTGAAACTGGCGGTTATGGTAAGGGGCGGGACATTTCACGAATCACGTCACACTGCTCCAGCCGACCAATCAGAGCACAATGTGCTTTTCAGAAGGAAAAGAGACAGGAACTAAACAGAGCGTTACTGACAGACTGGGAAGAGAGGAGCCGCAACAATGGAGAATATGAGGAAATAATCAACATTCAAGCAGGAAAACCTGCTCTAGCAGAGCGTAATGCGGCCTCCACTAAAATCTGCAGGTCGCGACTCTCTTTCTGTGGATTCAGCACATTAATGCATGTGAGAATGTGGATTCCCTGATTGGTTTACATTGGAAGGGTTAACTTACTGTAAACCGACTGATTGGTTTAGACGTGTGCATGAGGAAAGCCTCGCTCCGTCTCCCCTACAAACAAACACTGGAGAGAATCAGACCAATAGACCGCTGAACAAGACCAATAGACTAATGGCGTCGTCACACGGGCAAACGACTTCAAAGCTGCCCAGCCGGACTTCACAAACGACTCTAACGGGTCTGATAACTCTATGATTATAATGCAGAAGTGTATTTAATGTAAATCATACATACGGCTTCCTTCTGATGTAAATTATCATTTTCTAAACTCATAGACCCTTAATGACTCGGAATCAATGAGAAACATTACGGTGAAGGACTTTTAATGTGGTTTACATTTTGTAAAAAAAAAAAATATTTCATGATCATACAGTATGAATGCATCTATTAAGCAATAGTGTATGAGAGGTGGTATTTTATAGAGTATCACCACATTATATATATTAATTCAGGGTTTTATCAACAATAAGTAACGATTCCGTATCCATCCTCACTTGCGTCTGAAAAGTGGTGTAATTGTGCTGTGCTCACCTCCCCGAAACTCACTGGTTTGAAGCATCTATCAATCTTGAAGCTTTCCAACTCACACAACCAAATGATCCACTCCTGAGCATTCGAAGCAGGAATAATTTTGTCCCAGCCTAGTTTCTTCCTGCACTGATCTCACAAGATTCTTTCTGCATATAAAATAACAGGAGACCTTCCTAAAGGATCATAGACAGAACTCACGGTAGCCAGGATCCCTCTTTTGGTCTTTGCTACAACATAATCTTAAACTGTAATGCACCATTGTACTCGTACTTGTACTCTAAATCTTGGTCCAAATCCAAATCCTTCAGTTTCTTTGCTCTGAGTTCAGGTGATGAAGTAGCTCCAAAGAGATGCAGGACCATATTTTGACTAAGGTTACCATCTGGCCACCAAAGAAAGCTAATCTAGCAGGGCTCAGCAAATCTGCATCACCCCCCCTTCAATATCTGCCATGATCATAGCCAGATTCAGGAAGGAACGAGCTATCACCCCAATCAATGAACTGGTAAGGTAGTTGGGCATTCAACTACTGTAATAGTTGGGCATTCAAAGACAACCCGGAGCTTTCCTTCGAGGGTGGTGGAAACCATGATGGGGTATGTATGCTATATTGCCAAAAGTGTTGTGACACCTGCCTTTACATGCACATGAGCTTTAATGTCATCCCATTCTTAATCCGTAGGGTTTAATATGGAGTCGGCCCACCCTTTGCAGCTCTAACAGCTTCAGCTCTTCTGGGAAGGCTTTCCACAAGGTTTAGGAGTGTGTTTATTGACATAATTGATAATTTTGACCATTCTTGTGAAGCATTAGGAGTTCCTTTCACTGGAACTAAGGGGCCAAGCCCAACCCCTGAAAAACAACCCCACCCCATAACCCCCCCTCCACCAAACTTTACACTTGGCACAATGCAGTCAGGCAAGTCCCGTTCTCCTGGCAACCGCCAAACCCAGACTCGTCCATGGGATTGTCAGACAGAGAAGCGTGATTGGTCACTCCAGAGAACACGTCTCCACTGCTCTAGAGTCCAGTGGCGGCGTGCTTTACTCCACTGCATCCCACGCTTTGCATTGCACTTGGTGATGTAAGGCTTGGATGAGCTGCTCGGCCATGGAAACCCATTCCATGAAGTCTCTAGTTCTGATTTCCTTTCCATTGCTGTGACAATAGAAGTAAAACTGCTTCTTTTAGATTTAAGATAAGACTGAGACTTGCCTTTGTTCAACGATTTACTTCCTGTTAGTGCTGGAGCCTCATGTATCTCCCAAAAACTGGACCAGTCATTCATTTTACTTGCCTTTCAACAAAGTTTACAATATTGCCTAAGGTAGCTCTTTGATTGACAGCTTCCTGCAATTCACAGACCTCGGTTCTCCATTTCTCTTTCAAGAATTTCTTCACTACAGTCAACATACTATTAGAGGGCGTATCCATCTCATGAAGATACTGAATATGGAGTTACAACAGCTTCTTAGGAACAGAAACTTGGATGACCCCTGGTATACTTCTCAATAGTGTAGAAGCGATCACTAGGGCTTTCAGTTTTACGCTCCACACCTCTTTCAAAGGATTTCACGAAGCCATGATAGGCACAGGGATTCCATCAAACACTTAAATTTCCCTTTTAGGCAAAGTTGACAAACACTGTTGTTGAATCAGTAAAGATGTGACTTCATTGTGTTTATCCACAATATGGAGAACTTGATCCGTATTTCCTGGAGCTGCTTTCATACTGGGCGTTAGTATTCACATACCCACTCTTGAGCTGTTTGACTTTGAGATGTTCTGGGAACAAATGGTCTGAGAAACATTCCCCTTGTTTGCCTTGGCTCCTGTATTGCCACAATCCTTAGAAGAAACAGTTAGTTGAGTCTCGGCTCTAGGAGTAAATGATTTTGCGTCAGCGTTGAGTGTCTATTGTCCTTCATCAAAGTAAGAATTAATTCCTTCAGACTGATGCGTCATCACTTTAACACAATGCACACTAGAGCCTTTAAGCACTTTCACTTTTGCTATAGTTGCAGTAATTTCCATCTGCAACCTTTTCATACTTTTCCTTCATTTAATTCTGCTATCAGCCTCTGCCTTTATTTGTGCCGAAGTGTTCGTTGATGTTGTTGAACGTCTTGTGACAGAGCTTTGTTTGCTTGATCCTTTACTTCCAACATTAGAAACACTGGCACTTGGATTTATATAATCTTGGTTATGCATGGACGTTTGAGTCATATTTTGAGTTTTGGGCATTTCCAACTGTTGATCCTGGTCACTTTGAAACTCTTAATTGATCCATTGCATTTATAAATGCATGACTGTCTTACATGATTGAGAACCACTCATTCAGTTTGATTTGCTCGTCACCAGGTCATAATGGGATCAAGAAGCTTCACTGTCTCTTTAAAAGTTGGGATCAAAGTTTCAAGTTCAGACTGTACAGCTAGTACACAACTTAATCACATTTACATTCTTTTTCGTTCTTTCTCAAATTGCTTTAAGTTTATGAGTCAAAGTTGAACTTTACGTCTATCCTGTTCTGGTTCAACATCCACACCAGTTTCAATCTCACTCATGATTGAAGCATGCGCACCTCAGTGTGTGTCTAAATACGAAACACTCAGAACAGTTTCCAAAACAAGCAAACAACACACACTGGAAAAGTCTCCCCACTCATGGATTCACAAAAGCTCAGACAACGATTCATCAAACACACTAACAGTGCTGCATCAACCATCCAGGATACCCTAGCAACCACATAGCAATGCCATAGCAACCACCCAGAACACCTTAGCAACCACCTAGAAACAACCTAGCAACCCAGTGCCGAGTTTTGCCACTGCAAACACCCCTCATACTTTCTTCAGAAAATGTATATTCTAGTTCATCAAACAAACAGCAAATACTGCCAAACCATTTCAAATCATCCGCAAACACAAGCAAAGACATAACAACCCAATGTCCTACCAGTTTGACGGCAGCAAACATATCCAAAGATGTCCCTCCTGTTGCTTTTGAAAATCAAACCGTGCAATAAATCTTCTCATTAAAACGAGCGTCAGCGCTGCACTTCCTTCAGAGCCTACAGGCCTCTTCCTTTAATCCACTGGTGTCAAACTCAGCTCCTGGAGACTCCCTGTCCTGCAGAGTTCAGCTCCAGCCCTAATCAAACACACCT